>JAXLNO010002317.1:2188692-2292602 GCA_038087875.1 Malacoraja senta
CAGCCAGATTTATCAATTCTGAAACTTTTTGGATACCAAAGGAATCAAGAAAAAACACGTGGTGGAGATTGCAACCTTCACGTGGTCCGACGAATGCAATCAACCCGGCGTGCACAATCAAATAAGATCAAATAGAACAAGTTGTCGTACAACTTTCGGCTGTGCACGCCATACGCAAGAAGTAGAAAAAACACAAATAATGCCTTACGGTTGATGAAATGCAGTGAGCAAATGTGATAATTGCCAATATTTTCAATCTTGATATCTGCACTGCATCGCAAACCACTTTAGCTGTTGTTGTCCCTTCAGCTGTCACTTATCTCTACCGTCATTTCTCCTCCCTTTTGGAATTCTGAAGTAGGACAAATGTGCAAAAAAAATTATTTACAGTGCATAAAATGACAATTTTGGCGGTTTTTAACGGGTAGGAACGTACACGTTTCCTGTATTAAGCTGCCATGTACTCCACCTGGATTGAGCTGCTCCGAGCGTCACGCCCTTTGACCCGATGACCTTACGTGCAACCCCACTATACCAGTGGAGTGAAATGGAAGGTGGAAGGATCTAACCAAGGTCTTGCTCTCAGAAAGCACATATCTATTTAGATTTCATGTGGGAAAAAAAACCTCATGTCAGCATGCATCATTAGAAAATGGCAAAAAGGAAAAAATAGGCAAGTAATATGTTCTACAAACCAATGGCAAGTACGGCTTCATAATTCCGCTTCATGTTCTTATAACGGAGCGTCTCCCAGTCACTTATTTCTTCAAACTCTTCCTTGGAAATATAGCCAGCAATGTCTTTGAAATGGTCAGCATCCTGGAAAAACAAACATTGTACCTGATACTTTGATGCATAATCTGTAATCATCAGATATTAATTCCAAAACAGATTTTTTAAAATCTATTGTTTGTTTTATGCAATACAATTCCTGTCAAGGGTTGGAGGAGATCAGCTGTTAATTACATTCCAGCAAAATCATAATCATAATCATATTTTATTAGCCAAGTATGTTTTGTAACAGATGAGGAATTTCATTTGTCATAGTCATACCAATAAAAAGCAGAACACACAAGATACATTTTAACAAAACATCCACCACAGTGACTCCTCACTGTGATGGAAGGGGGAAAAAAGTTCAATTTCTTCCCTTCTTTGTTCTCCCGAGGTCGGGGGCCTCGAGCCTTCCATTGTGGGGGCGATCTTGGCCCCCGTAGCCGGCAGTTGGGCCCTCCGCTTCGGGGCGATCAAGCTCCTGCATGGGGGGGGGGGGGATCTCACCTCCCCCGCGCCGGTGATCGTAACCCGGGTCGGGGCTGGTTTAAAACTTCTGCGTCGTTTGGAGCTTCCTGACATCGGTCTCTACCCGAGACTGCCAGCTCCTCGTTGCTGAAATGCGCAGGCTGCGGTAGGAGCGTCGATCCCAGGCAAGGGAAACAGGCTCCGATGGTAAGTCCACGTCCACGCGGTGGGGCTCAAAGTCAGTCCCGAGCAAGGGCTCCAGCTCTATGATGTTAGGGCTCAGAGCGACCGGAGATACGATCAGGACAACAATCGCATCTCCGGCAAGTTGAGAGATTGAAAAAATGTTTCCCCCGACCCCCTTCCCCACATAAAACAAACCAGTGAACACATGAATCAACACATTATTATTTTCAAGAAGTAACAAACTACATGACAGTAGGAGAGGAGATTGCATTTAGGGTGCAGGTCACCTGCGATCTGCCTGAAAGGTCCAGAACCAAAATATTGCCTGTTAAAATTCACAATTCCAGCTTCTAACAAACAGAAATCAGTGTCTACATTTCTGGCAATGAAGACAATGACTATCATGGGCTTCCCCCCACACTGAAGTCAGGAGCAGCACCCAGTGGCTGCTGCAAAACCACTATTGTAAAAAAGAACAAATTGCCGGTGGTAATCAGCAAGCCAGGCAGCATCTGTGGAGGTAGAAAACTGAGTGAATGTTTCAGGTTAATATTCTTTCCTCACAACTGGGGAAGTTGCCAGATGGAGACAGACAACCAGAAGGATGAGGGAGATGGTCTGAATGGCCTCCCAGATCAATATTAATGTCAGTGATCCACTCCAGAGCCCAGGGGAACTCATCCACTCCTCACTGACACCAATTCCTGGGGTTGTGATGGTCTGAGAAGGAGCAGCAGCATCTTCCCCGTTCCCAGGCCCCTGAGAGGACATTTATCCGGCATCTTCTGCCCGTTCTCCATGTCAAAGCTCCCTGGAGTCTGACCTCTGAGCCCTGCGTCCCAGACATGGTCTCGTCTCCTTCAGCAGCTTCTCGGTCTCCCTTCCTGACCTCAGACACCCACTTCTCCTCACCTACACCTCGACTAAACCCCTCGCCTCAATTAAACCCCTCGCCTCAACCAAACCCCTCGCCTCAAGCAAACCTCACACTTCACTATTAAAGGTAGACAAAAATGCTGGAGAAACTCAGCGGGTGAGGTAGCATCTATGGAGCGAAGGAATAGGTGACGTCTTCAGTCTGAAGAAGGGTCTCGACCTGAAACGTCACATTGCTTCGCTCCATAGATGCTGCCTGTCCCGCTGAGTTTCCCCAACATTTTTGTCTACCTTCGATTTTTCCAGCATCTGCAGTTCTTTCTTAAACCTCACTACTAAACCTGGCCTCGACTAAACTTCACCCCACACCTAACCCCTCAACTCACTAAACTGCACCTCGACTAGACTTCACCTCAACTAAACCTCACACCTCAACTAAATCCTCACCTCGACTAAACTTTACCTCAACTCAACTAAACCCCTCAATCACCTCGACTAAACTTCACCTCATCTAAACCTCACACCTTGACTAAATCCCGCTACACCTCACCCCCACTACACCTCACCCCCACTACACCTCACCCCACTACACCTCACCCCCACTACACCTCACCCCCACTACACCTCACCCCTACTACACCTCACCCCCACTACACCTCACCCCCACTACACCTCACCCCCACCCCCACTACACCTCACCCCCACTACACCTCACCCCCACTACACCTCACCCCCACTACACCTCACCCCCACCCCCACTACACCTCACCCCCACTACACCTCACCCCCACTACACCTCACCCTCACTACACCTCACCCCCACTACACCTCACCCCCACTACACCTCACCCCCACTACACCTCACCCCCACTACACCTCACCACCACCCCCACTACACCTCACCCCCACTACACCTCACCCCCACCCCCACTACACCTCACCCCCACTACACCTCACCCCCCACTACACCTCACCCCCACCCCCACTACACCTCACCCCCACTACACCTCACCCCCACTACACCTCACCCCCACTACACCTCACCCCACCCCCACTACACCTCACCCCCACTACACCTCACCCCCACTACACCTCACCCTCACTACACCTCACCCCCACTACACCTCACCCCCACTACACCTCACCCCCACTACACCTCACCCCCACTACACCTCACCACCACCCCCACTACACCTCACCCCCACTACACCTCACCCCCACCCCCACTACACCTCACCCCCACTACACCTCACCCCCACTACACCTCACCCCCACTACACCTCACCCCCACCCCCACTACACCTCACCCCCACTACACCTCACCCCCACTACACCTCACCCCCACCCCCACTACACCTCACCCCCACTACACCTCACCCCCACCCCCACTACACCTCACCCCCACCCCCGCTACCCCTCACCCTCGCTACCCCTCACCCTCGCTACACCCTCACCCTCGCTACACCCCCACCCCCGCTACACCTCACCCTCACGTTGACTAAACTTCACCTCAACTACACTCCACCTGAACTAAACCTAAACGTCCTCAATAAACTCCACCTCACGACTAAACTATTTATAGCCCCCCCCCCCCCCCCGGCCGTTGGCGGCGCCTCACGTGAGCGGAGCGGATCCAGCCAGAGCGCGGGTCACGTGGACAACTACAGCCCTCGGCGGGAGGAGGGGGCGAACGCGGACAGCGGCGCAGGCGCACTGCCCGAGAGAGCCGGGCCTCAGGCCTCGGACCCGACGTCAACGTCAACGAGCGTGCGCCCCCTTCCCCCTCCCCTCAGGCTCTCTCGGGCTGTGCGCCTGCGCCGCTCTCCGCGTTCACACCCCCCCCCCCCCCACGGCGAGGATGGCGGGAGACTCGCGACGGCTTTTGCCGCCTTTTCCCGCCGAGGGCTGTAGTTGTCCACGTGACCCGCGCTCTGGTTGGATCCGCTCCGCTCACGTGAGGCGCCGCCAACGGCCGGGGGGGGGGGGGGGGGGGGGGCTATAAATAGTTTAGTCGTGAGGTGGAGTTTATTGAGGTGACGTTTAGGTTTAGTTCTGGTGAAGTGTAGTTGAGGTGAAGTTTAGTCAACGTGAGGGTGAGGTGTAGCGGGGGTGGGGGTGAGGTGTAGCGGGGTGAGGTGTAGCGGGGGTGGGGGTGAGGTGTAGCGGGGGTGAGGTGTAGCGGGGGTGAGGTGTAGTGGGGGTGGGGTGTAGCGGGGGTGGGGTGAGCGGTAGCGGGGGTGGGGGTGAGGGTAGCGGGGGTGGGGGTGAGGGGTAGCGGGGGTGAGGTGTACTGGGGGTGAGGTGTAGCGGGGTGAGGTGTAGCGGGGGTGAGGTGTAGCGGGGGTGAGGGGTAGCGGGGGTGAGGGGTAGCGGGGGTGAGGTGTACTGGGGGTGGGGTGTAGTGGGGGTGAGGGGTAGCGGGGGTGAGGGGTAGCGGGGGTGGGGGTGAGGTGTAGCGGGGGTGAGGTGTGGGGGTGAGGTGTGGGGGTGAGGTGTAGCGGGGGTGAGGTGTACTGGGGGTGAGGTGTAGCGGGGGTGAGGTGTAGCGGGGGTGAGGTGTAGCGGGGGTGAGGCGTAGCGGGGGTGGGGGTGAGGTGTAGTGGGGGTGAGGTGTAGTGGGGGTGAGGTGTAGTGGGGGTGAGGCGTAGCGGGGGTGGGGGTGAGGTGTAGTGGGGGTGAGGTGTAGTGGGGGGTGAGGTGTAGTGGGGGTGAGGTCTAGTGGGGGTGAGGTGTAGTGGAGGTGAGGCGTAGCGGGGGTGGGGGTGAGGTGTAGTGGGGGTGAGGTGTAGCGGGGGTGAGGCGTAGCGGGGGTGAGGCGTAGCGGGGGTGAGGTGTAGTGGGGGTGAGGTGTAGCGGGGGTGAGGCGTAGCGGGGGTGGGGTGTAGCGGGGGTGAGGTGTAGTGGGGGTGAGGTGTAGTGGGGGTGAGGTGTAGCGGGGGTGAGGTTTGAGGCGAGGAGTTTAGTTGAAGCGAGGTTTAGATGTGAGGAATAGTTTAGTAGTGAGGGGTGAGGTTTAGTCGAGGTGAAGTTTAGTCAACGTGAGGTTTAGATGAAGCGAGGGGTTTAATCGAAGCAATGTTTAGTGAGGTGTGAAATGTAGTTGAGGTGAGGTTTAGCTGAGGTGAAGTTTGTTCGAGGTGATTGAGGGGTTTAGTTGAGGTGAGGTAAAGTTTAGTTGAGGTGAGGATTTAGTTGAGGTGTGAGGTTTAGTTGAGGTGAAGTTTAGTCGAGGAGCAGTTTAGTAAGTTGAGGGTTAGGTGTGAGGTGAAGTCTAGTCGAGGCGAGGTTTAGTAGTGAGGTTTAAGAAAGAACTGCAGATGCTGGAAAAATCGAAGGTGGACAAAAATGCTGGGGAAATTCAGCGGGTGAGGCAGCATCTATGGAGCGAAGGAATAGGCGACATTTCGGGTCGAGACCCTTCTTCAGACTGAAGACGTCACCTATTATTTCGCTGCATTGATGCTGCCTCACCCGCTGAGTTTCTCCAGCATTTATGCCTACCTTTAGTAGTGAGGTGTGAGGTTTGGTTGAGGCGAGGGGTTTAGTCGAGGTGTAGGTGAGGAGAAGTGAGCGGAGGTGAGGTGAGGAGAAGTGGGTGTCTGAGCTCAGGAAGGGAGACCGAGAAGCTGCTGAAGGAGACAAGACCATGTCTGGGACACAGGGCTCAGAGATGAGACTCCAGGGAGCTTTGACATGGAGAACAGGCAGAAGATGCCGGATAAATGTCCTCTCAGGGGCCTAGAAACGGGGAAGATGCTGCTGCTCCTTCTCAGACCATCACAACCCCAGGAATTGGTGTCAGTGAGGAGTGGATGAGTTCCCTGGGCTCTGGAGTGGATCACTGACATTAATATTGATCTGGGAGACCATTCAGACCAAAGATCTTAGATCTGCTCTATGATCTTTGATTCAGACAATCTCCCTCATCGTTCTGGTTGTCTGCCACCATCTGGCAACTTTCCCCAGCTGTGAGGAAAGAATATTAACCTGAAACATTCACTCAGTTTCTACCTCCACAGATGCTGCCTGGCTTGCTGATTATCACCGACAATTTATTCTTTTTTACAAAAGTGGTTTTGCACCAGCCACTGGGTGCTGCTCCCGACTTCAGTGTGAGGGGAAGCCCATGATAGTCACTGTCTTCATTGCCAGAAATGTAGACACTGATGTCTGTTGGCTGGAAGCTGCAATCTTGAATCTTGACAGGCAACATTTTGGGTCTGGACCTTTCAGGCAGATCACTCCTGACCTGCATCCTAAATGCAGTTTCCTCTCATGCTGTGATATGGTTTATTACTTCTTTGAATCGATAATGTTTTGATCTTGCTGGAATGCGATTAACAACTGATTTCTTTCAACCCTAGAAAAAAAATCACAAAATTCTGAGTGAAGAAATACCTCATTTCTATCCTGAAAATAGTTACCTGTAATTTTAAGTTTAAGAAGGAACTGCAGATGCTGGAAAATCGAAGGTAGACAAAAGTGTTGGAGAAACTCAGCGGGTGCGGCAGCATCTATGGAGCGAAGGAATAGGTGACGAATACACTGCTGCACCCGCTGAGTTTCTCCAGCACTTTTGTCTAGCTGTTAATTTTAAGTTGTGATTCAATATCCTGGAATTGTCCTATATTAAATAAGTAAATTTTAAAATCTGTTTTGGAATTAATATCTGATGATTACAGATTATGCACCAACGTGTATCAGGTACAATGTTTGTTTTTCCAGGATGCCGACCATTTCAAAGACATTGCTGGCTATTTTTCCAAGGAAGAGTTTGGAGAAATAAGTGACTGTGAAGCTCCATTGTACGAACGTGAAGCGGAATTATGAAGCCATGCTTGCCATTGGTTTGTAGAAAATATTACTTGCCTATTTTCTTTCCTTTTTGCCCTTTTCTAATGATGCATGCTGACATGAGTTTTTTTCCCCACATGAAATCGAAATAGATATGTGCTTTCTGAGAGCAACTCCTTGGTTAGATCCTTCCACCTTCCATTTCACTCCTCTGGTATATTTTGAGAATGTGACTGAGGCCGGCCGGCTTCACCCTCTGCAGCGCTGCATCAATACACGGCTCATGCGAGTTGTTTCCCCAGTCTATATCCGATGCATTTGCAACGTGGTCCCTGCTCCTCCGGCCGCCTTGAGGTTCCCGAGGTGGGCAACGAGTGCCCGTGTGTGTGGGACCCCGGTGAGTGCGGGCAGAAATGGAGGCGAGACCCAAGGAACTGCAGATGTTTTTTTCTTAGTTTCGAGATACAGCGCGAAAACAGGCCATTCGGCCCACCGGGTCCGGGCTGACCAGCGATCCCTGCACATTAACATTATCCTGCACCCACTAGGGACAATTTTTACATTTACCAAGGCAATTAACCTACAAACCTGTACGTCTTTGGAGTGTGGGAGGAACCGAAGATCTCGGAGAAAATCCGTGCAGGACACGGGGAGAATGTACAAACTCTGTACAGACGGCAGCTGTAGTTGGGATGGAACACCGGTCTCCGGCGCTGCATTCACTGTAAGGCAGTAACTCTACCACTGCGCCACCTTGATGGATTACAAATAAAAAACAAAATGCTGGAGTAACTGAGCGGGTCAGGCAGCATCTATGGAGGACATGAATAGGCGACGATTCGGGTTGAGACCCTGGGAGGAGGGACTTGTGAGGAACCGAGGGGAGGACGGTCTGAGTTGTGAGGGAGGAGGATTTGAGGGGAAGTGAGGGAGACTGAGGAACAGGGGGTGTCTGGGTAAGGGTGAACAGTTCCTCTCACAGAACAGCGCTTCTTTCATCATCATCCCTTCCACAACACAGCACTCCCTTCTCACTGCTCCTCCTGCAGCACTCCCTCCTCACTGCCCCTACCACAGTGCATAGAACATAGAAACATTAAAAATAGGTGCAGGAGTAGGCCATTCGGCGCATCGAGCCTGCACCGCCATTCAATATGATCATGGCTGATCATCCAACTCAGTATCCTGTACCTGCTTTCTCTCCATACCCCCTGATCCCTTTAGCCACAAGGGCCACATCGAACTCCCTCTTAAATATAGCCAATGAACTGGCCTCAACTACATTCTGTGGCAGAGAATTCCAGAGATTCATCACTCTCTGTGTAAAAAATGTTTTTCTCATCTCAGTCCTAAAAGATTTCCCGTTTATCCTTAAACAGTGACCCCTTGTTCTGGACTTCCCCAACATCTGGAACAATCTTCCTGCATCTAGCCTGTCCAACCCCTTAAGAATTTTGTAAGTTTCTATAAGATCTCCCCTCAATCTTCTAAATTCTAGCGAGTACAAGCCGAGTCTATCCAGTCTTTCTTCATATGAAAGTCCTGACATCCCAGGAATCAGTCTGGTGAACCTTCTCTGTACTCCCTCTATGGCAAGAATGTCCTTCAGATTAGGAGACCAAAACTGTATGCAATACTCCAGGTGTGGTCTCACCAAGACCCTATACAACTGCAGTAGAACCTCCCTGCTCCTATACTCAAATCCTTTTGCTATGAATGCTAACATACCATTCGCTTTCTTCACTGCCTGCTGCACCTGCATGCCTACTTTCAATGACTGGTGCACCATGACACCCAGGTCTCGTTACATCTCCCCTTTTCCTAATCGGCCACCATTCAGGTAATAGTCTACTTTCCTGTTTTTGCCACCAAAGTGGATAATCTCACATTTATCCACATTATACTGCATCTGCTATGCATTTGCCCACTCACCCAGCCTATCCAAGTCATCTTGCAGCCTCCTAGCACCTTCCTCACAGCTAACACTGCCCCCCCAGCTTCGTGTCATCCGCAAACTTGGAGATGTTGCATTCAATTCCCTCGTCCAAATCATTAATATATATCGTAAATAGCTGGGGTCCCAGCACTGAGCCTTGCGGTACCCCACTAGTCACTGCCTGCCATTCTGAAAAGGACCCGTTTACTCCTACTCTTTGCTTCCTGTCCGCCAGCCAGTTCTCTATCCACATCAATACTGAACCCCCAATACCGTGTGCTTTAAGTTTGTATATTAATCTCTTATGTGGGACCTTGTCGAAAGCCTTCTGAAGTCCAGATATAACACATCCACTGGTTCTCCCTTATCCACTCTACTAGTTACATCCTTGAAAAATTCTATAAGATTCGTCAGACATGATTTACCTTTCATAAATCCATGCTGACTTTGTCCAATAATTTCACCATTTTCCAAATGTGCTGCTATCCCATCTTTAATAACTGACTCTAGCAGTTTCCCCACTACCGATGTTTGACTAACTGGTCTGTAATTCCCTGTTTTCTCTCTCCCACCTTTTTTAAAAAGTGGGGTTATATTAGCTACTCTCCAATCCTCAGGAACTACTCAAGAAATCTAAAGAGTTTTGAAAAATTATCACTAATGCATCCACTATTTCTGGGGCTACTTCCTTAAGTACTCTGGGATGCAGCCTATCTGGCCCTGGGGATTTATCGGCCTTTAATCCATTCAATTTACCTAACACCACTTCCCGGCTAACCCTGGATTTCCCTCCAGCACTCCCTCCCGCAATGCTCCCTCCTCACTGCCCCTCCCACAGTGCAGTGCTCCCTCCTCACCGCCCCTCCCACAGCACAGTGCTCTCTCATCAGTGCCCCTGTCAGAAGCCAGGCATTCTCGCCTGGGAGAAGACCAGAATGAAGATAGAGAAAAAAAGACAAATTGGGATGCGTCCCGGCTAGTTTAGTTTTGGTTTATTACAGAGATACAGCGTGGAAACAGGCCCTTCCACCCACCGAGTCTGTGCCGACCAGCAATCACCCGTTCACACGCTCGTTCTATGTTTAGTTTAGAGATACAGTGTGGAAAAAGGCCCAAGACAGCACCCGTAGTCGTTGGCGCAGCAGTAGAGCGACCGCCTGACAGCGCCAGACACCCAGGTTCGATCACGACTACAGGTGCTTGTCTGTACAGAGTTTGTACATTCACCCACTGACCTGCATGTGTTTTCCCCAAGATCTTCAGTTTCCTCCCACACTCCAAAAATGTACGGGTTTGTAGGTTAATTGGCTTGGTATAAATGTAAATTGTCCCCAACGTGTGTGGGATAGTGCAGGGATCGCTTGTCGGCATGGACTCGGTGGGCCACAGGGCTTTGTACCACGCTGTTTCTCTAGACTAAACCTAGAACTGTGAACGGGTGATCGATGGTCAGTCAGGATTAGTTGGGCCGAAGGGCTGTTTCCACGCTAAAAAAAATCAATGCTGTTAATGGACTTGCCGTTAACTGTACACTCTCTTTGTGCCTTCAACCTCCCAAAGTGCAACACCGCACTCTTGCTCGGATTAAACTCTGTCTGCCATTTCTCCGCCCCTTTCTGCATCTAATCTTCATACCGCAGTATCTTCCGACAGCTTCCTCACTGTCTGCAACTCCTCGAATCTTGGTGTCGTCAGCAAACCCACTCAGCCACAGATCGCCAGCATCTTCACACATGCGCTCTGACGGTGAGGGACAGCGCCCCCATGTGGTCCTGGACATTTTTGCCGCTGTAAATAGAATAAAGCACCTGAGTTCACCGTGTTACTGTGAATGTCGGAGTGGTCACTGCCGAACCCGGCTCTCTCTCAATGCCATGCACCTTATCTACTCGTGCTGCCTCCTTCAGTGAGCTGTGAACCTGGACTCCTGGATCCCGCTGCACTTCAATGCTGTCAATGTAGAAGGGTCTCGATCCGAAACGTCACCCATTCCTTCTCAGTCCGGTATGAATATTGATTTCTCTAACTTCAAGTAACCCCTGCATTCCCTCCCTCCATTCCTCCCCCACCCAAGTCGCACCAGCTTCTCGTTCTCAGCCAGCACACAGCCAACATTGTTTCCTTTATCATCGTTACTTTTTTTGCATATCTTTCATTCATTTTGTTCTATATCTCTCTACATCGCCGTCTATATCTCTCGTTTCCCTCTCCCTTGATTCAGTCTGAAGAAGGGTCTCGACCAGAAACGTCACCCATTCCTTCTTTCCAGAGGGGCTGCCTGCCCCAATGAGTTACTCCGGGATTCTGTGTCTACGGTTTAAACCAGCATCTGCAGTTCCTCCCTACACTGTTAATGGTTTAGTTTAGGGTGGAAACAGACCATTCGGCCCACTGAGTCCGCACCAACCAGCGATCCCCGCACACTAACACTATCCTGCACTAGGAACAATTGTTACTTTTTTACCAAGCCTATTAATGCATACAATGGCAGCTCCTTCCACATACCCTCCACCCAGCAAGTGAAAAAGTTGCTCCTCAAGTTTCTATTTAATCTTTATGTGCTCACCTTAAACCCAAGTCCTCTGGTTCTTGAATCCCCTACCTTGGTGTTGTGAGGCAAATGAATCTTTTACGCTACTCGTAATTTACTTAAACTTTATTTAAGCTTTAAGCAACTCATTTCCGTAATACATAACTTCAAAGCGTCTGGAAAATATCGCTGATTCCACAGGCCTCGCCGACCCGAGACCCCGCACACGCGCACACTGTGGAAATGTCCCGCACATGTGCACACTTCATTCTCCCCTCCTATTTATAACTTGAGACGGTCAGGAGGTTTAATATGTCTTGATGACTGTCGCAGCACTGGAGCATCAGGAGCTAATGGTGTTTCAATAGCTGGTGGTACATATATTGCTTGGTCATCAACTTCACTCATATTGTTATTTACATTTTCAATTTTAGAATTACCTATAGAAGTTTCCATAGGGGGTGATGGGAGTGTTGAAGGAAGTTCTCGAATAATATTATCAAGGAGTGATGGAGCTGATGGAGTAGACGGACATGGTGCAAGGTCACGAAGTGAGACAGTTGACTGACGTCCATCCTGATACTTGATAGTTGCATAAGTAGGGTTAACATCAGTCAGTTCAACTTCATCAACAAAAGGTTGTTTCTTATTTGATTGGACATACCGACGAAGCAACACAGGCCCATGGCTAGTCAACCATGATGGCAGAGAAGTACCACTAGAAGAACGCCGTTTGAAGTTAAAGAACCTCTCATGCGGAGTATTATTGGTAGCAGTTGACAGTAGAGATCTGATGGAGTGTAAAGCATCTGGTAGAACACACTCCCACTGCTGATCTGGTATGTCATTTGACTTTAAAGCCAGTTTCACTGCTTTCCAAATGATTCCGTTATACCTCTCAACCTGACCATTTCCAATAGGATGATATGGTGTTGTTTTATTTGTTGCAATTCCTCTAAAGGTAGTCTTTTAAATCTTTTGACATGAATGAGGTGCCCCTATCAGAATGTATGTAACTTGGAAATCCACAGAATGAAAACAGTTGATCTAAACATTTGATAATGGTAGCAGCTGACATATTTGGACAAGGAAAGGCAAATGGAAACCTTGAATATTCATCAACTATGGTAAGTATATAAACATTTCGAGAGGGTGGCAAAGGCCCTTTGAAGTCAATACTCAAACGTTCCGTAGGTTGAGTAGCTTTGATCAATCTTCCTTCTTCAGGATGGAAGAACCTTGGTTTTAATTCACAGATTCTACATGAAGCACACGTCATCTTCACATCTTCTGTAGAGAAAGGTAAGTTTTTGGAATGAACATTGTGTAACAAACGAGTGACTCCAGGATGACACAGCCCATTGTGAAGATCAGTGAGTGCAGAAGAATGAACAGAGGCACAAAATGCTCGAGTTAATGTATCCGGAGCAACATTATCCTTACCAGGGCGGTACACAATTGAATAACTATATGCAGATAATTCAATCCTCCATTCATGAATTTTACTGTTTTTAATCTCCATTCGTTTCCGATTATCCAGCATAAAAGCTACTGAACGCTGATCTGTTATCAAAGTGAAGTGCTGGCGAGCAAGGAAATTACTCCATTTTCTCAATAATTGCTGTAGCTTCCTTTTCGACGGGTGAATAGTGCAATTCACTAGCTTGGAGAGTACGAGCCATGAAAGACACTGGTCGTCCTCCTTGATTTAATGTTGCTGATACTGCTAAATCAGAGGCATCACATTCAACAACAAAGAGGAGATCCTCATCGATGGCATGTAATGTCGCAGATTCTAATTGTTTCTTTAAAGAAGTAAAGGCATCAATTGCTGTGGAGTCAAGGAGGAAAGATTTTGCTCTAATCAAAGGTTGTTTTTTATCAGGTAAATTTGGTATCCATTTAGCATAATATGCAAACATACCAAGAACCCTTCGTAGAGAGTTTAATGTAGCTGGAACAGGTATCTCTTGGAGTGGGCAGAGTCTTTATGGATCAGGCTTGATTATATCATTTCCAACCCAATAACCAAGAATATTAATTGATGACACTGATGTTATTGGCAGCCTCATTTAATGTTAGATTTTTAGAATGTACAACTTCTAAAAACCTTTGTACATTTTCATCATGTTCAGCTTGGTCTTTTCCTGCAATAGTTATATTATCAAGATAAGGGAAAGTATCTTTAAGGTTTTCCTGTTCAACACGTTTGTCCATCTCTCTGTGAAAAACAGCCACACCATTAGTTACACCAAAAGGAACTCTGCAGTAGTGGTATAATTTCCCATTTGCTTCAAACGCAGTGTATTTCTTCTCTGATTCTTTCAAAAGAATTTGGTAGTAAGCACTTTTTAGGTCAAAAGTAGAGTATATCTTATACGTATCTAATGTATTGATAATCTCTTCTACACGAGGTAATGGATATGCATCAAGCTCCGTGAACTGGTTTATAGTTTGAGAGGAATCAATGCAGTCTCTTTCTATGTCTCTCGAAGGGGTCCTTAACCACGACAACTTGTGACATCCAAGGGGAAGAGCTGCATTCTATGATACCGTCTCGTAAAAGATTAGTTACTTCTGTGTTGATAAAGTTTCTGTCATCTTTACTAAAATGTCTGTAAAATTTGTAGCAATTGGTTTGCACTTGGAGGATAAATTAGTGAACAATGAAGGAATTCAACAGATGCAGCAGAAAAACCACACAATACTGGTGGCTTTGACAATACAAGATCACGCATAGTTCCTTCAGACATTATTTGAAGTGATCTGTGCTGTTTCTGAAAATTCTGACCTAGAATTATATTGCACCACAATTTTTTCAAAATACCAAGACATACAGATTTATAACTAGTTTTGTTCAGAATAAAGTCTACAATACAAGATCCAATAATTTGAGTATTGAGAGTTGTCAGAGCCATCGAGATTTCTCTATTTGAAGGAATTATAGTTAGATTTAGTCGAGACACAACTTGTTCACTTATAAAACTTTTTGAACTGCCAGAATCAAGTAGTACATTGAGTGTATGGCCATTGATGGATATCGTTATAGCTGCATGAGACAAGCTCTGAGGAAATGCAGCTGTAATTGCGCATAAAGAAGGCATATACATGGCAGCAGTCACACTATCAGTAGTTGCTTTGGACTTGCATACTCTAGAATATTGTCCCTTCTTGCCACAACTGTTACAAGTTGCCTCTAGAGCAGGACATATCTCTATATTATGAATATTAACGCCCGCAAAAGTAACACTTCCTTTTTGAATAAGTATATACCGCAGCAAGGGCACATTTATCAGTAGAAATTGTTTCAGCTTGCTCCACATTAGTACTTGCGTGAGATTCTTTTGTAGTAGTTGCAACAGAATACACATTAGATGAGCCATAATCATCTGAATTTTTCTGAGCCAAGTCTAATAAGCTTGATTGTCAGCTGACTGTAAATCCAAGGTTTTTTCTAATAGTCTGTCGTATTTAAGGCGATGCCAAACCATTGACAAAAAGTCTCGAATAACTTCATGTCGATATTGATCAGCTGTAACTGCTTTGAAGGCACAGTCTTTAGTAAGTCTTTGAAGTTGTAAAAATTCATCAAGTGACTCACCAGGTTTTTGTTTACGAGTAGCAAGGAGGTGTCGAGCAAATATTACGTTGGGTGTCTTAACGAAGAGTCTGCTTATTACATCAAGAGCAGAATCATAAGTTGTACATTCCTCTATGTAATCATATACGTCATAAGAGACAGAGCTTATGAGACAGATCCTGAATCTGTCTGGTGCATTGTCGCCACACTCATCAAATAAGTTATTTAGTGTACGAAGCCAGTGCTTCCATTCCTTTGCAGCAGTAGGTGAGTTGGGATCCAGATCCAAGTGTTGTGTTTTCAATGGTTTCTCCATCTGATGCCACACTGCTTAACTTCTGAGATTGAGTTGTTTAAATTGTTGTGAGGCAAATGAAACTTTTACGCTTCTTGTAATTTACATAAACCTTATTTAAGCTTTAAGCAACTCATTTCTGTAATACACAACTTCAAAACGTCTGGAAAATATCACTGATTCTCGCCGGCCCGAGACCCCACACATGTGAACACTCTGGAAAGGCCCCGCACACACACACACACACACACACACTGGAAAGGCCCCACACACACACACACTCTGGAAAGGCCCCCCCCACACACACACACACACACTCTGGAAAGGCCCCCCCCACACACACACACACTCTGGAAAGGCCCACACACACACACTCTGGAAAAGCCCCACACACACACACACTGTGGAAAGGCCCCCCCCCCACACACACACACACTGGAAAGGCCCCACACACACACTCTGGAAAGGCCCCCCACACACACACACTCTGGAAAGGGCACCCCCCCACACACACACACACTAGAAAGGCCCCCCCACACACACAGAAAAGGCCCCGCACACACACACACACACTCTGGAAAGGGCCCCCACACACACACACTGGAAAGGCCCCGCACACACACACACACACACTCTGGAAAGGGCCCGCACACACACACACACACACTCTGGAAAGGCCCCACACACACACTCTGGAAAGGCCACACACACTCACTCTGGAAAGGCAAAACACACACACACACACACACACACTGGAAAGGCCCCCCCCACACACACACACTCTGGAAAGGCCCCCCCACACACACACACTCTGGAAAGGCCCCCCCCCCCACACACACACACACTCTGGAAAGGCCCCGCACACACACACAATCTGGAAAGGCCCCACACACACACACTCTGGAAAGGCCCCACACACACACACACACTGGAAAGGCAAAACACACACACACACACACTCTGGAAAGGCAAAACACACACACACACACACTCTGGAAAGGCCCCCCCCACACACACACACACACTCTGGAAAGGCCCCGCACACACACACACACTGGAAAGGCAAAACACACACACACACACTCTGGAAAGGCCCCCCCCACACACACACACACACTCTGGAAAGGCCCCCCACACACACACTCTGGAAAGGCCCCCCACACACACACACACAATCTGGAAAGGCCCCGCACACACACACACACACTGGAAAGGCCCCACACACATACACACACTGTGGAAAAGCCCCGCACATACGCACACTTCAAAACACAACAACAAATAAGCTCTGAGCTCTGAACTGCAAAATACTATCATTACTGCATTATATTAGTTATTTATTGAACATTTTTTCTCTTCCCCCGTTATGTATAATGTTTACATATTCACATATTCTGTTGTGCTGCCGCAAGTAAGAATTTCATTGTCCCGTCCGGGACAATAGACAATAGGTGCAGGAGTAGGACATTCGGCCCTTCCAGCCAGCACCGCCATTCAATGTAATCATGGCTGATCATCCCCAATCAGTACCCGGTTCCTGCCTTCTCCCCATATCCCCTGACTCCGCTATCTTCAAGAGCCCTATCTAACTCTCTCTTGAAAGTATCCAGAGAACCGGCCTCCACCGCCCTCTGAGGCAGAGAATTCCACAGACTCACAACTCTCTGGGTGGAAAAGTGTTTCCTCGTCTCCGTTCTAAATGGCTGACCCCTTATTCTTAAACTGTGTGTGGCCCCTGGTTCTGGACTCCCCCAACATCGGGAACATGTTTCCTGCCTCTAGCATGTACAAACCCTTAATAATCTTATATGTTTCAATAAGATCCTCTCTCATCCTAAATTTCAGAGTATACAAGCCCGGTCGCTCCATTCTCTCAGCATATGACAGTCCCGCTATCCTGGGAATTAACCTGGTGAACCTACGCTGCACTCCCTCAATAGTAAGACATATGACAATAAAACACAAGGTACACAAAAATGCTGGAGAAACTCAGTGAGTGCAGCAGCATCTATGGAGCGAAGGAAATAGGCAATGTTTCGGGCTGAAACACAAACACTCTTGACTCTTGACTAGTAAGCATGCAGGTACAGCAGATAGTGAAGAAAGCTAGTGGCATGTGGGCCTTCATAGTGAGAGGATTTGAGTGGGAGCAAAGAGGTCCTACTGCAGTTGTACAGGGCCCTGGTGAGATCACACCTGGAGTATTATGTGCAGTTTTGGTCTCCAAATTTGAGGAAGGACATCCTTGCTGTTGAGGGAGTGCAGCGTAGGTTCACCAGGTTAATTCCCGGGATGGTGGGACTGTCATATGCTGAGAGAATGGAGCAGCTGGGCTTGTACATTTTGGACGTACTAAACCTCTACGGGATGTAGTGGTATTGGTGTGGTTTTGGGAAAAGCTCCATCCAAGACAGAGAGTTGTGGACGCAGCCCAGACCATCGCGCACACAAACCAACCTCCCTTCCATCGCCTCCATCTACACCTCAAGTTGCCTCGGTAAGGCCAGCAGCATAATCAAGGACGAGTCTCACCCCCAGTCACTCCCTCTCCTCCCCTCTCCCATTGGGCAAGAGGTACAGAAGTGTGAAAACGAACGCACACCTCCAGATTCAGGGACAGTTTCTTCCCGGCTGTTATCAGGGAACTGAACCGTCCTCTCACCAACTAGAGAGCGATCCTGAACTACTATCTACCTCAGTGGAGACTCTCAGACTATCTTTGATCGGACTTTACCTTGCACTAAACGTTATTCCCTTTATCCTGTATCTGTACACTGTGGACGGCTCGATTGTAATCATGTACAGTCTTTCCGCTGACTGGTTAGCACGCAACAAATAAGCTTTTCACTGTACCTCGGTACACGTGACAATAAACTAAACTACTGAACTACCCTGGACTACAAGGTCTGCAGAAGAGTTCCTATCTGAAACAGGCCCAGCGATAAAGTTGTTGCCGTACAGCGCTTACTGCGCCAGAGACCCGGGTTCGATCCCGACCATGGGTGCTGTCTGTACGGAGTTTGTACGTTCTCCCCGTGACCTGCGTGGGTTTTCTCCGGGAACTTCGGTTTCCTCGCACACTCCAAAGACGTACAGTTATGTAGTTAAATTGCCTTGGAGCAAGTGTAAATTGTCCCAAGTGTGTGTGTAGGATAGTGTCTGAGAGGGGATCGCTGGTCGGCATGGACTTGGTGGGCCGAAGGGCCTGTTTCCATGCTGTATCTCTAAACTAAACACAGAAGTAGTGTGTGAACGGGCGATCGGTGGTCGGCACGGACTTGGTGGGCCGAAGGGCCTGTTTCTGTGCTGTATCTCTAAACTAAACTAGTATGTGAACGGGCGATCGCTGGTTGGCACGGACCCGGTGGGCCGAAGGGCCTGTTTACGCGCTGTATCTCTAAACTAAACGGAAGGTAAACTATGCTGAGTATCGCTAATCAACTAAGGTGGTTAGGAGGGAGGGGGGAGAGAGGGATGGAGGGAGAGAGAGGGTGGGAGGGAGGGAGAGAAGGAGGGAGAGGTAGGTAGGGATGGAGGGAGGGAGAGAGAGAGGGAGGGAGGGAGAGAATGGGGTTCGAAGGGAGAGATAGATCAGCCATGATCGAACGGCGGAGTAGCCTTGATGGGCCGAATGGCGTAATTCTGCTCCTGTCACTGATAAACATCCTGGTAGAAGATGGGTTGTTTCGTCAATCAGTTCTATTTTCCCCTCTGACTCGCCCCGCAAGCAGGAACCAGCGACAGACCACAAACTGTGTGAGAAGACTTCAAACATGAACAGATGGACGTGAACTGAAAGTGCCTGAACGTTGCTAGTCCCTTGGCACGAATATTAAATCTAATTTAGTTTTTTGTCACGTGCATCGAGTTACAGTAAAAACAATTTTCAGCTGCGTGCTATCCAGCCAGCGGAAAGACTACATGATTACAATCGAGCCGTCCACAGTGTACAGATACAGGATAAAGGGAATAACATTTAGTGCAAGGTAAAGTCCGATCAAAGATAGTCCAAGAGTCTCCAATGAGGTAGATGGGAGGTCAGGACCGCTCTCTAGTTGGTGAGAGGACGGTTCAGTTGCCTGATAACAGCCGGGAAGAAACTGCCCCTGAATCTGGAGGTGTGTGTTCGTTTTCACACTTCTGTACCTCTTACCCAATGGGAGAGGGGAGGAGAGGGCGTGACCATGGGTGAGACTGGTCTTTGATTATGCTGCTGGCCTTGCCGAGGCAGCGTGAGGTGTAGATGGAGGCGATGGAAGGGAGGTTGGTTTGTGTGCACGATGGGCTGGGCTGCGTCCGCAGCTCTCTTTCTTGGATGGAGCTGTTCCCAAAATGGACACTGATATCATCACCGATCTATCATGACCCAATCACATTGAATCTACACCCAAGAAGCCACACCAATACCACTACATCCCATAGAGGTTTAGTACGTCTTTAGTGGCTTTTACAAACTTCCACATATGCACCATAGAAAGCATATTGTCAAACTGCATCACAGCTTGGTTTGGGAACACCGTGTAGAAACATAGAAAAAAGGTGCAGCAGTAGGCCATTCGGCCCTTTGAGCCAGCACCACCATTCAATATGAACATGGCTGATCATCCACAACCAGTACCCTGTTCCTGCTTTCTCCCCATATCCCTTGATTCCTTTAGCCTTAAGAGCTAAATCTAACTCTTGAAAACATCCAGTGAATCGGCCTCCACTGCCTTCTGTGGCAGAGAATTCCACAGATTCACAACTCTTTGGGTGGAAAAAGATTTCCTCATCTCAGTCCTATATGGCCGATCCCTTATTCTTAAACTGTGTGTAGGCCTCGTTCTGCACGCCCCCAACATCGGGAGCATGTTTCCTGCGTCTAGTGTCCAATCGCTTAATAGTCTTATATGTTTCAATGAGATACCCTCTCATCCTTCTAAACTCCAGAGTATACAAGCCGAGCCGCTCCATTCTCTCAGCATATGACAGTCCCGCCATCCCGGGAATTAACCTGGTGAACCTACGCTGCATTCCCTCAATAGCAAGAATGTCCTTCCTCAAATATGGAGACCAAAACTCCACTAAATACTCCAGGTGTGGTCTCACCAGGGCCCTGTACAACTGCAGTAAGACCTCTTTGCTCCTATACTCAAATCCTCTCGCTATGTTAACTTTCTTCACTGTTTGCTGTACCCCCATATTTACTAGTCAAGAGTCAAGAGTGTTTTGTCATTTCCTCGGCGGGAAAAGGCGCCAACAGCCATGGCGAGTCTCCCGTCATCCTCGCCGGGGGGGGGGGGGTGGCAACGCGGAGAGCGGCGCAGGCGCACTGCCCAAGAGAGCCGGTGCGGGACGCACGCTCGTTGTCGTTGACGTCGACATTGACGTCGGGCCCGAGGCCTGACCCCCCCCCGCCCGCGGTGGCCGCAGCCCCTCCCGCCCTGTCCCAGCGCCTGCGCCGCTCTCCGTGATCGCTCCCCCCGGCGAGGGCTGGAGTTGTCCACGTGACCCGCGCTCTGGTTGGATCCGCTCCGCTCACGTGAGGCGCCGCCAACGGCCGGGGGGGGGGGGAGGGGCTATAAATAGTTTAGTCGTGAGGTGGAGTTTATTGAGGTGACGTTTAGGTTTAGTTCAGGTGAAGTGTAGTTGTGACGTTTAGTCAACGTGAGGTGGGAGGTGTAGTGGGGGTGAGGTGTAGTGGGGGTGAGGTGTAGCGGGGGTGAGGTGTAGTGGGGGTGGGGTGAGGTTTAGTGGGGGTGAGGTGTAGTGGGGGTGAGGTGTAGTGGGGGTGAGGTTTAGTGGGGGTGAGGTATAGTGGGGGTAAAGTATAGTGGGGATGAGGTTTAGTGTGGGTGAGGTTTAGTGGGGGTGAGGTTTAGTGGGGGTGAGGTGTAGTGGGGGTGAGGTGTGGGGGTGAGGTTCGAGACGAGGGGTTTAGTTGAAGCGTTTAGGTGTGAGGACTAGTTTAGTAGTGAGGGGTGAGGTTTAATTGAGGTGAAGTTTAGATGAAGCGAGGGGTTTAATCGAAGCAATGTTTAGTGAGGTGTGAAATGTAGTTGAGGTGAGGTTTAGCTGAGGTTGAGTTTGGTCGAGGTGATTGAGCGGTTTAGTTGAGGTGAGGTAAAGTTTAGTCGAGGTGAGGATTTAGTCGAGGTGTGAGGTTTAGTTGAGGTGAAGTTTAGTCGAGGCGCAGTTTAGTGAGTTGAGGGTTAGGATGAGGTGAAGTTTAGTCGAGGCGAGGTTTAGTAGTGAGGTTTAAGAAAGAAATGCAGATGCTGGAAAAATCGAAGGTAGACAAAAATGCTGGGGAAACTCAGCGGGTGAGGCAGCATCTATGGAGCGAAGGAATAGGTGACGTTTCGGGTCGAGACCCTTCTTCAGACTGAAGACGTCACCTATTTCCTTCGCTCCATAGATGCTGCCTCACCCGCTGAGTTTCTCCAGCATTTTTGTCTACCTTTAGTAGTGAGGTTTGGTTGAGGCGAAGGGTTTAGTCGAGGTGTAGGTGAGGATAAGTGAGCGGAGGTGAGGTGAGGAGAAGTGGGTGTCTGAGCTCAGGAAGGGAGACCGAGGAGCTGCTGAAGGAGACAAGACCATGTCTGGGACGCAGGGCTCAGAGGTGAGACTCCAGGGAGCTTTGACATGGAGAACGGCAGAAGATGCCGGATAAATGTCCTCTCAGGGGCCTGGGAACGGGGAAGATGCTGCTGCTCCTTCTCAGACCATCTCAACCCCAGGAATTGGTGTCAGTGAGATGCTGCCTGTCTTGCTGATTATCTGACAATTTATTCTTTTTTACAGTAGTGGTTTTGCATCAGCCACTGGGTGCTGCTCCTGACTTCAGTGTGGGGGGGAGCCCATGATAGTCACTGTCTTCATTGCCAGAAATGTAGACACTGATGTCTGTTGGCTGGAAGCTGCAATCTTGAATCTTGACGGGCAACATTTTGGGTCTGGACCTTTCAGGCAGATCACTCCTGACCTGCACCCTAAATGCAGTTTCCTCATGGTTTATTACTTCTTTGACATGGTTTATTACTTCTTTGAATCAATAATATTTTAATCTTGCTGGAATGCAATTAACAACTGATTTCTTTCAACCCTAGAACAAAAAACCACTATATTCTGAGTGAAGAAATATCTCATTTATATCCCGAAGAAGTTACCTGTTAATAATAAGTTGTGATTCAATATCCTGGAATTGTCCTATATTAAATAAATAAATGATATTTTAAAATCTGTTTTGGAATTAATATCTGATGATTACAGATTATGCACCAAAGTGTATCAGGTACAATGTTTGTTTTTCCAGGATGCTGACCATTTCAAAGACATTGTTGACTATTTTTCCAAGGAAGAGTTTGAAGAAATAAGTGACTGGGTGAAGCTCCATTATAAGAACGTGGAGCGGAATTATGAAGCCATACTTGCCATTGGTTTGTACAAAATATTATATCCCTTTTTTTACCTTTTCTATTGATGCATGCTGACATGCGTTTTTTCCCCCATATGAAAACTAAATAGATATGTGCTCTCTGAGACCAAGTCCTTGGTTAGATCCTTCCATTTCACTCCACATGTATACTTTGACAATATGTCTTAGGATATTGCACATTCCTGTTCCTTGATAACATAACTTCTATTGGCTCCTTCCTGAACACTCACAGCCATGATGACCCTGTGATCTCGGTTTCTGAAGTCAGTCAGATCTTCCTTCAAGAAGATGAGTTCACATCAAGCACCCAGTCCAGACAGTGTTCATGGCTGAGTACTAAAAACCTGTGTCGAGTAACTACTTTGAGGATTCAGGAATATCCTCAACCTCTCACATCTGTGGTCAAGGTTCAAATCTGCTCCAACAGTGAATCTATCGTTTCCATGTTTAAGAAGACCACTGTGATCTGCCTCAATCACTACCATCTGGTAGCACTTAGATTCACGGTAATAAAATGCCTACAGTGGTTGGTTCGGGTCAAATCAACTCTTGCCTCACAAATGACTTGGATCTACTTCAGTTTGCTAACTGTCGCAGCTGGTCAACAGTAAATACTATCTCACTGGCTCTGCACTCTGCTCTAGACCATCTAGAATGCATGTCAGGCAGCTATTCATCAACTACGACTCGGCATTCAACAATATCATCCCCTTCAAATTGCCAGTAAGGTCCAATACCTGGTTATCTGTACCTTCCTTTGCAACTGGATACTAGAGAGAGAGGGAAACTCTGGTTGAGTGGTGCTGCAACAATAACCTCTAGCTGAACTCTTAACAAACTTGTACAGATGTACTGTGGAAAGTATCCTGACTAGGTTCATATTGGCCTGCTAAGGCAATCCAATGCACAGGAATGCAAGAGGCTGCATAACATGGTGGGCATGGCCCAGTTCACCACAGGCACACTCCTTCCCACCATCAATAGCATCTACATGAGAACCCACCACAAGAAGGTCGCATCGGTCATCAAGGTTCCCATTCATCCGGGCCATTCTCTCATCTCGCTGCTAAATCAGGTAGGAAATACTGAAGCCTGATGTTCCACACCACCAGGTTCAGGATCTACTACTTTCCTGCAACTATATTCTTTTTTTAATAATATTTTTTATTAGAAGCATATACATATCATGATCAAAACCAAAACAGACTTTGTTTATCAATTACATGTTAGTATCTGGGGTCCCAGCTATCAAAATAGCTGTGGTCCTCATTGATCAATTACGTATTAACACTGCTTCTAATTGGTTATTTTTATTTATAGATAGAAAGAAAGGAGAGAAAAAAAGAATTTAAAAATATAGAATAAATTACCAATAATACAGCTTAGGAGGTAGGTCCGTAGGTTATAAAAAGTAACTATTCAACTAATCCTGGATTCAAGTTTCAGTCAGGCTTCCGTGCTGGACCAATTTACCCTTTCAAATAATCTATAAATGGAGACCATATTCTAGGAAATAATTCTGGTTTTTCAATTAAGACAAGTCTAATTTTTCCAAATGTTAGGTCTCCGACATCTCCATAATCCACATTTTAATTGTCGGAGTTGTTGGGTTATTCCAAAATTTTTATATTAATTTTTTCCCAATGATTATACTATAATCAAGGAAATTTCTTTGGCTTGTTGTGAGTTTTAGGCTTTGTTCTGATATTCCTAGTATTATTAGTTTTGGGTTGGGATCCAATTGGATATTAACAACTTCGGAAATAATTTTAAAAATATCCGTCCAGAAATTTTTAATTTTTATACAATTTACAAAAGTATGTTAAATTAGCTGCTGAATATTGACATTTGTCACAGATAGGGGAGATATTTGGAAAAATTATATTTAATTTTGTTTTAGAATATAGCAGTCTATGTAGTACTTTAAATTGTATTAAAGAATGTCTGGCATTTAACGAGCATTGTTGTATATGTTGTAGACTTTCATCCCAAATATCTTTCGTTATAGGTTGAGTTAATTCATTGTCCCATGCTTGTCTATGTAATTCCGTCGACGGGAGCTCACTATCTAAAAGAGTATTATAAATGTGAGATATTAATTTATCTGTATTAGGATGTTTATTCAAACATTCATCAAGAGTCTCTGGCTCTCTTGTTCTGTATTATTGTGTATGTTGATTTAACTCTCTAAGTTGTAAATATCTAAAACAAATATTTGAATATAATCCATAATTCTGTTGTAACTCCTGAAATGAAAGAAAAATACCTTTGCTATAAAGATGTCCCACCTTTTTAATTCCATAATTTTTTCATTGTACAAAACCTTTATCCAACACTGAAGGTTTAAATGAAGGATTATTTACAATGGGGAGAAAGAGTGATAAATTATCCAATTTTAAATTATTTTTTAATTGTTTCCAAATTCGTATAGCACTATATATTATAGGATTTTCACTATAGGTTTTTTTATTCAGTTTTGTGGGAGCTAACAGAATCGAGCGAATTTCAAAAGGCAAACAATCTTCCTTTTCCATCTTTAAGCAGTCTGGTTGCTGATCCATATCTTCCAACCAAAAGGTCATATTTTTAATGTTAACTGCCCAAATGTAATATTAAAAAATTGGTAAAACTAATCCTCCATTCGTCTTGGATTTACATAAATGTTTTTTACCTATACTATGTTTCTTATAATCCCAAATAAAACTGGTGACAATAGAATCAACTTTAAAAACATTTGGGGAGATATATCGGGATTGATTGAAAAAGGTATAGTAATTGCAGAAGAAAAATCATTTTATGGCATTAGTTCTACCGAGCATTGAGATGGGAAGTGTTTTCCAATATTGAATATTCTTATGCAGTTTATTAAGTAAAGGCGGAAAATTTAATTTAAATAAAGAAGTATATTTCTTAGTCACATAAATTCCTAGATATTTAAATTTTTCATTGACTATTTTAAAGGGAGATTGTTGCAATATATATAAGTTAAGTTCCGTTATTGGCATAATTTCACTTTTATTCCAATTAATTCTATATCCCAAAAATGTGCCAAATTGAGTTATAAGATTTAACAAGTTTGGAATGCTGGTTTCTGGATTTATAGTAATACATCATCTGCATATAAAGACATTTTATTAACTGTATTTTTAGTATTATACCCATATATTTCTGGGTGGGCTCTAACACTTTCTGCCAATGGTTCAATAGCAAGGGCGAAAAATAACGGAGATAAAGGGCATCCTTGTCTACAACCTCTAGATAAATTAAATTTAGGTGATAACATTTGGTTTGTCAATATTCTAGCTGTTGGATTAGTATATAAAAGCTTAACCCATGTGTAGAACTTCTCGTCCAGTTGAAAACTTTCCATCACCGAAAATAAATTGGGCCATTCCACCTGATCAAATGCTTTTTCAGCATCTAACGAGATCTGCTAAATCTACATTAGCTATTCTATTTGAGTATATAATGTTAAATAAACGTCTCAGATTATAAAATGAATAACGTTTTGGAATAAAATCTGTTTGATCGGGGTGTATTAATTTATGAATCACTAAACTTAATCTGTGGGCTGAAATTTTAGTTAATATTTTCTGATCAGTGTTTAAGAGAGCAATTGCTCTATATGAACCTGGGTCCTCAAGGTCCTTATCCATTTTTGGTATAAGTGTTATTGTTGATTTGTTTAGAGTTTCTGTTGAGTAAAGGCTTAAATATATAATGTCTGTAGGCGTGGAGAGATCAGATCATAAATTATTAAATAAAATTCAGTATTTAAGCCATCAGGGCCTGCGACCTTTCCGTTTTTTAAAGATCTAATAGACTTCAATATCTTTTACTGATATTTCAGCACGTAATAATTCCCTTTCTTTCAGATCTAATCCTGTAAAATTACATTTCTGTAAAAACGATTCCATTCCTGCAGAACGCTCTGTCGTTTTGGTTGAATAAAGTGTTTGATACTATTGTAAAAATCTATCATTGATATCCTAGGGCAATGTTAGTATTTCTCCCATATCTGATCTAATTTTATAAATAGTTTTTCCCCCTTCCTGTTTCCAGAGTTGACGAGCTAAATGTTTTTGTGGTTTATCGCCGAATTCAAAGTGATGTTGTTTAGTATGTTGATAAAGTTTTATGATTTGGTCTGAATATATTTGGTTTAACTTATATTTAAGTGCAGCAATTTTATTGTGTTTTATCGTAGATGGCGCGGCCGCATTCTCTATATCTAATTGCCTTATTTCCATTTCCAATACCTGTTGTTTAGCACGATTCTCTTTAATATGAAAGGCTTGTGAGGCGATTAACGCTCCTTGTACAAATGCTTTAAATGTTTTCCAAAGAAGGGAGACAGATAGTTCAGGGCGGTCATTGGATCGAAAAACATATTTATCTGTGTAATAAGATATTCGTGACATGCTTTACCATTTAAAATTTGAGGATTAAGTCTCCATTGTGTCTACTTCTCGGTCATTCCACTTAGTTTAATCATGAATGTTAAAGGTGCATGATCCGAAATTATAATATTATGATATTTCGAATTATAAGCAAATGGGATAAGTTTAGAGTCTACTAAAAAGTAGTCTATTCTTGAATAGGTTTTATGTACCGGTGAGTAGAATGAATATTCTCGTCCGGATGAGTTTTTGATTCTCCAGACATCTTTGATATTAGTAGTATTAATGTATGAATTTAGTAATTCACTTGTCTTGGATTTTATTTTCCTTTGTCTTGATGATCTAACTAGATAAGAATCTAATGTACAATTTAAATCTCCACCAATTATTAAATTATGTTGTGCAAGTTCCGAGATAGTATTGTGTTTTCTTGAAGAACAAAGGGTTGTCAAAATTTGGTCAATAAACGTTAAGAAGAATCACTTTTTTAAGATATAATTCACCCACTAATATAATATATCTACCATCGATATCCGCAATAGTTGATATATGTTTAAAAGGTATACCTTTACGGATTAGAATTGCAACCCCTCTGGACTTATGAGAGAATGAAGAATGATACGTTTTGGCAATCCATTTTGCTTTCAATCTATGTTGCGCTTCATTTTTAAGGTGAGTTTCTTGAAGAAATATTATATCTGCTTTGAGTGATTTTAAATGTGCTAATACTTTACCTCTCTTGATTGGTTCATTAATTCCCTTAACGTTCCAACTACAAAATGTAATTCCTTCACCTCCAATTTTCATATTAACATCTTAAAGCTTATAGGTAGGGTAGTCTATAAAAGAGCAGATGGTTCAACACACTAAACCCGACATTCTACCCGAACACAAGATAGAAGAATTTTAAATCTAATAGGCCTTCCTCCCGGACGGATATCCTTAAATAAAACGTATAACTCAGTTCAATTTTAAAGTTAGAAATTAAGTAAAAAATAAAGAAAGTAAAAACAATTAAAAAAATGATTAGTAATCTGCAACTATATTCTTGAAACCATTTGTGCAATCCTAATGCAACCGTGATTCCTCTTGCACTACCATGGACCTTTCATAACAACATGATTTGACTGATGCCTTGTAGATTTACACAGTCCTCTCGTAACAGTTTTACAGAATTACCGTAGAATTAATGTTTCATGTGAATCCGTCTCTAAGCCTGTGATGCTTCTGCAAAGTAACCTTTCATTGTATCTACATCGTACATGCATAGAACAATAAACTTGACATAATTTGGAAAAATTGTGGTTGGGATCAAACAAGCCTGTGTCATCACTTCTGCATGTCTGAGTGTTATTCCAGCACTTTGTGTTTATCCTTGAAGTTCCTCTCTTAACTGTCATTGCTCCCTCAAGTACAGCACACTCCTGCAAAACATTTCCATAATGAGCCTTGGAAATGTGAATATATTTCCATATGTCTGGAGAAACCCATTGGAGGAAAACACAGGCAGTGATTTCTGTTGTATGAAGGCATGAGTAATTGAAGATATAGACGCCAGTCTGAGACTAACTCTTTGGTCCACTGTGCAACTAATTCCTGCCCTCCATAATGTCTCAGAGACATGTACTACTTGCAACAGGCTCCACAAATTTGTAGATGCTTAATCAAATGTGTCACTAATGACGTATCTATAAGTTTGCAGATGACACCACTGTCAGATCACGAACAATGATGAGACAGAGTACAGGAAGGAGAGAGTATCTCGTAACTTAGTGTCAAATTAACAACATCCCCCTCAATGTCAGCAAGATGAAGAGCTAGTTCTCGACTCCAGGATGGGTGGTGGAATACATGCCCCAATCATAGTGCCGATGTTCAAATGATTCTTAGGCGTAAGATTACCAACAATTTTAATGGACCAATCTCATTGAAACAACAGTCACTGTTCCCCACAGTTATCAAACTACTGAATGGTCCTTCGGTGAGCTAGGTACAGTCCCGATTCTCCAACCTAGCTCATTTTCTCTGGAACAGTTGCATGACAATACTGAGAAATATATTTTGCAGTCTGCCATCTTTCCCTTCACTCTACCTTTTGTACTTGTGATGTATTGTATTATGTGATTTGACTGAATAGCATGCAAGTTAAAGCTTTTCACTGTACTGCACACACGTGACAACAATAGACATAAACCGACTGCTATCTGTTAAATCTTGCAAATTACTTGACAGGATGAAGTAAACCATAGGCATTGGTTTCTCCCAGATTAACAGCGTGGCATCAAGGCTCAAGATCTTGAAGAATGCAGAAAAGGCTTTATGGCCGCCCTTTATGAAAATGTAACAGCATAATCAATTTGTGGGAATCCTTGATCTGTGGCTGTTCGAAATGGAGGAGGACAACCTGGAAGGCCATTTGACCCAGAAGTCTCTTCAGGAAATCAAAGAGTCTCAAAAATATCCTCATAAGCCATTCACTCATATAGACATTCAGTAGCAGAATCTTTACCTTACCCCAAGGCCTACAAAATCAGTTCTATCAAAACTGACAGAACTGGAATGGGAGCAGTGATCCTCTACACCGCGAGATTGCCCATAAACGAGGGATACAAAATGGGCAGTGAGATATATCTCAACATCCCCGGAGATCATCCACAACACTCAAGAAGCTTGGCACACTTCATTCCAAAGTACACTGGTTTTGCAAGCTCACACCAGCATTGAAACGTGCGCCGTGTGCGGGAATGTCTGAGGACTCAGAAGCTTTCACTGTTCACCCTTGCACCACTTCAATTCGGTGGACTTGCACCCTACCTGAAGTGGTATGAATCTGCACTTGAATTCGGCGGCCTTGCACCTTGCCTGAAGTGGTATGAAACTGCACTTGAATTCGGCGGCCTAGCACCCTGCCTGAAGTGGTATGAAACTGCACTTGAATTTGGTGGCCTTGCACCCTGCTTGAAATGGAATTTCAAGGAATAGCCGTGAGTCAACTGCCAGCCCACCAGCCGTGAGTGAGTGAGCTGCCAGCACATCAGGCTTGAGTGACTGAGCTGCCAGCCCAAGAATCCATTCGGCCCACATTGTCCATACTAGCACTCCAGAAAGCCCCTCCCCCCTCTGGCCACCAATGTTGGTATTGGTGGAGAGGTGGAATATTGCATTGGGGGACCAGCCCTCCCGTGTGAACATGGCACCCAACGGGTCCCACTTAGTCTAGTACTAACTAACGTAGGCAAGCTCTTGATAATATAAAGCACATAATAGGCGGAGTCACTACCAACAAGCACTATAATTGGCTAGTATGAAATAGCCAATCTATATCTTTCCTTGTAGAAACGAAAGAAACATCGGTGGCTAAGCAATATAGGTGGAATGTTAATAACACATTTGGGATAGTTTGCAAAATGACACAAAATCACCATATCTACCAGGTGGTCTGCATACCCGTCCGGCCCGTGTGCGGTACAAGTCCGCCTCACCTCATTTAACCGGAGAAAATACCGGGGAGGGAATTGGGGAAACGACCGGCGACCTGACAGGCAGGGAGGGTGACGAGATAGGCGAGCTGGTCGCCAAGCACCGTGGGGAGACCACGGTGGAAACAATAGTTGGCAATGGGGCCGCGGGACCGACCATGGGAGGGTATACAAAACGCGAGACATCTGGATACGGAGTCGCAGGACGCGGTTCCTTCACCGGAAGGATATGTTGACGGTTGCGTCTGTAGATGGCTCCGTCCGCTTCAACCAGATAAGAGCGCGGTTCTTTGGCAGGGCCGTGGATGTGACCCAGATGTGCATGGCCATTTTTGGACTGGAGACAGACCACTTCTCCACGTGCGAGAGGTTTAAGTGGCTTGCTGGATTTGTCGAAGAAGCGCTTCTGCGTGTCACGTTTAAATTGCAGTTGTTTCTGGACTGCAGGCGGGGAACGAACTTGTGGCTGCAAAAGCTGCTGGGACACAGGCAGGGGAGCACGGGTTTGGTGAGATATCAGTCGTTGGGCTGGGGAACCCAGTATGGGATCCCGTGCAATGTTCTGTATGCCATGTGTGACAGAATATACAATGAACTCAAGCGCATGATCTCCATGGGTTTTATGTCTGAAGTTACTGACCCATCTGACTGGGTTTCCACCATGGTGGTCGCAACAAAGAAAAACAAGGAGATCCGTATCTGCATAAACCCGAGATCTTAACGCCTGCATTACCTAATGTGAACAACAGAAGAAGTTGCTGCCCAGATACCAACGCATCAGTATTCTCTGTTCTAGATGCTAAAAGCACGTTTTGGCAGATTCCACTGGACCCAGACTCGTCCAATCTCACTACGTTCATCACCCCCTTTGGCCGATACATTTCTGAGAATGCCCTTTGGCATCAACTCCACCCGCGAAGTTTTCAGTGCACTACAGAACAATTGTTTGCAGAGTACCCATGCGCCATCATTGTTGATGATATTCTCGTCTACGGACGTGATTTGGGTCAACACGACGCCAATCTGAAGAAAGTACTTGACCATGCCAAAGACATTCAACTCAAACTTAATCCCACTTCTGACACCATGTAATGAGCTGACTCGAACACATATCAAGATACAACACATGTTTATTAAATCTACTTACTGCAAGGATCTGCAGACATTACATTTCCTAGCTGCTACTCATACTAACTAGCGTAGGCAAGCTCTTGATAATATAAAGCACATAATAGGTGGAGTCACTACTAACAAGCATTATAATTGGCTAGTATGAAATAGCCAATCTACAAACAGTAAACGGGGAGAGGTGGAGTGAGAGTATACAGTACACAGGAATAGGGGTAGTAAACAGTACACAGGGGGAGTGAGAGGAACAGTACACAGGGAGAGGGAGAGTAGCAGTAAACGGGGAGAGGGGGTGAGAGTAACAGTACACAGAGAGAGGGGGGATGAGCAGGAAAGTAGGAATAAAGTACACGAGACATGAAGGACAGTTAACTATTCTTTATTAACATGCAAGCAATAACTGGTCAGACGAGGGGAACAGTTGATCAAGAGACTGCTCTTCAGACTCAAACCATGCAGACTTTTTAAATCATATTTGACAGGTGAAAATTGAAGTGGGTCACGTAAGATTGTTCACATGGTTACCCACTGTGATCCAGTATTCTGTATTTTTCCCTTATCAATGGGTGGCACAGTGGCGCAGCGATAGAGTTGCTGCCTCACAGCGCCAGAGACCCGGTTCAATCCTGACTACGGGTGCTGTCTGTACGGAGTTCTCCCTGTGACCGCGTGGGTTTTGAATTGAATTGTATTTCCTTTATTGTGATTCAAACAAGTTTGAATGAAATGTTGTACCATGCAGTCATGACAGAAAAAAGCAACAAAACACACAATGAACACAATTTAACACAAACATCCATCACAGTGAATCTCCAGGCACCTCCTTACTGTGATGGAAGGCAAAAAGTATTATCTCTTCCGTGCTTGTTCTCCCGCTGCGTCGAGGCTCTCGATGTTGAGGCCCCCGCCGGGTGATCGTAAATCCCGCGGCCGACTTCAGGCTCCGCGAACGGGCCGATTCAAACTCCGCGATTCGGGGCAGACGAAGCTGCTGTTGCGGGAACTCCCAAAAATCGGTCACCAACCAGGGACCAGCGAGCTCGAGATTTTACCATCCACAGGGCTCGCGGCCGAAGCCTCCGAAACTCCGAAGTCGGGTTGCAGCCACAGTGACACCACAACCTCTGAAGTCAGCCAGCTCCGCGATGGTGAATCCACAGGCTCTGCCACAAGAGCCCCCGAGGTCGATTCCAGTTGGAGGCTGCCAGCTCCACATTAACAGGCCTCAGCGCAGACGGAGACGGAGATACGACAAGGAAAAGGTCGCATCCCCTTTGAAGGAAGAGATTAAAACAAAGTTTCCCCCAGCCCCCACACAACTAAAAATAGACTAAAACATACATCGAAGAAGACAAAAAGAACAAAAAAAGGAAAGACAGACGGACTGCAGGTGAGCCGCAGCTGCTTGGGCAGCGCCACCACTTCCGTTTTCCCGGGTGCTCCGGTTTCTTCCCACACTCCAAAGATGTACAGGTTTGTATGTTAATTGGCCTGGTATAAATATCCCTAGTGTGTGTAGGGCAGCCTTAGTATGCGGTGATCGCTGGTCAACGTGGACTCGCTGGGATAAAGGGTCTATTTCCGCGCTGTATCTCAAAACACAGTTCTGTCACTAAAAAACAAGACATGCAGGTGTTCAAGTTGTTGACTTTGTGGATCAGTGTGACCAGACGTGTTTATGATACGATAATCCAGGAGGAGAATTGCTGCCAACACAAAATACATGAAACACGAGGTGCACATGGAGTCAATGGTGGGGAGGTTGGTTGCAGAGAGTGAGGAAAGAAAGAGATGAGCAGAGAAAGTGGGCGGATGGAGGGTGGACACCGAGAGGGTTTGAGCTGGGGCTCATTTTGACCAGAGCTCGAGCTCGCTGTACAGATCCCGGTCACCGACATTCAGCTCCTGTGAGGAGAGAAACACAGGTTACAGGAATAGAATAAACAGCCCACGATGTAGGGGCTGGAAGGGAGGGGTTTACTGAGACACGGAGGGGTGTAGGGGCCAGAGGGGAGATGGCGTTACACAGACAGTGAGGGGTGTAGGGGCCAGAGGGGAGATGGGGTTATGGACACGAAGGGGTGTAGGGGCCAGAGGGGAGAAGGGGTTACAGACACGGTGGGGTGCAGGGGCCAGAGGGGAGATGGAGTTACACAGACAGTGAGGGGTGTAGGGGCCAGAGGGGAGGGGGTTACAGAGTCTGGGTGTGGAGGGACTTTCACTGAGCTCAGGGGGTGGGGTGGGTGGGGGGGTACATGGGAGTGAATGTTGGGGTGTGGAACGCACAGGATAAGGTTCTACCTGCGGGGGAGAGGGGCAGGGACAGGGTCGGTGATGTTCAGTACTTGGAACGGGACGAAGCGGGGAAGTGGGGTCCGAGGATGTTTCCACTAGTGGGAGAGTCTAGAACCAGAGGCCACTGCCTTAGAATTAAAAGGTGTTCCTTTAGGAAAGAGATGATGAGGTATTTCTTTCATCAAAGGGTGGTGAATCTGTGGAAATAATTGCCTCAGAAGGCTGCGGAGGCCAAGTCAGAGGATATTTTTCAGGCAGAGATGGATAAGATTCCTGATTTGTACGGGTGTCAGGGTTTATGGGAAGAAGGCAGGAGAATGGGGTTGGGAGGGAGAGATAGATCAGCCATGAGTGAACGGCGGAGTAGACTTGATGGGCTGAATGGGCTAATTCTGCTCCCATCACTTATGAACATCGTGGGTCAGTCTCAGTGGGCAAAGTGGGATATGATGGAGGGATTCAGTGTGTTGAGGGGGGTCAGTGTCCTGGGGGAAAGACGGTGACAGGGGGTGGGGGACGGTGATGGGTGTTTGGTGGGCAGGAGTGGGGAGGTGGTTGGTGCCCGACACTGGGGGGGGGGGGGGGGAGGGTTTAGTTCAGTTTAGTTTATTGTCACGAGGACCGATGTACGGTGAAAAGTTTTTGTTGCATGCTAACCAGTCAGCGGAAGGACATTGCATGATTACAATCGAGCCATTTACGGTGTAGAGACGCGGTGATAAGGGAATAACATTTAGTGCAAGGTAAAGTCAGCAAGGATAGTCCGAGGGGCACCAATGAGGTAGATATTAGTTCAGGACCGCTCTCTGGTTGTGGAAGGATGGTTCAGTTGCCTGATAGCAGCTGGGAAGAAACTGTCCCTGAATCTGGAAGTGTGCGTTTTTACACTTCTGTACCTCTTGCCTGATGGGGGAGGGGAGAAGAGGGAGTGGCCGGGTTGCGACTGGTCCTTGATGATGGTGCTGGCCTTGCCGAGGCAGCGTGAGGTATAAATGGCTGAGGTCATGGAGTTACTATCCAAGGGGCAGTGCTGGTGTGGAGGGACAACATGGAGACAAACGCTGATCTGCCTCTTTGCCACAACAGTACCAACCTGATAGGGGGACTCCTCCAGCCCATCTTCAGCTTTCTGCTCCTTCCGCTGCGTCACGGAACTTTCTGGAAGACAGAATTTCATTCAGACCACTCACTTTCCTCTTTGCCTCTGTCTCCCTTCTCTCTGTCTTCAGGAATTCCTTCATTCAACCTCTCACTCTTCCACATTCCTTTCATCATTCATTCTCCATACACATGTTACTCATTCAACCTCTTTCACACCATAGCGCCTCAATCTCTCCCTCCCTCCCTCCTTCCTCCATCCCTCCCTCACACATTCATTCTCTGACGCACACCTTCCATTTCCCTATTTCTCCTCCTTCCATGTATTTTCCCATTCATTAGTACTGATGTCAGAGGTTATGGGGAGAAGGCAAGAGAATTGTGTTAGGAGGAAGGGATAGATCAGCCATGATTGAATGGCGGAGAAGATTTGATGGGCCGAATGGCCTAATACTACTCCTATCACATGAGCTGATTCATCCTTTCTCCGATTGTAATTTTCACCGGATCATATCTCTGGAAGGGGGTTTGGCGCCACTGAAACTCTGTGGAGGGGTAATTCTTGTGACCTATTGATACGTGGAAGTGAATGGAAAAAGGATTGAGTGTATGGGGAGTGTAGGCAGTGGGGAGAGAGTGGGAGGGAGTTTCAGTCTATTGGGTGTGGGAGAGGGAGAGAATGGGGAGGGAGTTTTGGTGTATTAGGAGTGTGGAGGGAGGGAATGGGGAAGGATTTGGTCAATGGGGTATGTGGGGAGAGGAAGAGGTTGTGGAACTGTGGGCGGTGACAGGGAATGGGGAGGAGGATGGGTCCATGGGGAGTGTGGACAGTGAGAGGGAATGGGATTGTGAGCGGCACTGAGATTGTTCCCTGATGATGTCATTTTTGCTGATGCGGATGAGGTATAAACAGCAGCTCCAGGATACTTGGGCAATCTGCCCTGCCTCTCTCCCAAACATGGGATGTAGTGTGTCTCTGATGATTCTCTCTGCTCTTTTTTGACAGCGCTGTGTGTAGATTGTTTCCATGGAGGGAAGTTCCCTTGATGATGGTGGTAGCTGTGAGGGGGGGGGGCGGGTAGTTATGTGTTGGAGTGGGCCCCGATTTCAGGATGACGCAGTGTGTACCCCCCCTCTCTCTCTCTCGATCCCTCTCGTGAGTAAATGGCAGTGAAGACATTTGGACAATTTCCAGATCGTCGCGTACCTCGCTTGTTGCGACAACGCGCTGCCCAGAAGATTGCGGTGGCGATGACGGGGACAGTAACGACACCAAGGATGACGGCAAGAACGATCACGGCCACGACGCATTTCCCAGTCCTGTCCCGGCCACTTACTGAGGGGTGGAGGAAGGAGTCAGTGAGAGCCCAGCTCTGAGAAACAGACACGACAACTTAACCCCAACTCCAGCCCAGACCGAGCAACAAAAGAGATTCTCCAGCACGCAGCACTCCATTGGATTACACTGGAATTACAGAACGGAACATTCTTGCCTATGGTGAGGTGAACGACCTAAGCCTCAACACAGACAAGACAAGAGAAATAATAATGGACTTCAGAAAAAATCCACCCCCCCCCTGCAGCCCCTCATCATCAAGGGAACTTCCCTCCATGGAAACAATCTACACACAGCGCTGTCAAAAAAGAGCAGAGAGAATCATCAGAGACACACTACATCCAGCTCACTCCCTGCTCAAACACAAAAACTGCACATACAACCTCAGGCACAGACGAGCGGACAGCATCGCCACAAACAGAACACGCTTTTTCAAGAGCTTCTTCCCTGCCACAGTGAGACTCTTGGCCAAAACAAAATGAATTGATGTCCTGACCCACCTCATAACATATCACATTATATTATATCATATTATATTGTCTCCTGGGCCTTTGCAATTTACAATGCAATCGACACTTTTATATAGGGTTTGTGTAATTTACAATGCTCTTCACTTCCCCTTTATATAGGGTTTTAGGCACTTTCTTTCTTTTTTATTTCTAGAGAAGTATATGTTTTTATAGATTATGTGTCTTTCTGTGTGTCTTTTTAACTTGACGACTTGACTCTCTGAACAACCGCACAAGAGTTCCTATGTGTGTAAGCACAAATGGCAAATACAGTTTTTTGGATTTTGGAAACAGGCCATTCAGCCCACCTTGTCCTGCTGACCCTACTTTCCTCATCTATCAGAATGTCCAACCTCCCTCTAAATCTACTTCTAATGTGACCGCAACCCGCCCCGAGGGCAGTGAGGTCCACCACTCACCTCTCTCTGATCAAAGCCATGTCCCTCTGAGGTCCCAACGGCTGTTTACTGCTGATGGCCTCCACTTCTGCTCTTCCCCACATCCATTCCATCCTAACCCTTTATCGTTTCAGAGACGTGGAGTGGTACAGCACAGAACAGGCCCTTCGGCCCAACCCGTCCATGCCAACCAAGACGTTCCATCTAAGTCCCATTTGCCCGTATTTGGCCCATATCTCCCTGAACCTCTCCTATCCATGAATATGTTCAAATGTTGTTATTGTACCAACTTCAACTACATCCTCTGGCAGTTCGTTCCCAGATACCAACCACACTTTGTGTGAAAAAGTTGCCCCTCAGGTTCCTATTAAATCATTCCCCTCTGCCTTCTAGTTCTCGGTTACCCTATCCTTGGAAAAAACGACTGTGCATTCACCCCATCCCTCTCATGATTATATTCACCACTATAAGATCACCCACCCCTCAGCCTCCAGTGCTCAGGAATAAAGTTTGTGCCTGCCCAACCACTCCCTATCGCTCAATCCCTCAGGTCCTAGTAGCATCCTTGAAAATCTTCGCTGCACTCTTTCCAGCTTAATAGTATCTTTTCTGTAGCAGGGTGACCAAAACTGAACTGACAAAACGCAAATTGGAGAAACAGCATCTCATATTTCACTTGGGCAGCTTACAACCCAGTGGTATGAATATTAATGTCTCCAACTTCAAGTAGCCCCGGCATTCCTTCTTGCTCTATCCCTCCCCCACCCAAGTCGCACCAGCTTCTCGTTCTCACCAAACAAACAGCTAACAAAGTCCTGTTTCCTCTATCATCGTTACTTTTTTGCATATCTTTCATTCATTGTTCTTTATCTCTTTACATGTATATCATCTGCTATATCTCTTGTCTCCCTTTCCCCTGACTCTGTCTGAAGAAGGGACTCGACCCGAAATGTCGCCTATTCCTTTTCTCCAGAGATGCTGCCTGTCCCGCTGAGTTACTCCAGCTTTTTGTGTCTATCTACAATACTCCAAGCGTGGCCTCACCAATGTACAGCGACGGCCTCTCTCTCTCTCCCCCCCCTCAGTAGTTGGTCCAAGAACAGCTCATATCTTCACCAACCACCATATTTTCCTTGCTCCCCTCACCCCCTTCACGCAGCTTAACCCCCAGCACATCAGTGCAGACGGCAAGGGCTCTGTTGTAAATGGTGTCTTCAAGGAGGTGGCGATGGAAGACAGAGAGACTCCCATTTCATCAGCACCTTTCACCATCCCAAAGTTCTGCCCAACCAAGTTGTCCATTTGTAGACTGATCACGATTGTAATGTGGGAAACGTGGCGGCCAGTGTGAGCGCAGCAAGTCCCACAAACACCAATGTGATAATGACCCAGATCGTCTGTTGAAGTCACATGAGATGAGGGATAAGCATTGTCCCCAGGACACTGGGGTGAACTCTCTGCACTGGCCGTGGGGTCTTTAACCCACTGGTGAGGGGAGGTGGTCCTTCCTCAGATGGATCTGGAGAGGTCGAGGGAGGGAATTCCCGGCTTTGGGAGTGTGGACTGTGACAGCGGAAATTTGGCATTTCTCCAAAAGTAACCAATCTACATCTTTCCTTGTAAGAATAAAAGTGAAACACATCTACAATAAAGTGATATATGTGTATAAGCACGTTACTAGGTGCTGACTGATTAATAATGTAACCGAAACGCTACTAGCGCATACAGGGAAGTACAGATGGTTCAAACCAAATCACCGTATCTAAGGGGCGGCCTACAAACCCATCCCGCGCGCGTACGGTACAGATCCGCATCTCCTCGAGCCAGCACCGCCATTCAATATGATAATGGCTGCTCAACAAAAATCAGTACTCCATTCATGCTTTCTCCCCATATCCCTTAATTTCGTTAGCTGTAAGAGCAAAATCTAACTATCTCTTGAAACATCATTGAAAGGGCGAACCACCAGACCCAGGAACAACTTCTTCCCCTCTGTGATCGGCCACTGAACGGTCCTTCCATAAAGCTAGAGTACTGTCCGATTCACCTCGTCCCCAATGTAGACATTGGGCTTTATATGTGGAATTGTTGCAATACAATGTGAGAACTATATTCTGCGCTCTGCATCTTCCCCTTTGCTCTGCCTATTGTCTTTGTTTGGCTTGGTTGCATTTAGATATAGTATTTGATTGGATAGCATCCAAACATAGATAGGACAGGTTTGGAGGGCCAAACGCGGGCAGGTGGGACTAGTGTAGATGGGGCATGTTGGCCAGTCTGGGCTAGTTGGGCCGAATGGCCAGTATCCACGCTGTATCACTCAATGTCAAAGGTTGATGGAGTAATGGAGATTTTAAGGATTGGTTTGTGTGGGAATGAACTGCAGATGCTGGTTTACACCGAAGATAAACACACAGGCAGCATCTCTGGAGAACGTGGACAGGTACAAAGTGCTGGAGTAACTCAGCGGGACAGGCAGCATCTCGAGGGAAGGAAGGGGTGACGTTTCGGGTCGAGTCCGTTCTTCAGGAGAAGAGAGGAGGAAATGGAAGAGAAGAGGAAATGGTTGAATCTGTGAGTCATTTTGTGTTTCGAAATGTCTTGATTCTCGCTGAAGCTGGAGTAACTCAGCGGGACACGCAGCATCTCTGGAAAACGTGGAATGGGCGACGTTTCGGGTCCAGACCATTCTTCAGACAGCACATTCTCCCAGCTGGCCGAGACCTATTCGACATTTCCTTTGATCACCATCACCTTTGCCCACTTTTCACACCTCACTCTTCCTTGTAAATGTAACACCCGCTCCCCTGACATCAGTCTGAAGAAGGGTCTCGACCCGAAACGTCGCCCGTTCCTTCTCTCCAGAGATGCTGCCTGACCCGCTGAGTTACTCCAGCACTTTGTACCTGTCCACGTTCTCCACAGTTACTCCAGCACTTTGTGTCTTATCTTCGATTTAAATCAGCATCTGAAGTTCCTTCCAACACACACATACACACACGCACAGACACACACTCACACTCACGCACACACATGCACAGACACACACGCACACACACACACACACCTGAGGGGAGGGAGTTACAGAGACGGGGATGAGGGGGTGTAGGGGCCAGAGGGGGTGGGGGGAGAGGGGAGGGGAGGAGAGGAGAGGGGAGGAGAGGAGTAACGCAGCGGGTGAGGCAGCATCTCTGTGGAGAATGTGGACAGGTCCAGAGATGCTGCCTGACCCGCTGAGTTACTCCCGCACTTTGTGTCTATAGTTCGGTGTAAACCAGCATCTGCAGTTCCTTCCTGCACAAACCAACCTCCCTTCCATCCATCCATCGCCTCCATCCACAATTCACGCTGCCTCGGTAAGGCCAACAGCATAATCAAGGACCAGTCTCACCCCAGGTCACTCCCTCTCCTCCCCTCTCCCATCAGGCAAGAGGTACAGAAGTGTGAAAACGAACGCACACCTCCAGATTCAGGGGCGGTTTCCTGCCGGCTGTTATCAGGCAACTGAACCGTCCTCTCACCAACTAGAGAGCGGTCCTGACCAAAAGTCAGTTGATATGTTTAAGGCAGAGACAGATAGATTGTTGATTAGTGCGGGTGTCAGGGGTTATGGGGAGAAGGCAGGAGAATGGGGTTAGGAGGGAGAGATAGATCAGCCATGATTGAATGGCGGAGTGGACTCGATGGGCCGAGTGGCCTTATTCTGCTCCTATCACTTGTAACGCGACCTTGTAACGCTGCCGACAGTCTCCCCCCATCATACTGCCCTCCGATGCAGACAACCCCCTCTCCTCACTCATCACCCTCTCCCCCGTCTCTCCCCACTCTATCTCCACCCTGCACCCCTCTCCCCCACTCCTCTCCCCCTCTCGCTCTCTCCCCCTCCCTCTCTCCCCCTCCCCGTCTCTCTATTCTCCTGACCACCCCTCTTCCCACCTCTCTACTCCCTCTCTACCCATGTCCCCTCCGCCCCCTCTCCTCCCTCTCTCTCTCCCGTCTCCCTCTCCCCCCTTTCTCCCCCTCTCCCTATCTCTCTCCCCTCTCTACCCCTATCCCCTCCGCCCACCTCACCCCCTCCCCTCCCTCCCCCCTATCCCTCTCCTCTCTCCTCCTCTCACCCTCCCCCTCTCTCTCTCCCCCCCTTTCTCTCCCCCTCTCTCTCTCCCCCCCTCTCTCTCTACCCCTCTCTCTCCCCCCTCTCTCGGCCGGCGGTTCAATCTACAGCAAGACAATAATCCCAAACATACTGCTAAAGCAACAAAGGAGATTTTCAAATCTAAAAAATGGTCAATTCTAGAGAATGGAGTGGCTGGGCTTGTATACTCTGGAGCAAAGATCCTATAGCGAGCAAGATAGATCACTCGACGAAAAAGACGTAGTACGGCCATGGGTAGATTCATGGGAAATTTTCGGCTCCATTTCCGTAACCGGCTTCCGTCTCCACACCAAAGATCCCATAGCGGAGCAAAGGTACTAGTGCGGAAACGGAAGCCGGTTACTGAAACATCCTCGTAAAAATAAAATTTCTTTGGAAAAAATCTTCTCCTCATTTTCAGAATTATAATTTATTAACACAAACTGTTCCCCCGCAACATTGATTACACTGCGAGTCGGATCGGGTCGGGTTACTGAAATGGATGAAAAAATGGCCCACATTCCGCTCCGTTGCATACTACACGTCAGCCCATTGCATTTAGAAGGAGTGGTCTATCTTGCTCTGGAGTTTGGGGATGAGAGGGAATCTTATTGAAACATATAAGATTGTTAAGGGTTTGGACACACTAGATGTTGGGGGAGTCCAGATCCAGGGGCCACTGTTTAAGAATAAGGGGCAAGCCATTTGGAACGGAGATTAGAAACACTTTTAGATATAGTAGTGGCCAGAGGATCTGGGGTGACAGAGGAACTGAAGGAAATCCACATTAGGCAGGAAATAGTGTTGGATAGACTGATGGGACTGAAGGCTGATAAATACCCAGGGCCTGATGGTCTGCATCCCAGGGTACTTAAGGAAGTGACTGGAAATCGTGGAGGCATTGGTGATAATTTTCCTTTGTTCTATAGACTCAGGATCAGTTCCTGTGGATTGGAGGTTAGTTAATGTTATCCCACTTTTTAAGAAAGGCGGGAGAGAGAAAACAGGGAATTATAGACCAGTTAGCCTGACATCGCTGGTGGCGAAGATGCTGGAGTCAATTATAAAAGATGAGATAGCCGAACATTTGGATAGCAGTAACAGGATCGGTCTGAGTCAGCATGGATTTACGAAGGGGAAATCATGCTTGACTAATCCTCTGGAATTTTTTGAAGATGTAACTGGGAAAATGGACAAGGGAGAGCCAGTGGATGTAGTGTACCTGGACTTTCAGAAAGCACTTGATAAGGTCCCACGTAGGAGTTTAGTGGGCAAAATTAGGGCACATGGTATTGGGGGTAGAGTGCTGACATGGATAGAGAAGTGGTTGGCAGACAGGAAACAAAGAGCAGGGATTAACAGGTCCCTTTCAGAATGGCAGGCAGTGACTAGTGGGGTACCGCAAGGCTCGGTGCTGGGACCGCAGCTATTTATAATATACATCAATGATTTGGATGAAGGGATTCAAAGTAACATTAGCAAATTTGCAGATGACACAAAGCTGGATGGCAGTGTGAACTGTGAGCAGGATGCTGTGAGAATGCAGGGTGACTTGGACAGGTTGGGGGAGTTGGCAGATGCATGGCAGATGAAGTTTAATGCAGATATATGTGAGGTTATCCACTTTGGTAGCAAAAACAGGAAGTCAAATTACTATCTAAATGGCGTCAAGTTGGGAAAAGGGGAAGTACAACGGGATCTGGGGTCCTTGTACATCAGTCTATGAAAGTAAGCATGCATGTACAGCAGGCAGTGAAAAAAGCGAATGGCATGTTGGCCTTTATAACAAGAGGAATCGAATATAGGAGCAAAGAGGTCCAGTAGTTGTACAGAGCCCTAGTGAGACCACACCTGGAGTATTGTGTGCAGTTTTGGTCCCCTAATTTGAGGAAGGACATTCTTGCTATTGAGGGAGTGCAGCGTAGGTTTACCAGGTTAATTCCCGGGATGGCGGGACTGTCATATGCTGAGAGAATGGAGCAGCTGGGCTTGTACACTCTGGAGTTTAGAAGGATGAGAGGGTATCTCATTGAAACATATAAGATTGTGAAGGGCTTGGACATGCTAGAGGCAGGAAACATGTTCCCGATGTTGGGGGAGTCCAGAACCAGCAGAGTCCAGAACCATTTAAGAATAAGGAGTAAGCCATTTAGAACGGAGACGGGGAAACACTTTTTCTCACAGAGAGTTGTGAGTCTGTGGAATTCTTTGCCTCAGAGGGCGGTGGAGGCAGGTTCTCTGGATGGTTTCAAGGGAGAGCTAGATAGGGCTCTTAAAAATAGCGGAGTCAGGGGATATGGGGAGAAGGCAGGAACGGGGTACTGATTGGGGATGATCAGCCATGATCACATTGAATGGCGGTGCTGGCTCAAAGGGCCGAATGGTCAGGGGTGAGGATACAGGTCAGAGGAGAACTGGGGTCAGAAGCCAGGGTGAGAGCCGGCGTTAGAGGTGAGGGTGCAGGTCAGTCAAGCGAGAACTGGGGTCAAGGTTCACATGTGGGTCAGGGCTGCGGATAAAAGTCAAAGACCGGATAAGGGATGCGGTTAAAGGTCGGGGGGGTGGTGAGAGACAGAGGTCGGGGGTGAGGATACAGGTGAGAGGTCGGATTACGGGAGGGGTCAGGAGTGAGGAAACAGGTCAGGGGTCACGCTACGAACTACAGGGGTCGGGCTGGGAGCCGGGGGGGGGTTCAAAGGTGAGTGTGAAGGTCAAAGGTCAGGTAAGATATTGTGAGCAGTTATGGGCCCCGTATCTGAGGAAGGATGTGCCGGCTCTGGAGAGGGTCCAGAGGAGGTTTACAAGAACGATCCCAGGAATGAATGGGTTAACTAACGTACGATGAGCGTTTGACGGCACTGGGCCTGTACTCGCTGGAGTTTAGAAGAACGAGGGGAAAAGGGGAAGTACAACGGGATCTGGCAGTCCTTGTTCATCAGTCACTGAAAGTAAGCATGCAGGTATAACAGGCAGTGAAGAAAGGCCTTCATAACAAGAGGAGTCGAGTATAGGAGCAAAGAGCTCCTTCTGCAGTTGTACAGAGCCCGAGCAAGGCGGTGGAGGGCTCTACACGAACTGGCTGCCTGCCCCTTTTCCGGGGATACGTCCGTGCCCGGGTGCGGTTCGAAAGGGAATACGCCCTGTCCACGGGCACCCTGGGGGGTTTCCGGGACCGCTGGGCACCGCGGGGGGTTGAATGCATCCTCGACAAGGATTGTAATATAGTTGTTTAGTAGTTTACAGTATATTTGTTTGTCTTGTACTATGGTGGTGGGTTCTGTTTTGTTTTATTGTGTTGTAAATACTATTTTAATATTTGAATAAATATTTTTGATTAAAAAAATAAAAAAATAAATAGAAACTGTGTGTGCAGGATGGTGTTAGTGTGCGGGGATCACTGGTCGGCGCAGGCCCGGTGTTTTCGCGCTGTATCTCTAAACCAGACTAAACTAAATTCAAATCTCTACCTCTAATCCAATAGACAACAGACAATTGGTGCAGGAGTAGGCCATTCGGCCCTTAGAGCCAGCACCGTCATTCAATGTGATCATGGCTGATCATCCACTATCAGTACCCCGTTCCTGCCTTCTCCCCATATCCCCTGACTCCACTATCTTTGAGAGCCCTATCTAGCTCTCTCTTGAAAGCACCCAGAGAACCGGCCTCTGAGGCAGAGAATTCCACAGACTCACAACTCTCTGTGAAAAAGTGTTTCCTCATCTTCGTTCTAAATGGCCGACCCCTTATTCTTAAACTGTGTGTGGCCCCTGGTTCTGGACTCCCCCAACATCGGGAACATGTTTCCTGCCTCTAGCGTGTCCAAACCCTTAATAATCTTATATGTTTCAATCAGATCTCTTCTCATCCTTCTAAACCCCGAACAAATCTCTGCCTTGTACCTAATACTGTCTAATCCAGGCACATCTGTCCTTGAATGAATGATTTTTTATTGACACACGTCACGTCACACTGATATTCTATGTTTTACATAAACAAGGTATGCAAAGGGCGCGGACAAAATTACAAACTATTCCATTTTAGGCCCATTCTTTAGTAAGTGAACCAAAACGTCATACGCGTGACCAGTCATATTCCATCGTCAGACGTCACGTCTCAAAGTAATACGTTAAAAAAAATATTGGAAGAGGTTAATCTTATTCACTGCTAGTTATCCAACTACAGAACTATAATGCATGTCTGAGAGAATGTGGTCTCCTAATTTGAGGAAGGACATTCTTGCTATTGAGGGAGTGCAGCGTAGGTTCACCAGGTTAATTCCCAGGATGGTGGGACTGTCATATGCTGAGAGAATGGAACGGCTGGGCTTGTATACTCTGGAGTTTAGAAGGATGAGAGGAGATCTTATTGAAACAGATAAGATTATTAAGGGTTTGGACACGCTAGAGGCAGGAAACATGTTCCCGATGTTGGGGGGAGTTCAGAACCAGGGGCCACAGTTTAAGAATAAGGGGTAAGCCATTTAGAACGGAGACGAGGAAACACTTTTTCACCCAGAGAGTTGTGAGTCTCTAGAATTCTCTTAAATATCTAGGTATTTATATAACTAAGAAATATACATCATTATTTAAAGCAAATTTTCCACCATTACTAAATAAACTACATAAGAATATTCAATACTGGAAAACACTTCCTATCTCAATGGTAGGCAAAATTAATGCCATAAAAATGATTTTTTTACCGCAAATATTATACCTTTTTCAGACAATTCCGATATATCTGGCAAAAACCTTTTTTAAAAAACTGGATTCTATTGTTAATGATTTCATCTGGGATTATAAGAATCATAGGATAAACAAAAGACATTTGTGTAAATCAAAAATGAATGGAGGCTTGGTTTTACCCAACTTTTTGTTTTATTTTTAGGCAGTTAATATTAAAAATATGAATTTCTGGTTGGAAGAAATAGATCATCAGCCAGACTGGTTAAAAATGGAAAAGGAAGATTGTTTACCTTTTGATATCGGTTCGATTTTATTTGCTACGTCTAAATTAAACAAAAAAATTTATAGGGAAAACCCTATAATATTTAGTGCTATACGAATTTGGAAACAATTAAAAAAGACATTAAAATTAGATAATTTATCACTTTTTCTTCCAATTGTGAATAACCCTTTTTTAAGCCTTCATGGTTGGACGGGGGTTTTACACAATGGAAGAATTATGGAATTAAAAATATGGGACAACTTTACAAGGAAGGCACTTTTCTGACATTTCAGGAGTTGCAACAGACTTACGGACTTCGAGGAAATGATTACTTCAGATATCTTCAACTTAGAGATTATGTAAAATCAAATACTCTAAATTTTCGAATTAGAAATTCAGAAATTCTTGATGAATGTTGGAACAAACATCCTCATACAGAAAAATTAATATCTTACATATATAATATCTTATTAGACAGTGACATTCCATCGACGGACTTACATAGACAAACATGGGAAAAAGAATTAAATCAATAATAACGAAAGATACTTGGGAAGAAAGTTTGCAACACATACATCAATGTTCATTAAATGCCAGACATTCTCTAATACAATTCAAAGTAATACATAGGTTACATTATTCCAAAACAAAACTACATAACATTTTTCAACATATCTCACCTATATGTGATAAATGTCAACATTTAGAAGCTACCTTATCTCATATGTTGCAAACTGTATAAAATTAAACAATTCTGGGTAAATATTTTCAGTATAATATCTAAAGTAACCAGCACAAAATTGGACCCAGATCCAAAATTAATAATACTTGGAATATTAGAATTAAATCAAACATTTAGAATAACACAAAGAAACTTTATTGATTATAGTTTAATAACAGGAAAAAAATTAATTCTAAAATTTTGGAAAGGCCCTACGACCCCCACAATTAAAATGTGGATTATAGAAATGACGGAGACCTTAAATGTGGAAAGAATCAGACTCTCCCTGTTGGATAAACAGGAATTATTCGTTGGAACATGGTCTCCTTTTATTGACTACCTAAAGGGCCAGAACAGTTCAGCACAGGAACCTGACTAGCACCCGGGCTAAAGAATGGATGAAACGCTATATCTAGAAATGTCAGAATATATCTCGAATGAAGTTTTCTATTTCAATAAATTTTTCCATTCTTCTTTAACTATCTTTTTTTCATTTTTTTTTGTTTTTGTTTTTTGTTTTTGTTTTGTTTTTTTGTTTAATTTATTTTTTATTTTTTATTTTTCTTCTCTTTTTCTCTTTCTTTACTTCACCTTTCTCTTTAGTTCTATTTAGCTTTAAAAAAAAAAAAAAAAGCAAAAGGTATTGGAGACATTGTAATAATATTTAACAATATTATCAATTTAATAATGTAAGACTGTAATGATGTAACTAGGTTGTGTACGCATCTCCAATAAAAAAATATTTAAAAAAAAAAAAAAAAAAAAAAAAAAAGAATTCTCTCCTTCAGAGGCCGGTGATCTATCTCTCCCTCCTCACCCCATTCTCCTGCCTTCTCCCCATAACCCCCGACACCCGTACTAATCAAGAATTCGTCAATCTCTGCTTTAAAAACCTCTCCTAGTGGCTGATACACATTAATCCAAACAAACCCTCTCTCTGTCGCTGATAGTTTTTCCACTGACTGGTTAGCAGGTAACAAAAGCTTTTCAATAGACAATAAGTGCAGGAGTGGGGCATTCGGCCCTGCCAGCCAGCACCACCAGACTACTGATTGTGGATGATCAGCCATGATGACATTGAATGGCGGTACTGGAGTGAAAAGCTTTCTTGTTGCGTGCTATCCAGCCAGCGGAAAGACTGGACATGATTACAATCGAGTCGTCCACAGTTACAGATACAGGCTAAATGGGATAACGTTTAGTGCAAGGTAAAGTCCGATTAAAGATAGTCCGAGGGTCTCCAATGAGGTAGATGGGAGGTCAGGATCGTCTCTAGTTGGTGAGACGACGGTTCAGTTGCCTGATAACAGCCGGGAAGAAACTGTCCCTGAATCTGGAGGTGTGCGTTCGTTTTCACACTTCTGTACCTCTTGCCCGATGGGAGAGGGGGAGAAGAGGGAGTGACCGGGGGTGAGACTGGTCTTTGATTATGCTGCTGGCCTTGCTGAGGCAGCGTGAGGTGCAGATGGAGTCGATGGATGGGAGGTTGGTTTGCGTGTGTAAGAAGGAACTGCAAATGCTGGCTTAAACCTCGGACACAAAATGCTGGAGTAACTCAGCGGGACATGCAGCATCTCTGGAGAGAAGGAACGGGTGACGTTTCGGGTCTAAAGAAGGGTCTCGAACCTTCACTACAGAGATGCTGCCTGAACCGCTGGGTTACTCCAGCTTTTTGTGTCTATGTTCGGTTGGCTTGTGTGCGTGATGGTCTGGGCTGCGTCCACAGCTCTCTGCGATTTCTCGCGGGGCTCGGATGGAGCTGTTCCCAAACCATGCTGTGATGTGTTTCGCTAAACACCTCCGCTCAGTCTGTCTTAACCTACCTGATCACCCGGTTGCCCAGCACTTCAACTCCTCCTCCCATTCCCAACCTGACCTTTCTGTCCTGGGCATCCTCCATTGTCAGAGTGAGGCCCAGCGCAAATTGGAGGAACAGCACCTCATATTTCGCTTGGGTAGTTTACACCCCAGTGGTATGAACATTGACTTCTCTAACTTCAGATAGCCCTTGCTTTCCCTCTCTCTCCATCCCCTCCCCTTCCCAGTTCTCCCACTAGTCTGACTGTCTCCGACTACATTCTATCTCTGTTCCGCCCCCTCCCCTGACATCAGTCTGAAGAAGGGTCTCGACCCGAAACATTGCCCATTCCTTCTCTCCAGAGATGCTGCCTGACCCGCTGAGTTACTCCAGCACTTTGTACCTGTCCACGTTCTCCACAGATATGCTGCCTGACCCGCTGAGTTACTCCAGCACTTTGTACCTGTCCACGTTCTCCACAGATATGCTGCCTGACCCGCTGAGTTACTCCAGCACTTTGTGTCTACCTTTGATTTAAACCAGCATCTGCAGTTCCTTCCCACACAAAAATGCTTTCCTTACACGGTGCATCTGTAGGAGTTGGGGAGAGTTGTGGAGTGTAGTCTAGACGGTAACGAGCTGGGACAAAGTGGTACTTACACTGGACATCGATGCGTTGAGCTGGGGACTCCTTTGAACCGAGAGAACTTCTCGCGGCGCAGAAATAGTCGCAGGTCCCGACCTCTACTGTGGCCCTCAGTGTGTATTCCACACCATGTCCCCGCAGATCTGTAGACTGAGAGCCACAGAGCTTTCTCCAACTGTAAGAGTTCACTGCAGGGTTGGCATGTGATTCACACCGCAGTGTGATGTATTCACCAGCAGGAGGGGCTGTTGGAGCTGTGATCTTCACATTGATGGGAGCGTCTACAGAGAAAAACATTCCCAGCGTCACACACACACAGTGGAGCTCCCTCAACACACACGTCACACAGTTTAAGACATCATCATCAAGGGCCCACACCATCCTGGCCACACACTCATCTCCCCTCTACCTTCAGGTAGAAGGTACAGGAGCCTGAAGACTGCAATGTCCAGGTTCAGGAATAGCTACTTCCCCACAGCCATCAGGCTATTAAACTCAACTCAAACAAAACTCTGAACATTAATAGATCATTATCTGTTTATTTATTCATGTGTGCATATATTTATATAATGGTCTGAAGAAGGGTTTCGGCCCGAAACGTTGCCTATTTCCTTCGCTCCATAGATGCTGCTGCACCCTCTGAGTTTCTCCAGCACTTTTGTCTACCTTCATATAATGGTATATGGACACACTGATCTGTTCTGTATTCATGCCTACCATATTCTGTTGTGCTGAAGCAAAGCAAGAATGTCATTGTCCTATCTGGGACACATGACAATAAACTCTCTTGAATCTTGAATCAGGGGTCGGCCATTTAGGACTGAGACGAGGAAAACCTTTTTTCCACCCAGAGAGTTGTGAATCTGTGGAATTTTACTTCGGAGTCACGTGAGTGACTACGTGAAGACCCCGCCAGCACGCATGTGCGACATATCGTCTATCGCATTGCGCAAACGACAGGGTGGGGGGAGCGCTGCTCCACCAGTGGTCCAACCGGAAGGTAAGTTTTAAACTTATCCTGGTTGTGTTTTGCAGGAATCTCTGTAGCCTTACAGAGGTCCTGCTTTATTTGGGCGAAGTCGGCCGGGCCGCGACAGATCCTTTATGGACCGCGAGGATCCCCAGTCGCTGACCACAGGGTCGGGAAATCCCGGTCACGACCTCGGGGAAACCCGCCCACGTATCGCGGGAAACCCGCTACGGAGGCCGCGATGCGGGTAGAGGGTGGCGGTTGAGTTCGCCAGCGGATTCAGACTGGTGGCAAGCCACTGGAGGGTAAGCCACTATTTTTTCCAGGGACCGCCACGGGGACATGGACCTCGCGGGGATTCCCATCTACAATGACTGTAGAGGGAACCCAGGCTGCGAGAACCGCGGGTATACCAGGCTCGGTGGAAAACCCCGACATGGATCTCGCGGGGATCCCTTCTACAAGGACTGTAGAGGGAGTCCCGGCTGCAAGAACCGCGGGGATAGCAGGCTCGGTGCAAAACCCGACATGGATTTCGCAGGAAACCCCTTCTACAAGGACTGCAGAGGGAATTCCGGCTGCGAGAATTACGACCCGACATGGGCTTTGCGGGGAATCCCTTCTACAGGGACCGCAGGGAACCCACTACGGAGACTGCAGACTGCGGGTAGCGGGCAGCGGTCGAATCCGCCTTTTCCAGATAACAAGACCTGCAGGTAAGTTCTTTACTCTGGGGTCGTATTTTGTTCCATTTCTGTGTTACAGGGAAGGAACTATGGACAAGTCGGTAACGAAGTCCAAACGGGCTGCATCCAGACTGGCTGGACCGCGGACGTACGGGCAGTCAGCAGCGGCCGACTGCATCTGGATCGCAATCTATGCGGTCAGCAGTCTCCGTCCCGGCACCTGTACAGTCTGAATCAGCACTACAGACTGGCAGAAAGACCAAGCAGAGGACGGACAGGCCATAGACTCGGACGAGTCGGGCCGTGAAGAATCACCCCCGGCAGGCAGCGACCGAGATCGCATATCCCGCATGGGCGGTTGATGGAGCAGATGCTCCAATGTGACGTACTCCAGGATATGGAGCCTTGTCACTATGGGCCTCATAGGACGCCCATGGCAGCACCTCGTTGAGGGCTGCATAATGCATCTCCCCGACAGAGGGGAGCATTAGGAGTCACTTCTGGGCTGACTCTGATCCACCAGCAGACACCGAAGCTGGTGAAAGCCCGAAGGCCGTACGATCAGAACAGAGGTCTTTTTTAGACGGCGGCCCAGAACGGCCTTCGGGGAAGATGCGCCAACCCCGCAAGAGTGTGGAAGGCATGTCAGGCAGCAGCTCCTGGTTCAGGGTTGCAAATTTCCTCCCACTCAAATGAGCCGGAGTGGTAGAGGGTGCTACTGAAGTGCACATATGCCTGAAGCGACACATGTTTCAGGGTTGCAATTCCTCCCACTTGATAAAACAGATGGATGCAGATGGTGCTAAAATATATACACATACCTAAGGCAGCTCCTGACTCAGGTTGCATAAGTCCTACCATTCGGATGTATGATGGATGAAGCTGATTGAAGGATGAAGCTGGTTGAGGCAGCTCCTGGGCAGGTTGCATAAGTCCTCCCATTTGGAGTATGAAGGAGAAGCTTCCGATTACGGATACTAGTTGGTAATATTTACACTTGGGTTTTACAGATCAGATTCGTTTATACTGCACAGCATTCAAGCACCAGAGTTCTCGAAAACATGGTTGGCGTTGCCTTTTTAGGCAGAATCGCAATTGGGGCAATGAGGCCTGTTCATTGTTAACAGGTACAACTCGCTTGTGCAGTATAGACATTTCTGAATAGGGAACTTCGTGACTGTTAACTACCATGGGATCAGTTTCCATTCACAAGGCACCAGAGGTATTTCAAAATTTAGCTGGAATTGAGTTCTCATCCATCCAGTTAAATTTAAGTTAAATTTACGTTGATACCAACTGAAATAGTCTGGGACTCCGCCCTGAGGCAAGAGATTGGAATCAATTCTCAAGTACCATTGTTACCAGACCTTTCTTAGTCCCGGCTGAAACTATCAAAGTCACCATGATGGACGAATAGTATTCAGCATTGCTCCATTAACGTTTCATCAATTATCTTCAGTTAATTACAAACTGATGATATTGCTCAAAGATGGAAAATTACTAATATCAGCTCTAAATTACGGAGATGGATGGGATTTGCATGAGTTACCAAATGTTCAGTTATATGGTATCAACTACTTACAGACAACAGGTGCATTCTGTGGATTAAGGGGTGCATGCTTAAGTCCAAGTTGATTCACTTTGGTGGAGGTATATGTTGATCAAATGGGTATAATCAGTCAAAGTATCCGATGATAAATTACCTAACCTCATCTAGCATTGGTATCTCATCAATTGTCAATACAGAATTGATATTGGATCGCTAAGTGTTTAATGACATTGTGGCTCGATGAAACGCTGAAGATCGAAATGTCTGCATCCAGCCTCAATCACCAGTTGCAATATATGAGGCATATCAATGGCGATGGATGTATTCTCGCTACACTGGGGAGGAATGTCTTCCTCCATTTTGCCTCATCAGACGGGTCTTGCAAATTCAGCAAGCTCCCGCTTCAGGTATTTTCATAGTGCCTGCCTGGCTTCTACAGCCATGGTTCCCGCTGATATGGGGAATGATGACATAATCTTATTTGGTTAATTCTGGACATAAAATTTGCTGGTTTTACCGTGACTCGGGGAACAATCCTTTGCATGATATAACCTATGCTTTGATTACAGACACTGCGATGGCCATTCCTGCGGCTCAGGTTGTCAAACCATACCTTGGTCGTGCTCACTGCAGATGCAGGGATAGCACCAAACAGTAGTATCTCGTCATAAGGAGATGGGAGGTATTTGTTTTATGTTATATTACATTCAGCTCGGCACGGATGACTGACGGCTTGAAGGTCAGTTTTGTATGGGGTTGAAAATTATCAAGTTAAAGTGCTATTTACTGTGCCTAAAGTGCCTTCTCATCATGCTGGCTGCGGGAAATCCACTCTGTTGGGTCTCACCCTCTGGGATTCAGGTAATGAAGGGTATCTTCAACTCTAAACCTCCCAGGCCTGGGTACGCAGAGATATAGGATGTTAACATTGTGCCACATTGTTCGTCGGTGGGCTCCAGCTACATCCCTGTCCTTGGTCAAACTCGCCTACAAGTGGTTATGCCCATGGCACTGAGTTCAGCACAACGGTTCCAGACATGGCATTAGCAGTGACTGGACACGATGATAATATCTGCGGGCAAAATAACTATGTTTATGACTTAGTCAAGCAGAATAGACCAGGGGCATCAGGTCTAACTAGATTGTTCATATATTTCATGGACCTTTGGTTGTGTGTAGTCACACATCTACACCAGAATATAGGTCACTAGAGCATTAAAGACTCTGAACTAGCAATATTGTTAGTTACATTAGCCTTGTAAGAAGGGATCACTACAGACCATCTCCAGGTGGTTTTAAAGGGGCTGGCTTATATAGGAGTGAACACTAATATTCAAGTCTCACTCCACCAGGGCTGCAACTACCACAGCAGCAGGGTATGGACGTTAGGGGGACCTCATCCTAGCGACTGCAGGGTGGTCAAACTAACAATCTTTCCAATCATTTATAACTACCCATTACCAGATTGGTGATAGTTGCCAACTCTATGCTAGTTCTGTTTCATAGTTCCCTCGCGGTTGAGTGAGGTTACTATTATCATTGTTTGTTCATTAAAAGCATCAACATGTCTATATCTAAGTCATGTCTGAATGCATTATTAATGATCACTCATCAGTAGTCAACTGATGCAGTGTGTGAAGCATGGACTCGTTTCCACGGCATGAAATCACAGATCTTTAAAATCTTCACTTAGTCACTCACGTGACTCCGAAGTAAAATAGAAAGATTAAACGAGAACTTACCAGTTTGAAGTTTGATCTTTATTTTATGAGGAGTTACGTCGAGGGATTACGTGCCCTCCGCTCCCAACCCTCTTGTAAAGGTCATCTGGTATCCTAGTTCTTCTTATCTTACTATGTTTATTTCATCACTATTACTGTGATTCCACACCGTTGCTTTGAAGAATGTCGCGCATGCGTGCTAGCGGGGTCTTCACGTAATCCCTCGACGTAACTCCTCATAAAATAGAGATCGCTTCCGGTTGCGACATGCTCTGCTAGCAGTCGCAAACTTTTTAGCTCCGCTGAAAAAATCGCGATTTTTCGCGTTAAAATCGGGTCTGGAGGTCGGGACCGTTTTTAAAAACTTACCGGAGCTTCATGTCGCGGTGCTGATGACGTCATCAGTAAGCGCCGCGATTTTAACGGAGGGAAAGTCATTTTAAATGAAAAGTACATCTCCAGGTCAGAGCCCACAGAGGAAAATCTCAAAACATCTGCTGAAGACTCTGGAACAGCAAGAAACTTCAGAACTGACCTCTGGAGAGGTCTCTGGAATGGCTACTCGATCTGCAAAAGAGAAAATCGAAATGGAGGACTTAAGAAACTCGGTAAGAGATATCAAAAATGATATGGAAGCTGGGAACAGTAAATTGATAGCCGGTAATGATAAAATACTTGAGGGTATTGAGGCTCTCCAAAAAAGAATTGAAGGTGTGGAAAAAGGACTATCGATAAAAATTGAAAAGGTGGCAGAAGAGACCACAAAGATGTTTGAGGCTGTGCACGAAACTGTGGCTGCAAATGCATCTGCAGTGAATGATTTGGAAGCTGCTGTGGAAGTGATGGCTGGAGAGATGCAGACTATGAAGTCAGAAATAGATAGTCTCAAGAACCAAGTCACAAAGGTTTCGAATAAATGTGTTGACCTAGAAGCTCGCTCAAGACGCCAAAATATAAGAATACGTGGTGTAAAAGAGGGAGCTGAGGGGGACAATGTTTGTGAGTTCGCTGCCAACCTAATTAAACACGTACTGAAGCTACCAGAAGTACCTGTAATTGAAGTAGCACATCGACTCCCCAGATTTAAATCAAGATCTCAAGGAGAACGTGCCTACCCACGACAGATCATAATTAAACTTCGGGATATCTCAACAATGGAAGCGCTGATGAAAAAAATCAACCACGGAGAGAAGATGATGTACAGAGGTGATACTATTAAACTCCTACGGGACTACCCTTATGAGATTGAGCAAAAGAGAAGAAAGTTCTCACAGACCAGAGAAGTTCTTTATGGTGTTAAGGGAGTTTTGTGTGGAGTGTTTTATCCGGCTAGAATGCGTATCACCTTTGAGGGAGTGTCAAAAACATTCACTAATTCGGATGAATCTCTCAAATACGCTCAAGAAATCGCGACTAAGGCTGCATCAACTGGAGATTGAAAACCAAGACGACAGGAACAAACGAACTTGCTTATTCTTCCAACAAGAGTATCACAAGGAAAGTGAATTAACTGAACACTGATTTTTTATTTTTTATTTGACTTCAAGCAACAGATTCTTAGTGAGACGTGGCTAGACATTATTATCTTCGCTGGAACATTGTGCTATGTAATTCAAGGACACTACGTGCTCAAACGAGGAAAACCTGATAACACGAGACGAACTGCTGGGCTGAGAGTGAAAAACATCACATGGCTTATATTGTTTATAAAAAACTGAAAAAACTGAGAACTAAGAATAATTAACAATTAACAATACTAATATAGAAATAGCAATTGAAATAGATAAAAAATGTGCAGTCTGCTCTGTTTAGCAGATAACAGCAAGTGCTATGCAGCTCGAGAGTGGAGGGAGGGGGAGACCGGGTACCTGGCATAACTCCAGGAGCCAGACTCCCGTTAACCCTTCCAGCGAACAGCTCATTTTTAACAATATTAAAATCAATTTAAAATAGTTAAGAGATAATATACACTCGAGGTTGATATGAAAAATATATACGGCTTATATAGTTTTACAAAATGCTGAGAATTAATCATAATTAATAATTAACAATACTAATATAGAAATAATATTTGAAACTGATAAAACTGTGGTGCCTGCGTCATAACGCAGACAGCAGTTATCACCTATGTTCGCAGCTCGTGGAGAGGAGAGGAGATCAGGCACCTGGCACAATTCCAGGAACCTGACTCCGATTAATCCACTCAGTAAACCGCTCACTTTAACAATACTAAATTCATTTTAAAATAGTTAAGAGATAAAGAGTGAGTAGGATATGGAATCGAATACATTTGACACATATATAAATTGTAACTGGGTGAAATAGAACTGAATTGGAAACGGTAATGACCCCATAGATTTTGGGTAATAAATACAGCGGGGCTAACTTTATACCAACTACGCCGGAAGCGTTATGGATGTCGTACCCCACAGACGAGTGGGCCACTCACTACGGTGTTGAAATTTTAGACACCGTAAATTTATTTGATTTATATATATTTTTTTTAATCACAATATGTCACATCTGTGTGTTTTTTCTTCAAGGACAATCGCGCAGGAGAACTACCAAGGAAGTCTATAATAGAAATACTCCCAAAATAACCAGAGTCCGGAGGTATGAACGCACCACAATAATTAAGGTCATTAAAACTGGTAAAAATGCATGACGACAATCAAAAGAAAATAGGAGGAATCACATTATGTAGTTGGAATATAAGGGGGATTAATGAACCTATTAAAAGGGGCAAGATACTAGCTCAGTTGAAATCATACAACACGGACATTGCGTTTCTACAGGAAACACATCTTAAACAGCAAGATCAGACAAGACTGAGGGCGAACTGGATAGGCCAAACATTTCACTCTTCATTTACCTCCAAATCTAGAGGTACTGCAATTATTATTCGTAAAGGAATTCCATTTAAATCAAAGAACACTATTTTAGATAAGGAAGGGAGATATCTTATAGTAGCAGGGGAGATCAATAATATGCCAATTACGCTGGTAAACATATATGCGCCCAACTTTGATAACCCTCAATTTTTTAATAAAATTCTGAATATAATTGCAGAATCTAATTATCAAAATGTTATAATCGGAGGAGATTTTAATTGTGTTTTAGATCCTTATTTAGATAAATCGATGCAAAAACAAAAAGGTCAGACGAAATCTAAAACCAGTGAACTCTTACACACATATATGGAAAACACAAATATAACAGATGTATGGAGGATTGCAAACCCGACGGGAAGGGATTACTCGTTTTATTCAATGGTGCATAAAACATATTCACGGATAGACTATTTTCTTGTGGATACAAAATTAATTTCGCAATCTCTGAATCCTAAATATCATATTAATGCGATCTCAGATCATTCTCCGTTAACTTTTGTTCTAAAACTAGAAGGAATGTCTATGAATAAACCGTTCTGGAGGTTTAACTCACAAATTTTAAAAGACCCTCAAGGGAGTATCTATCTAAAAAAACAGATGGATCTATTTTTTGAGTTAAATGATACACCAGAGATATCCCCCACGTTATTATGGGAATCCTTCAAAGCATTTATAAGAGGAGTCATTATTTCATTTCAAGCTTATCAAAATAAAAAGAATAAGAATGAACAAAGACACTTAGAAGATCAAATAAAACAGTTAGATATAGATAATGCTAAAGACCCAACTATGGATAAACATAATAAAATACTACTACTGAAATTTCAGTTAAATAAATTACTGTCAGAGAAAGTTATAACATTATTTCAAATCACAAAGCAAGAACACTTCGAATTCGGGGACAAACCCCACAAACTTCTAGCACGACAACTTAAAAAACGGGAAAAAGAGAATGCAATATTAAAGATTAAATCAGATAGAGGGGAAGTATTAACACTACCCAAGGATATTAATAAAAGATTTGCTCAATTTTACCAGAATCTATACACATCTAAAACGTCAATAGACAATAATAAAATCTCAGAATTTTTAGATAATTGTAATCTACCACAATTAGAACGCAGGGAACAAGAGGAACTGGGAGCACAAATTACTTCTAAGGAGATAGAAGACACAATAAAAACACTAAAAAATGGAAAAACACCAGGACCAGACGGATTCAGTAATGAATTTTATAAATCTTTTTATGATATAGTTACTCCACGATTACAAAAAATGTATACATATGCTTATAAAGAGCAAAACCTACCTGAAACACTAGCGGAATCAACGATCATATTAATACTTAAAAAAGATAAAAATATAGAAGAACCAGGATCATATAGAGCTATTGCTTTGTTAAATACGGATCAGAAAATAATAGCAAAAACATTAGCCAATAGATTAAGCAAGTATGTTAGTAGACTAATACATGAGGATCAAACAGGATTTATACCTAAGAGACACTCATTTAATAATTTGAGACGTTTGCTTAACATAATGCATTCACATAAATCTGATGACCAAGAGTTAGCTATCATCTCACTGGACGCAGAAAAAGCGTTTGATCAAGTAGAATGGGACTATATGATCAAAGTATTGCAAAAATTCCAATTGGGAGAAAACTTTATTGCATGGATAAAACTACTATATAACAAACCTACGGCTAGAATACTAACTAATAATATATTATCTTCAAAATTCGAATTATCTAGGGGCAACAGACAAGGATGTTCACTATCACCGCTGTTATTTGCTTTGGTAATTGAACCCCTTGCTGAAAAAATAAGAACACACTCGAATATTCACGGTTATAACACAAAATATTCAAACAACAAACTATCCCTATATGCTGATGATGTACTACTGTACATCACAAAACCACAAATTAGTATACCAAATATATTAAACTTAATTGAGGACTTTGGATCCTTTTCAGGATATAGAATAAATTGGAACAAAAGTGAAATTATGTCGATTAAACCAAAAGACTCAACACATCTCAGGAAATTCCCTTTTAAAATAGCTATGGAAAAATTCAAATATTTAGGAATTGAGATTACTAGAAATTACCATGATATGTTTAAAGCTAATTATAATCCCCTACTTAAGAAATTAAATAATCTGATTAAATTTTGGAAAACACTTCCGATGTCCTTAATAGGTAGGATAAATGCTATAAAAATGATTTTCTTGCCACAAATCCTTTACCTATTTCAATCAATACCTATATATCTCCCAAAAAAGTTTTTCAAAAAACTGGACTCAGACATTACAAATTTTATATGGGATTACAAATCCCACAGAATACAAAGAACACACCTTAACAAACGAAAAGAGTTGGGGGGTCTAGCGCTCCCTAACTTTATGTATTATAACTGGGCAGTAAATATTAAAAATATGATTCACCTGCTGGACAATTCTGCCCAGCAGGTGGACTGGATTATAATGGAAAAAGGGGATTGCTCCCCGAATAATATAGGAGCGATTATTCTCTCTCCAATAAATTTGAATAATAAAAATTATAATAAAAATCCAATTATATATAGCACTATTAGAACATGGAAGCAAATAAAACAGAATCTAAAATTAAGAAACCTATCTCTCTTAATACCAATAGTCAATAACCCATCGTTTAAACCTTCAATCATAGATAAAGCATTTATACAATGGGAAAGAATGGGAATTAAAACGCTCGAAGATCTGTATGAATTAGAAAAATTACTATCATTCCAACAACTACAACTGAAATATAATTTGAAAAATAATCAATATTTTAAATATCTACAAATCTGTGACTATTTGAAAACACACACAAAAGATTATTATAATATGCCTTCCGACTTACTAGATGAAGCAATGAAGACAAAGGCGGAATCAGTTAATTTAATATCATACTTATATAATATCATCTTAAATATAGAAATACCCACAACAGATGGAATTAGAAGAGATTGGGAACAAGATCTAGGTATAAAAATTTCAAAAGAGAGTTGGGATAATCATTTATTACAGGTGCATAAATGCTCGATCAACGTACGACATACGCTTATCCAATTTAAAACATTACATAGATTATATTATTCAAAAACCAAACTAAATAAAATCTTTCCTAACGTCTCACCAATCTGTGATAAATGTATATGTCAAGAAGCTACCATAGCACATTCTTTTGTTTTTTGTACAAAAATCCAAAAATTCTGGTTTGAAATATTTGATATTTTTTCAAAATTAATCAAAATAAAACTGGTACCAAAACCAGAATGGATTATTTTTGGAATATCGGAAGGTATTCCTGAATTAAACGTGTATCAGAAGAATTTACTCAATTATGGGCTAATAATGGGAAAAAAGCTTATACTTAAATTCTGGAAAAATGCGCCCACACCAACAATAAAAATGTGGACATCAAATATGTTGGAAACATTACATCTGGAAGAGATGAGATTCCTCCTAGTAGGCAAAGTAGATCAATTTCAAAAGACGTGGTCTACGTTTTTGGACCTATTACAAGCATGAGGTGCAATAGTAATTTAGAAAAACAAATAAATAAATAAAAGGTATCTGGACCTGGTAATGGGAGGTAAAATAAAAACAGACTTGGTTGGTAGTTCCTTCTCTATGAAGTATGGTATAAGAATTATAATAGAGCGATTGTTCCTTCTTTCTTTCTCTTTTTTTTTCTAGGGTCTATTTTCTAACTTTACTTCCTTCTCTAACTTCTTTTCTAAGGGGCTTTCTTTTCCCAACACTCTTTTGCACTTCACAACCTTTGTGCACTTTCTTCACTTTTCTTACTTCTTTCTTTTTCTTTCTTAAAGTTTAAAAAAGTGAAGCGGTACAAAAAATGTATTAATATATACGTGTTGTACATTACTGTAATCTACCGTACTTCTAAAAAATAAAAAATAAAAAAAAAATAAAAAAAAAAAAAAATAAAAATAAAATAGAGATCAAACTTCAAACTGGTAAGTTCTCGTTTAATCTTACTATTCTCTGCCACAGAAGGCAGTGGAGGCCGATTCACTGGATGTTTTCAAGAGATAGTTAGATTTAGATATTAGGGCTAACGGAATCAAGGGATATGGGGAGAAAGCAGGAACGGGGTACTGATTGTGGATGATCTGCCGTGATTATATTGAATGGTGGTGCTGGCTCAAAGGGCCGAATGCCCTACTCCTGCACCCTTTTTTCTATGTTTCTAAGCAGTGTTCCCCAACCAAGCTGTGATGCAGTTTGACAATATGCTTTCTATGGTGCATCTGTGGAAGTTTGTAAAAGCCACTAAAGACGGACTAAACCTCCACGGGATGTCGAGGTATTGGTGTGGCTTCTTGGGTGTAGATTCATTGTGATTGGTGTTGCTGGCTCGAAGGGCCGAATGGCCTACTCCTGCACCTATTTTCTATGTTTCTATGTTTCTAAACTTGGTGATGTGGTACTTACACTGGACATCGATGCGGTGAGGTGGGGACTCCTTTTCTCCGAGAGAATTCCTCGCGGAGCAGAAATAGTCGCAGGTCCCGACCTCTACTGTGGTCCTCAGTCTGTATTTAACACCATCTCTCCGAAGATCTGTAGACTGAGAGCCACAGAGCTTTCTCCAGCTGTAAGAGTTCACTACAGGGTTGGCCTGTGATCCACACCGCAGTGTGATGTATTCACCAGCAGGAGGGGCTGTGGGAGCTGTGATCCACACATTGATGGGAGCGTCTAGAAAGAGAAACATTCCCAGCGTCAGACACACACACACAGTGGAGCTCCCTGTATATTTACGTCTCTAAGACTCACTGTAAGGCCTGGCCAAGCTGGCCATCCGCAAGTCACGGCGCCAGGTGGAAGAGGGCTTTGCCCGAGCCGGATGCTTGCCGCTTTTCCGGGGTTACGTCTGCGCCCGGGTGGTGTTAGAGAGGGACATGTTTGTATCGTAGTGATTTAGTATATTTGTAAGGATTGTAACATAGTTTAGTTTAGAGCTACAGTGTGGAAACAGGCCCTTCGGCCACCGGGTCCGCAACGACCAGCGATCGCCCGTTCACACACTAGTTCTGTTTAGTTTAGAGATACAGCGTGGAAACAGGCCCTACGGCCCACCGAGTCCACGCCGACCAGCGCTCCCTGCACACTAAACGGCCTGTCCCACTTGGCGATTTTGCCAGCATCATATCAGTGTCGCCAAAAGATTTTGAACATTTCAAAATCGAGCGGGGACTTAAAAAATGTTGCGACACTTGATAAAATCACCGCGCGTCATACGTCATCACGCTGCATCATCGCCGCGTCATGCGTCATCACGCCACGTATTTTTCGGTGACTTGATACATCAGTCAATGATGCCGGCAGTCGCCGAAAAAATCGCCGAGTGGGACAGGCCCTTAACACTATCCTACACCCACTAGGGACAATTCTTACATTTACCAAGCCAATTAACCTACAAACCTGCACGTCGCTGGAGTTTGGGAGGAAACCGGAGATCTTGGAGAAAACCGAGACCATTGTTTGAAAATTTAGTGTCTGGTTAATTTGGTGATTTTGTGCTATGATTGTGGGTGTGTAAAGGGCCTGTCCCACGAGGTGATTTTTCAAGCGATTACCGGCGACTGTCAAGTCGATGCAGGTCGCTGATAAAACGGCGACTGGATCGGCGATTGTATTTAAGGGCCTGTTTTTTCGGTGATTTTTTCGGCGACTGCCAGGAACTAGGACAATAGAATTCACCGGCAACAGCCAACGACATCCTGGCGACAACCTAGTTCAGCCCGGTGAAAATGTACCACAACCTACGACAGCACCTACGTCAGGAGAAGACAAGCTAAGACAAGCTACAACAAGCCCACGGTCTACGACTGTCCCCGAAAAGTTTTGTCCATTTCAAAATCCCGCGGCGACCAGAAAAAAGCTATGATCCTTTGTCCCGCTGAGGAGACTGCTGACGATCATACCGGCGACACCCCTACCCACCGTGTGGTAACAGTCTAGTCGCCGGCAACACTCCTGAAATATCACCTACGTGGGACGGGCCTTTTACCACCATTTTGTTTTGTATCGTGAGCGAAGTAATAATAATTCTGTTTGATACAAAAAACCTCAAAGACTCACTCTAATACTTTCTAAAAGGCTCTCTAATATTCTCTAATATTCTCCAAGACTCTCTAATATTCTCTAGGACTCTCTAATATTCTCTCAGACTCTCTAATATTCTCTGTCTCTAATATTCTCTAAGTCTCTCTAATATTCTCTGAGACTGTCTAATATTTGCTATAAGCCTCTCTAAGTATCTCTAAGACACTGTAAAGCACTAGGACCACATGGCTCCATGAAAATCTATGACTATGACACCAGAACTATGGTTCTGTGACTATGGCTCGATGCTCATAGGGCCAACGTGTTATAGATGCTGCCTGACCCGCTGAGTTACTCCAGCACTTTGTACCTGTCCACGTTCTCCACAGAGATGCTGCCTGTCCCTCTGAGTTACTCCAGCACTTTGTGTCTACCTTTGATTTAAACCATCACCTGCAGTTCCTTCCTTCACAAAATGCTTTCCTTACACGGTGCATCTGTAGGAGTTGGGGAGAGTTGTGGAGTGTAGTCTAGACGGTAACGAGCTGGGACAAAGTGGTACTTACACTGGACATCGATGCGTTGAGCTGGGGACTCCGTTCCACCGAGATAATTCCTCGCGGTGCAGAAATAGTCGCAGGTCCCGACCTCTACTGTGGCCCTCAGTCTGTATTCCACACCATCTCCCCGCAGATCAGTAGACTGAGAGCCACAGAGCTTTCTCCAGCTGTAAGGGTTCACTACAGGGTTGGCCTGCGATTCACACCGCAGTGTGATGTATTCACCTGCAGGAGGGGCTGTTGGAGCAGTGATCTTCACATTGATGGGAGCGTCTAGAGATAAACATTCCCAGCGTCAGACACACACACAGTGGAGCTCCCTGTAGATTTACGTCCGTCTCTCTCTCTCTCTGTGTCTCTCTCTCTCTCTCTCTGTCTCTCTCTCTCTCTCTCTCTTTTTCTCTCTCTCTCCCCCCTTTCTCGCTCTAAGAATCTAACATTCTCTAAGATTTCCCCTCCCTCTCCCTCCCTCCCGCAGCAAAGATGCTATAAGATCTTTGTCCCTCCTTCCTGCACCACCCACCCTCCAGGAGAAAACTCCCAACTTGTCACCCTGTGTAGGGAGGGGGGGGACAGGGAGAGGGAGCGAGGGAAGGAGGGAGTGAGAGAGAGAGAGAGAGAGAGAAAGAGACAGAGAAGGAGGGAGCGAGAGAGGGAGGGACGGAGGGATGGAGAGAGTGAGAGAGAGAGAGTGAGAAAGGGGAACATGTTTCTGATGTTGGGGGAGTCCAGGACATGCAGGAAACATGTTCCCGATGTTGATGTGTTAGCCCTGGCTAAATTACAGGGCTTGTTGGGAGATTTGGTCAGATTGGGAATGATCTCTGCAGAGCTGGGACAGGCTGCGAGAGGTGCCAGAGAGTCTGGAGCTTAGATACAATTCATATGCAAAAGGATTGGGAACCTGCAAGCCTTGACAATCTGATACCAAATGCATAGAATGGATTGGGTGGTTGCAAACTAAATATACATTTGTAAATAAGTTATATATAATGTTGCAGACTCTGACTGCTGGATGTTTATTGGATGAAGTGTTAAGCCTTGTCTAGAAACCCTGTAAATCAGGGTACATGTTTCAATAGTTGACTTCACCCTGAAGTCCGTTAGGAATGCAATGTATTGAGCTGTTGTATTATTGGGTTAGGGAGATGTCTGTTATGTATGGGGTTAATCGATATCTGTTATTGGGTAAGTGTAAGACAACTCCCTGTGTGATTCGGCCCTCAGGTTCAAGACAAGACGAGACATTTATTGTCACATGCAGCAATTGGTGCAGTGAAATTTGTGGTCACCATACAGCCATACGAATAAAAAGAGAAAAGAACACGATAGTCTTTAACATAAACATTCCCACACAGCGGAATCAAAGTTTCCCACTGTGAGGGAAGGCCCAAAGTTTAGTCATCCTTGTCTTTGATGTTCACCCGTGGTCGGGGCCTCCCGAAGCCCCCGCAGTCGCCACTACGGGTGGCCCGATGTTCAGGCCCTCTCGCCGGGATGATGGAACTCTGACATCGGAACGGGAGAACATCCTTAGCGGCTTGGAGCTCCGAATCGGCCACTTCCTACCGGAGTCCGCGGCTCCCGAAGTCCACAGGCCGCGCTGGGCGGAGATTCACGCTGGAGGCCCTCGGCAAAGGGATCCCAGGACTCCGCGATGTTGAAATCAGCGCCGCCCGCACTGGAAGCTCTACGAACCACAGCTCCGCGATGTTGAAGCAGCAGGCCCAACACTCCGGAGCTTCAAACGGCGATCCCAGGTAAGGCATCGCCCGCTCCGCGATGAATCCAGTGCTGCGCCGCTGCTGAAGCTCTGGCCGGTCCCCGGCAGGAAAGGCCGCACCAATCCAGTTGGTAGGCCGCGAGGGGGCGAGGACGCGACTCGGAGAATAGTCGCATCCTCGCCAGGAAGTGACTGGGAAACGGTTTCCCCCTTATCCCACCCACCTCCACCACATAGAAATACTAAAGAAACCTCCACAACATACTTTTAAAACAGACCAAAAATTAAAAAAGATGGAAAAACAGACAGACTGTAGGCAGAGGCTGCCATCATGCGGCGCCCCCTAGTGGTTCGCGGGGCATATAAAAGACGGTGATCACGAGGTTCGCGTCAATCTTCAGGAGAACTTCTGGAGTGTCTCTGTCTACACGAGGCCTAGAGGGCTTGACTAGACAGAAGCAGGAATCGAACTCACGGTGGGGATAGGTACAGTGTATGATCTGTTACGTGCTTTTGATAAAATAAACGTTAGTCTTTTCAAGTGTTTGATTCAGTGTTTTTACTGAAACTAGACTGGGGGGAAGCTCAGAAATGAGCAATTATCGGGGGGGGGGGGGGGGGGTCCAGAACCAAGGGCCACAGTTTAAGAATAAGGGGTAAGCCATTTAGAACGGAGATGAGGAAGTTTTCCACCCAGAGAGTGGTGAGTCTGTGAAATTCTCTGCCTCAGAGGGCGGTGGAGGCCGGTTCTCTGGATACTCTCAAGAGATAGCTAGATAGGGCTCTTAAAGATAGCGGAGACATGGGGATATGAGGAGAAGGCAGGAACGGGGTACTGATAGTGGATGATCAGCCATGATTACATTGAATGGCGGTGCTGGCTGAAAGGGCCGAATGGCCTACTCCTGCACCTATTGTCTATTGTCTCATCGTGCAGCGCCCCTGGTGGTATGAAGATTGACTTCTCCAATTTCAGATAGCTTTTGCTTTCTCACTCATTCCCCTCCGCCTTCCCAGTTCTCCTATGTCCTACTGTCTCCGCCCACTTCCTATCTTTTTCCTGCCGCCCCGCCCGACATCAGTCTGAAGAAGGGTCTCGACCGGAAAGGTCACCCTTTCCTTATCTCTGTAGATGCTGCCTCGCCAGTTGATTTACTCCAGCGTTTTGTGTCTATCTTCGATTATATCCAGCATCTGCAGTTCTTTCTCACACATAAACTAAAGAAAATATGTGTGGGTGTGAGTGAGTGAGTGAGTGAGTGAGTGAGTGAGTGAATGAGTGAATGAGTGTGTGTGTGTGTGTGTTTGCGTGTGTTGGAAGGTACTGCAGATGCTGGTTTAAACCGAAGATAGACACAAAATGCTGGAGCAACATAGCGGGACAGGCAACATCTCTGGAGAGAAGGAATGGGTGACGTTTTGGGTTGAGACCTTTCTTCAGATTGAATGTCACGGGTAAGGAAAATGAGAGATATAGACGATGGCGTAGAGAGATATAGAACAAATGAATTAAAGATAGGCAAAAATGTAATGATGAGAAAGGAAACAGGTAATTGGTAGCTCTTTGCTAGGAGAGAACGAATGAGAGAGGATATGCAGTTCTCATCTGCCTCTATAGAGAATAATCCATCTGCGTTTATAGAGATGTGTCAGTGTGTGTCTACTCACATTCGACAGTGAGGGTCACATCCCACTCTGCTGTCCCGTGTTCATTCTCCGCCACACACTGATAGACCCCGGCTTCCTGCCGTGTCAGCTGAGGGAACTCCATCCACAGCTCGTTGCTGGAACGTGTTGTGTTCAGCGTGATACCAAGATGTCTCCACGTCAGGTTAGACGCTGGGAAACTCTGGACGGAGCAGAGGATCGCTGCAGAGTTTCCTTCCTTTAGACTGACCCAGGAATTGTTCACGTTGTTGGGGGAAGTGATTGAGAGATTCTGGGGAGCGTCTGCAAACAGATAAAATTCAGCAACATGTTTTGTGGCACTTTCGGTGATCCTTGGATTGTAAAACACGTTAGTCTTTAGACTTTAGAGATACAGCGCGGAAACAGGCCCTTCGGTCCACCCAGTCCGCACCGACCATCGATCACCCGTTCACACGCTAGTTCTGTTTAGTTTAGAGATACCCACGGAACAGTCTGTGTTCTAAAGAAACAGAGGCTTTTTTTAAGAGATACAGCGCGGAAACAGGCCCACCGAGTCCGCACCGACCATCGATCATCTGTTCACACAATAGTTCTTTGTTTAGTTAGAGATACAGCGCGGAAACAGGACCTTCGGCCCATCGTGTCCACGCTGTCCACCGATCACCCGTTCACGCGATTTCTATGTTGTTTAGAGATACAGCGCGGAAACAGGACCAGCGGCCCACCAAGTCCGCGTCGACCACGATCACCCCTCACATCAGCCCCCTACACACACTGGGGACAATTTACAATTATACGAAGCCGATTAACCAACAAGCCTGTACGTCTTTGCATAGGTATGTTACAAAACTTACCTTCAGTCGCGCTGTAATTCTGCCACTGGCCGTGTGCGCGATTTTGGTGCCTTTAAGGGGGGGCGGGGTTAAAACGCGGGTTTCTCCTACCTTGCCCTGGGAATATTTTGTTGGAGTACAAGCGTTGGCTGACAAAATCGTTCCTACCGGCGTTTTGTGAATTTTTTTTTTAAATTAAATCGTCAATGTCAGCGCTACAGTCATTTTAAAAGCAGCTCCTGAAGCGTCAACGCCGATAACGGGGACGGATTTCACACAATGGACAGGTAAACGAAAGTGCTTTCTTTAAATGTATAAAAGTGCTTCTTAAGAAGCCTTTAATTCACATTTTGTCATGCGACACGGTGATTTTATTCCCCGAATTAACGGCAGTATTTTTCATGCCAATAAGGGGTTAAATTCACCGCAAATGAACGTTCCAAAAGATCGCGTTCCAGTAATCCTCACTCGCAAGATGAATTAAATGCCCATTAATTTACAGGTATTAAACATTCAATTCCTTCCATTTGGCCTGTAAATTCATGAAAATTAGATTTAAAAATTATGTTATATTGTGAATTATTGTGTGAATGTTATTTGGACACTTAGGCTATTTGAAAATGTTAATCTATTCTTAAGAAATTGATAGATGTTTAGATATAGTAATTGAATTTTGTAATTAGCTACAATTAGGTAACTAACTAATTATATGCTTTACTTTCATGTCTTCGAAGTAAGATTGTTTCATATTTGTTTCAGAATGCTTCAATCTATAATACCTGAAAATTTCTTTCAGTTACCATAATTTTTAAGAAAGTTATGGGCTTTTAACTGTCCTCGATCACAGCTTTTGTGTTAAGTCAATGGAAAAGCAATAGGGAACTAGATGCTAATTTCTGAGTATGATAATGGCCATAACTTTTTTAATACTGAAGATATGAAAGTGAATTAAGTGTCAAATTAAACTTCTTTTTATGCTTTATCTGATGGGATAAATTGCAGACTTGATTTTTAAAATCTCAAAATTTTGTAACATTGCTACTTTGCAGTGTGGGAGGAAATGAGAACAAGAGGACATGGGTTTAAGGTGAGGGGGGAAAAGATTTAATAGGGACCTGAGGGGTAATTTTTTCACAGAAAGGATGTGGGTGTAAGGAACGAGTTGCCAGAGGAGGTAGCTAAGGCAGGTACTATCGCAACGTTTAAGAAATATTTAGACGGGTACACGGATAGGGCAGGGGTTTAGAGGGATATGGAAGATGGACACAGAATGCTGGAGTAACTCAGCGGAACAGGCAGCCTCTCTGGAGAGAACAAATGGGTGATATTTTGGATAGTGGCCAAACAAAGGCAGGTGAGACTAGTGTAGATGGGACATATTGGCCGGTGTGGGCTAGTTGGGCCGAAGGGCCTGTTTCCATGCTGTAAGACTCTATGACTGAGTTCCTCCAGCACTTTGTGTGTTTTGTACCTGTATCCAAAGCAGTGTCACATCAATGAAGGACAGATGAGCTTGTCAGCGTACCATTGATTTGATTAGTGTAGGGAGGAACTGCAGATGCTGGAGGGATATGGATCACGTGCAGGCAGAGGCCTGGATAGAGTGGATGCTTCCTCTAGTGGGAGAGTCAAGGACCAGAGGTCACAGTCTCGGAATTAAAGGGACTTTCTTTAGGAAGAAGATGACTTGTTTTCATCAACAGCAAAGAGACATCGAGACGCAGTTAGCAGCTGAATGCAACAAGAGACGCAACAAGAAAGAACTGAACTGAATAAATCTCATCTTTAACGTTCAAATTGTTGTTGTATTTTAAGAGTTATACACATTTTAAGCATTAATATATTCCTTTTCCGCTTGCCATGCCCGTCAGCTGTGCCTGTGCTGTAATGCCTGCGTATTCTACGTCACAATGGGTACCCAATGGGCGGGAATGGTTGTGCCGCCGGGGAGCTGCTAAGAATGGATGCGAGGGTGTGGGAGCGGGGTGGAAGGGCAAGAGGCGGTGTGGGGGGGGGGGAGGGGTGAGGGGGTATCAGGAGCATCACAACAGGAACCCCTCAGCCGCGCCTGTGCAGTTGGGGGCTATGGGTGAGTGGTGGAATATTGCGTTGGGGGACCAGGTCTCCCTTGTCACTTAGTCTAGTAGTTTTATATATTTATATCAGGTCTCACCTCAGCCTTTGAACTGGGTGGTGAATCTGTGGAATTCATTGCCACAGATGGCGGTGGAGGCCAAGTCAGTGGATATATTTAAGGCAGAGGTAGATAGATACTTGATTAGTACAGGTGTCAGGGGTTATGGGGAGAAGGCAGTAGAATGGGGTTAGGAGAGAGAGATCGATCAGCCATGATTGAATGGGGCGAATGGCCTAATTCTGACTTGATGGGCCGAATGGCCTAATTCTAGACTTGATGGGCTGAATGGCCTAATTCTGCTCCTATCACTTATGGCCTTATGAACTCCATGGAAAACAATCCAAATCTTTCCAACCTCTTCTTTAGTTTCATTTAGTTTAGAGATACAGAGCGGAAAGAGGCCCTTCGGCCCACCTTCTCCACGCCGACCAGCGATCCCCGCACACGAACACTATCCCACACACACTAGGGACAATTTACAAATATACCAAGTCAATTAACCTACAAACCTGTACGACTTGAGTGTGGGAGGAAACCGGAGCACCTGGAGAGAACCCACGCAGGTCATGAGGTGAACTTACAAACTCCCACGAGACAAGTACCTGTAGTCAGGATCGAATCCGGCTCTCTGGTGCTGTGAGGCAGCAAATCTACCGTTGAACCATTGTGGGCTCCTTTACATTCCTTATTGCTAATACTCTCTAATCCAGGCAGCATTCTGTACCCTGGCCACATCCTTCCTGTAATGTGGTGACCAGAACTGCACACAATGCTTCAAATAACTGTATTTAATCTTCCTCATCTTAGAAGACGAGAGAGGAAATATAGGAAAGATGTTGTCAAGCAGGAAAGGGTACAGAGCAGATTTACGAATATGTGGCCAGGACTCGAGGCCCTGAGCTATAGGGAGAGGTTGAGCAGGCTGGGACTCTATTCCTTGGAGCGCTGGAGGATGAGGGGTGATCTTACAGAGGTGTACACAATCATGATGGGAATAGATCGGGCAGACGCACAGAGTCTCTTGCACAGAGTAGGTGATTCGAGGACCAGAGGACATTGGTTCAAGGTGAAGGGGAAAAGATTAAATAGGAATCTAGGTGGTGATTTTTTCATACAGAGGTGATAGTATGACCTCCTTTTTCAACTGCCAGAGGAGGTAGTTGAGGCAGGAACTATCCCACCGTTTAAGAAACAGACGTGGATAGGTACATGGATATGACAAGTTTGGAGGGATAAGGGCCAAACGTGGGCAGGTGGGACTAATGTAGCTGGGACATGTAGGCCGTTGAAAGCAAGTTGAGCCAAAGGGCCTGTTTCCACGCTGTTTCACTCTAAGACTTTATGACTCTGACTCTACGGCTCAATGAGAAGGCAGGAGAAAGGGGTTAGGAGGGAGAGATAGATCAGCCATGATTGAATGGCGGAGTAGACTTGGCCATTCGGCAATCTAATTCTGCTCCTATCACTTATGACCTTACGGTGTTTTGAGGGACGTGTCAGTGTGTGTCTACTCACATTCTACAGTGAGGGTCACATCCCTCTCTGCTGTCCCGTGTTCATTCTCCGCCAAACACTGATAGACCCCGGCATCCTGCCGTGTCAGCTGAGGGAACTCCATCCACAGCTCGTTGCTGGAACGTGTTGTGTTCAGCGTGACACCGAGATGTCTCCACGTCAGGTTGGATGTTGGGAAACTCTGGACGGAGCAGAGGATCGCTGCAGAGTTTCCTTCCTTTACACTGACCCGGGAACTGTTCGCGTCGTCGTGGGAAGTAATTGAGAGATTCCGTGGAGCATCTAAAGACAAAGGTTTAAACGCGAGTTAACACGGCAGAATTCCACGTGTCAACCAGGAGAGTACAGAGAGAAAAGATGAAGTACGGATGTGACCAGTCTGCAGAAGGGTCTCGACCCGAAACGTCACTCATTCCTTCTCTCCAGAGATGCTGCCTGACCAGCTGAGTATCTCCAGCTCTTTGTGTCTATCATTGGTTTAAACCAGCACCTGCAGTTCCTTCCTCCACATTTCGTCTGCTCCACTGCAAAATCTCCTCAAGATATGTCTACTTTGAAGAGGTTCTCTTCCTCTTTCCGTCGATAGTTGGAGTCATAGGGTGAAAGTGTGGAAACAGACCCTTCGGCCTAATTTGCCCACACCGGCCAACATGTCCCAGATACACTAGTGCCCCCTGCCCGCATATGGCCCATATCCCTCCAAACCTGTCTTATCCATGTACCTGTCTAACTGTTTCTTAAACGCTGGGATAATCCCTGCCTCAACTACCTCCTCTGGCAGTTTGTTCCATACACCAACTATCCTTTATATGAAATAGTTACCCCTCCTATTAAATCTTTTCCCCTTCACCTTGAACCTATGTCCTCTGGTCCTCGATTCCCCTACTCTAGGCATGGGTTCAAGGTGAAGGGGAAAAGATTTTGTGCATCTACCCGATCTATTCCCCTCATGATCTATACGCCTCTATATGATCACCCCTCATCCTCCTGCACTCCAAGAAATGGAGACCCAGCCGACTCAACCTCTCCCTATAGCTCAGACCCTCTAGTCTTGGCAGAATCCTCATAAATCATCTCTGAACCATTTCAAGCTTGACAATATCTTTCCTATAACATGGTGCCCAGAACTTTACACAATATTCTAAATGCGGTCTTACCAACGTCTTATGCAACTCAACATGATCACCCAACTTCTATATTCAAAACTCTGACTGATGAAGGCCAATGTGCCAAAAGCCTTTTTGACCACCTGATCTACCTGCGACTCGATCTTCAAGGAACCTTGCACCTGCACTCCTAGATCCCTCTGCTCTTCAACATTCCCCAGAGGCCTACCATTAACTGTGTAGGTCCTGCTCTTGTTAGATGTCCCAAAATGCAACATCTCACACTTCTCGGTATTAAACTTCACCAACCATTCCTCAGCTCATCTGGCCAATCGATCAAGATCCTGATGCAATCTTTCACAACAATGCAGTTCTGCCACATCCTCTCTCACTGCTCCCCCTCTGTGATGCCTCCTGCTCTCCGACCTTACATTCATTGTTCTTTATCTCTCGACATCATCGTCTGTATCCATGTTTACCTTATCCCTAACCAGTCTGAAGAAGGGCCTTGACCCATTCCTTCTCTCCAGGGATGCTGCCTGTCCAGCTGAGTTAGTTTAGCTTTTTTGTGTCTATCTTCAGTACGAATGTAAGCTGGCCAGTAATGTAAAAGAGGATAGCAAGAGTTTCTACGGATATATAAAGAGTAAAAAAAGAGGCAAGAGTGGAAGTTGGGCCGCTGGAGAATGATGCAAGAGTATTCAAGAAATGGAAGAGGAATTGAATAACTTTTTTTGCATCAGTCCTCACCGTGGAGGACACCAGCAGTGTGCCTGCAATCCTAGAGAGTCAGGGGTGGAAGTTAGTGGAGTGGCGATTACTCAGGAGAAGGTACTGGGAAAACTGAAAGGTCTGAGAGTGGATAAGTCACCTGGACTGGATGAACTGCACCCCAGGGTTCTGAAGGAGGTGGCCTCGAAGATTGTGGAGGCATTAGTTGTGATATTTCAAGAATCACTAGAGTTAGGAGTGGTTCATGAAGATTGGAAATTTGCGAATATGATCCCGCTGAACAAGAAGGGAGCGAAGCACAAGAGCGGAAACTATAGGCCGGTTAGCCTGACTTCGGTGGTTGGTAAGATTTTCAGAGTGAATTGTAAAGGAAGAGGTTACGCAGTACTTAGATGTTCACGATAAAATGGGCCGAAGTCAGCATGGTTTTGTTAATACCAGGACAGACAGAGGGGTGGCTGTGGATGAAAGAAAGCAGTGAAGAAAGCAAATGGCATGTAGGCCTTCATAGAGAGAGGATTTGAGAAAAGGAGCAAGGTGGTCCTATTGCAGCTGTACAGGGCTCTGGTGAGATCGCACCTGGAGTATTGTGTGCAGTTTTGGTCTCCTAATTTGAGGAAGGACATTCTTGCTATTGTGGGAGGGCAGCGTAGGTACACGAGATTAATTCCCAGGATGGCGGGACTGTCATATGATGAAAGAATGGATTGACTGGGCTTGCATTCACTGGAATTTAGAAGGATGAGAGGATATCTTATAGAAACATATAAAATTCTTAAGGTATTCGATAGGCTAGATGCAGGAAAATTGTTCCTGATGTTGGTGGAGTCCAGAACCAGGGGTCACAGTTTAAGAATAAGGGGTCATCCATTTAGAACTGAGTTGAGGAAAAACCTTTTCACCCAGAGAGTTGTGAGTCGGTGGAGGCTGGATGTTTTCAAAAGAGAGTTAGATTTAGATCTTAGGGCTAACAGAATCAAGGAATATGGGGAGAAAGCAGGAACGGGGTACTGATTTTGGATGAATAACCGTGATCATATTGAATAGCGGTGCTGTCTGGAAGGGCCGAATGGCCTACTCCTGCACCTATTTTTTATGTTTCTATTGTAGCGGCACCAAACGTGGTGAATAAAGGTGAGATGTCAGGCCGGTTCAAACAGTTGTTTATTCAGGGGTCGACACGTTAGGTTGGTGTGCTAACTATATTAACATTGTTGCTGTAGCTGAGCGAGGTTGTTCACTCGGGCTCAGCTACCGGTTGACTACCTTAAGGTCTCGAGGTGAGATGACCTTAAGTACCAGGACACTCCCTCTAGCCCCTGACGTCACGTGCCCGCCCTCGTGCGTCATGGCGAGGGTTTGAGCATAAGTGGCCCGTGAATAGGTTGACGCCACACTATGTTTCTTTCCCTATGTTTTCAGAAGGCCCTCGATAAGGTGCTGTATGTCAGGCTGCTGGGGAAGATGAGAGGCCATGGTATTAAAGGGAATATACTAGCATCGATAGTGGGTTGGTTGGATGGCAGAAGGCAAAGAGTTGCAATAAAAGGAGCTTTAGCAAGTTGGCTGCCAGTGGAGTTCCTCAAGGGTCGGTGCTGGGCCCACTTCTCTTCATGTTCTATATTAATGATTTGGATAAGGGGATTGAAGGCTTTGTGGCCAAGTTTGCCGATGATGCTGAGGAAGATAGCGTAGAGAAAGCAAGGACTCTGCAGAAGGACTTTGGACAGGTTATGAGAGTGGGTAGAGAAGTAGCAGATGAAATTCAGTATGGCAAAGTATGGAGTCATGCATTTTGGTAATAAGAGTAAAGGCGTAGAGTATTTTCTAAATGGAGAGAGAATGCAGAAATCAGAGGTGCAAAAGGACTCGGGAGTGCTGGTGCAGGCCTCCCAAAAAGTTAATTTGCAAGTTGAATCGGTAGTAAGGAAGGCAAATTCAATGCTAGCATTTATATCAAGAGGTCTGGAATACAAAAACAGAGATGTAATGCTGAGGCCCCATAAGGCGCTGGTCAGGCCGCATTTGGAATATTGTGAACAAATTTGGGCCCCATATCTGATGAAGGATGTGCTGGCTCTGGAGAGGGTCCAGAGGAGGTTTACAAGAATGATTCCAGGAATGAGTAGGATAGCATATGATGAGCGCTTGACAGCACTGGGCCTTTACTCACTGGAATTTAGAAGGTTGGGTGGGGGACCTCATTGAAACTTATAGAATAATGAAAGGCATGTGGATGTGGAAGGATTGTTTCAACTGGTGGGAGAGTCCAGCACCAGAGCTCATAGCATCAGAATTAAATGGCGCTCTTTTAGAAAGGAGGTGAGAAGGAACTTCTTTAGTCAGTGGGTAGTTAATCTGTGGAACATTGCCACAAAGGGCTGTGGAGGTCAAGTCATTGGATATTTTTAAGGCAGAGATAAACAAGTTCTTGATTAGAACAAGTGTCAAGGGTTATGGGGAGAAGGCAGGAAAATGGGATTAGGAGGCAGAGCCATGATTGAATGGCGGAGTAGACTCGATGGGCCGAATGGCCTAATTCTATTCCTATAACGTGATCTTGTAAACATGAACCACCTGTTTGAAGTCTAAAGGCGATCCTATATTACCTTCTCATTGAAACAATATACTATGTAAACATTCATGACAGACACAAAGTGCTGGAGTAACTCAACGGGTCAGGCAGCATCTCTGGAAAAAAAGAATAGGTGGCGTTTCACGTCGAAACCCTTCTTCAGACTGAGAGGTGGAGACCGGGAAACGAGAGATATCGACGGCACAAATGAATGAAAGATATGCAAAAGCAACGATGATCAGGAAAAACATCGAGCCCACTATGGTCCATTGTTGGCTCTGGGGTAGGACATGACAAGTTATACAGACAATGAAACTCAAGAGGGCAACAGTAAATAAAAGACCTTTGTCACCTACCCTTGTTCTCCACGATTGAAGGCATGAGCTACAGAGAGATGTTGGGGCAGGCTGGGACTCTATTTCTTGGAGGGCAGGCGTATGAAGGGTGATCTTATAGAGGTGTGCACAATTATTGGGAGGAATTGATCGGGTAGACGCACAAAGTCTGTTGCCCAGAGTAGGGGATTCGAGGACCAGAGGACTTATGTTTAAGAGGAGGGGAAAAGATTTAATGGAACCTGAGGGGTAACATTTTTCCACACAAAGGGTGGTGGGTGTATGGAACAAGCTGCCGGAGGAGGTAGTTGAGGCTGGGACTATCCCAGCGTTTAAGAAATAGTTGAACAGGTACATTGATAGGATAGGTATGAGGGATATGGGCCAAACGCAGGCATGTGGGACTAGTATAGATGGGGCATGTTGGCTGGTTGACTCTATCTACACCTCACGCTGCCTTGGCAAGGCCAGCAGCAAAATCAAGGATGAGTCGCTCCCCAGCCACTCCCTTCTTCCTGCCTCTCCCATCGGGCAAGAGGTACAGCAGTGTGAAAACGAACGCACACCTCCAGATTCAGGGACAGTTTCTTTCCAGCTGTTATCAGGCAACTGAACCATCCCACCACAACCAGAGCGCAGTCCTGAATTACTATGGTGCTATCTTTGATAGGACTTTACTGGCTTTTTCTTGCACTAAACATTATTCCCTTGAAGCATTGAGAGGCATTGAGGGTTTCTGGGTAGAAAGGCCAATATGATCCAACAATGTCAGGCAGAGGTCAGACAGGCTACATACAGGTAGGGAACACAAAAGATTGTCGATGTGGGCTGCACGTTAGCGCAGTGGGTAGAGCTGCTGCCTCACAGCGCTAGAGACCCGGGTTCGATCCTGACCACCGGTGCCTGTCTGTATGGAGTTTGCACGTTCTCCCCGTGACCTGCGTCGGTTTCTCCGAGATCTTGAGGATGTGTGTGTGTGTTTGAGTGAGTGCGTGTGAGAGAGATCATGTGTGTGTGTGCGTGTGAGAGAGAATGTGTGGGTGTTTGAGTGAGTGTGTGTGTGAGAGAGGGTGAATGTGTGAGTGAGAGTGTGTATGTGTTTGAGAGAGTGTGTGTGTGATGGTGTTCGTATGTGGGACAGAGAGAATGTGTGTGTGTGTGTGAGAGAGGGAGACTGTGTGTAGATGTGAGTGAGTGTGTGTAGTGAATTCCAGCATCTCTCACGGGCCAATAATCCATCTGCGTTTATAGAGATGTGTCAGTGTGTGTCTACTCACATTCTACAGTGAGGGTCACATCCCTCTCTGCTGTCCCGTGTTCATTCTCCGCCACACACTGATAGACCCCAGCATCCTGCCGTGTCAGCTGAGGGAACTCCATCCACAGCTCGTTGCTGGAACGTGTTGTGTTCAGCGTGATACCGAGATGTCTCCACGTCAGGTTCGATGCTGGGAAACTCTGGACGGAGCAGAGGATCGCTGCAGTGTTTCCTTCCTTTAGACTGACCCAGAAATTGTTCACGTTGTCGGGGGAAGTGATTGAGAGATTCTGGGGAGCGTCTGCAAACAGATAAAATTCAGCAACCAGTTTTGTGGCACTTCCATCACCCTTGGATTGTAAATTTAGACTTTAGAGATACAGCGCGGAAACAGGCCCTTTCGCCCACCCAGTCTGCACTGACCATCGATCACCCGTTCACACGTTAGTTTAGAGATACAGTGTGGAAACAGACCCTTTGGCCCAACGAGTCCACACCGACTTCTATGTTTAAGGAAATGAGAGATATAGACAATGGTGTAGAGAGATATAGAACAAAGAATGAAAGATACGCATAAAATTAATGATGATAAAGGAAACAGGTCATTGTTAGCTGTTTGTTGGGTGAGAACAAGAAGCTGGTGCGACTTGGGTGGAGGAGGGATGGAGAGAGAGAGGGAATGCCGGGGCTTCCTGAAGTTAGAAAAATCAATATTCATACCACTGGGCTGTAAACGGCCCAATATATGAGATGCTGATCCTCCAATTTGCGTTTAGCCTCACTCTGACAGTGGACGAGTCCTAGAAAAGTCAGTTTGGGAATGGGAAGGATAATTAAAGTGTTTAGCAACCGGGAGATCAGGTAGATCCTACATCTCTCGACATCATCGTCTATATCTCTCGTTTCCCTTTCCCGTGACTTTCACTCTGAAGAACGCTCTTGACCCGAAACGTCACCCATTCCTTCTCTCCAGAGATGCTGCCTGTCCCGCTGAGTTACTCCAGCTTTTGATGTTGATTTGATTAGTATGGATGTCAGAGGTTATGGGGAGAAGGCAGAAGGGGTTAGGAGAGATAGATCAGCCACGCTTGAATGGCAGAGTAGACATGATGGGCCGAATGGCCTAATTCTGCTCATATCGCCTATGACCTTATGTACCAGCACTGCTAATGGATTATTGCTGTTCCTGCACAATAAACCATCTCCGTACTTACATTGCACAGTCATTGTGAGGACATGCTCGGATGAGACAGTTGGGTATGTGACTCTGCGGGTGAGGGTTTGCCCGTGATGATTGAGCGCTGGGGTCAGGGACAGAACAGAAGTATACGTCAGAGTGTGTCCCCGCTGTGTTACGCTGATGGTGGTTCATCAGTGGGGGTGACCCAGGTTAAGGTGGGGGCCGTTCCATTACGCATGGTGTTGAAGGAGCAGGTCACGTTCACAGGCTGACCTGCCACCATTTCAGCAGGGAATATCGTGGGTTTATCTGTGAAATCTAACACACACAGAAACAGATACTGTTAGTTAAATATCACTGGATACATCGGTTCACATTGTAATCCCAGTGCCACACGAGGAAGGATGTTTTTACAAGGTATAGAAGTGTGAAAACACACACCTCCAGATTATCAAGGACCAGTCTCACCCCGGCCACTCCCTCTTCTCCTCTCTGCCATTGGGCAAGAGGTATAGAAGTGTGAAAACGCACACCTCCAGATTATCAAAGACGAGTCTCACCCCCGGTCACTCCCTCTTCTCCCCTCACCCACCGGGCAAAAGGTACAGGTTTGAAAACGCACACCTCCAGATTCAGGGACAGTTTCTTCCCAGCTGTTATCAGGCAAATGAACCATCCTACAACAACCAGAGAGCAGTCCTGAACTACTGTCTACCTCATTGGTGACCTTCAGACTATCCCTGATCGGACTTTGCTGGCTTAACCTTGCACTAAACTTTATTCCCTTATCATGCAGCTATATGCTGTAAACGGCTAGATTGTAATCATGTATTGTCTTCCCGCTGACTGGCTAGCACGCAACAAAAAAGCTTTTCACTGTACCTCGGTACACATGACAATAAAATTAACTAACTAAACTAAACTAAACAAGGATGATCCCTGAACAAGGAGGTACAATGGTCAGGGGAGGTTGAAAAGGTCGGGGATCAGCGATGTTATGATGACCTGTGATCGGGAAGATGGGGACAGAGTTCTCCACTAACGGCAGTAAGGATAAGACAGTCATTGTTTAGTTTAGTTCAGGCTGAATGAAGTGTAGATGGAGTCGATATTAGGAGCATTTATGGCCAATGAAAACCTGGTAATAACAGTGCAAAACTGGAGGTGTCACGATGATCCAGAAATGAACCAGAAGGATCCTGATGCTGTGGTGTGTGCGTGAATAGGGAACGTGTACAGTCCAAAGTCCGATCAAGGATAGTCCGAGGGTCACCAGTGAGGTTGATGGTAGTTCAGCATTGCTCTGTGGTTGCGGTAGGATGGTTCAGTTGCCTGATAACAGCTGGGAAGAAACTGTTGAGTGAATGAGTGAATTAGACAGAGCACTTACCAGTAACACTGAGTTGTGTTACAGTGGGGTAGCTGTTACGATATATCCATCCAAAATCAACTCTGAAATAATAAGGACCTGCATCTTGCTGCGTGACGTTGTCTATAACCAGGGAACAGTCGTTGTCTCTCAGGTCTCCTGACAGCCGGGTCCGATGCTGAAACTGTGTTGATTCTAGACAGGGATCCCCGGAGTGGAAGGCTATAGAACCTTTGTTGTTCTGCGTCTCACTGTTAAACCAGATTCCAGTCCGTGGTTTATTGTTCAGATACGACGGGTACCTGTAGTGACACGGAATCCGTGCACACAAACCATTCTGCGCTGTCACATCTCGTGGAATGTCCGCTCTCCACTGTCCCGACATCACGGCTGAGGAGAGAAGGAACAATCTTTAGCAGTGAACACCCTGTCAGTTCACTGGACTCACTTTCCACACCTTTTATCCTGCGTTGTGGACCTGGTGTGTACAGAGCGGAGAAGAGCGGCATGGTGGTGTAGCAGTAGAGCCTCCCTCCTCACCGCCCCTCCCACAGTGTGTCACTCCCTCCTCACCGCCCCTCCCACAGTGTGTCACTCCCTCCTCACTACTCCTCCGTGTGTCACTCCCTCACCGCCCCTCCCACAGTGTGTCACTCCCTCCTCACCGCCCCTCCCAGTGTCACTCCCTCCTCACCGTCCCTCCCAGTGCGTCACTCCCTCCTCACCGCCCCTCCCACAGTGCGTCACTCCCTCCTCACCACCCCCCCACAGTGTTTCATTCCCTCACCGCCCTTCCCAGTGCGTCACTACCTCCTCACTACTCCTCCCAGTGCGTCACTCCCTCCTCACCGCCCCTCCTCCCAGTGTGTCACTCCCTCCTCACCGCCCCTCCTCCCAGTGTCACTCCCTCCTCACCGCCCCTCCCACAGTGCGTCACTCCCTCCTCACTACTCCTCCCACAGTGCGTCACTCCCTCCTCACCGCCCCTCCCACAGCGCATCACTCCCCACTACTGCCCCTCCCACAGTGTGTCACTCCCTCCTCACTGCCCCTCCCACAGTGTGTCACTCCCTCCTCACCGTCCCCCTCCCACAGTGCGACACTCCCAGGGACCAGTAGAGCGTCCCTTGTAGCCAGGGTCCGGAGGGCAAGGAGCACCGCCACTCCACCTAGGGTCCGTAGGGGGAGGAGTGACTCTGTTGTCAGCGACCGAAGGACTGGTGACAGGATCTAGGGAGTGGGCAGGGCTGAAGATGGCCTGGTTGGGTTGCTCCTAGGCCTGGCCAAGCTGGCCATCCGCAAGTCACGGCGCCAGGCAGAAGAGGGCTTTGCCCGAGCCAGTTGGTTGCATCATTACCAGGGTTACATCCGCGCCCGGGTGGTGTTAGAGAGGGACATGGTTATATAGTGGTTTATTAGTATATTTGTAGCATAGTTGTTTGGAAATTTAGTGTCTGAATAATTTGGTGGTTTTGTAATATGGTGGAGGGTGTGTCACCACGTTTTTTTTGTTGTTTTGGTTTTTGTATCGTAATCGTAATTGAATGAATTAGTTTTGATTAAAAAAACCAGTGCGGCGCTCCCTCCTTTGCTGCAGTATATTCCATCTGCCACTTCTCTGCCGACTCTCCCAACCTGTCCAAATCCTTCTGCAGTCCCTGCTTTCTCTACACTACCTGCCCCTCCACCTATTTCCGTATCATCTGCAAACTTGGCCACAAAGCCTTCAATCCCCTCGTCCAAATCATTAATGTACAACGTGAAGAATAGTGGTGTACAGGAAGGAACTGCGAATAATGGTTTAAACTGAGCGCGACAGGCAGCATCTCTGGAGAGAAGGAATGGGTGACGTTATCGGGTCGAGACCCATCTTCACACTGAAAGGCACGGGAAAGGGAAACGAGAGAGACGGACGATGATGTAGAGAGACACAGAACAATGAATGAAAGATATGCAAAAAAGTAATGATGATAAAAAAAACAAGTAATTGTTAGCTGTTTGCTGGGTGAGAACGAGAAGCTGGTGTGACTTGGGTGGGGGAGGGATGGAGAGAGAAGGAATGCAGGGTTTACTTGAAGTGAGAGAAATCAATATTCATACCACTGGGTTGTCTGCTGCCCAAGCAAAATGTGAGATGCTGTTCCTCTTATTTGCATTTGGCCTCACTCTGACAGTGGAGGAGAGCTAGGACAGAAAGTTCAGTGTGGGAATGGGAAGGGGAATTAAAGTGTTTGTCAACCGGGAGATCAGGTAAGTGCAGGCGGACTGAGCAAAGATGTTCAGCGAAACGATCGTAGTGGCCCCTGCACCCACCCCTGCGGAACTCCGCTAGTCACTGGCAGCCAACCAGTAAAACCCTCCTCGCCCGTAAACACCTCTGAGTTGCTGCTGATGTTACCTTGGAGAAGGGAGAGGAGGAAGAACGATCTCCTGATCATTTTCCGATCCCAGATATCCCGTCAGTGCCCCGATCTCCCGGTCTGGAAGAGAAAGTGATTGCAGTAAGACTCCAGCCACCAATACACATTAAGCGACACGGATGCAATGCTGAGGCTCTTTCAGGCGCTGGTCAGGCCGCACTTGGAATATTGTGAGCAATTATCAGCCCCATGTCTGATGAAGGATGTGCTGGCTCTGGAGAGGGTCCAGAGGTTTACAAGAATGGTCCCAGGAATGAGTGGGTTTACATATGATGAGCGTTTGACGGCACTGGGCCTGTACTCGCAGGAGTATCGAGAATGAGGGGGGAACTCAATGAAACTTACCGAATAATGAAAGGCTTGGATAGAGTGGATGTGGAGAGGATATTTCCACTAGTGGGAGAGGTCACAGCCTCAGAATTAAAGGACATTCTTTTAGAAAGGAAATGAGGAGGAATTTCTTTAATGAGAGGGTGGTGAATCTGTGGAATTCTTTGCCACAGAAGGCTGTGGAGGCCAATTCAAGCTTTCAAGGTCAGTTTATTATCACATGTACCATTTAAGGTACAGTGAAATTCGAATTACCAAAAAAAAGCAACAAGAGACATAACTACATAAAAGTTAACATAAACATCCACCACACCACGATCCTCACTGTGATCAAAGGCAATAACGTATTTTATTCTCCTGCGGTCGGGGCAATCGAACCATCCGCAGTCTGGGGGATTGAAGCTCCCGCAGCCAGCGGTCGAAGATCCCTCGTCAGGGCGATCAAAACTCCTGCGGCTTGCAGTTTCCCGAAGTCGGTCTCTAACCAGAGACCACAAGTTTGGTGATGTTAAAGTTCGCAGGCACCCACGGTTGGAGCCCCAAAATCGACCCCTGACAGAGATCGCAAGCTCCGTGATGGGAAGTCATGCAGGCACCCGGGGTGCAGCTCTCGAAGTCGGTCTCCAGCAAAGGCCACCAACTCCTCGATGTTGGACCACCGTGCGGACGGAGATATGATACGGAAGAAAATCGCACATGAGATAAGTGATGAGGAAAAGGTTCCCCCCACTCCCCACATAAAACAAGCTAAAAACCACTAAAAACAGACATTTAAAACACACAAACGGACAACAAAAAAGGAAGGGACAGACAGACTGTTGGCGAGGCAGCCATTGCTGGCACCACCTGGTGGTTAAGTCAGTGGATATTGTTAAGGCAGAGATAGAAAGATTATGAATTAGTACGGGTGTCAGGGGTTATAGGGAGAAGGCAGGAGAATGGGGTTAAGAGGGAGTGATAGATCAGCCATGATTAAATGGTGGAGTAGATTTGATGGGCCAAATGCCCTAATTCTACTATCACTTATGACCTTTTGACCAATCTAGTTGCCTTATTTTGGTTTTTAAAAGCTTCCCAATCGTTAGACTTCGCGCTAATCATTGCCAAGTAACATGATGACTCACAGTGGCGCAGCAGCAGAGTTGCTGCCTCACAGCGCCAGAGACCCGACTTCGATCCTGACTACAGGTGCTGTCTGTACGGAGTTTGTACGTTCTCCCTGTGGTCATCATGGATTTTCTCCAGGATCTCCGGTTTCTTCCACGTTCCGAAGTCGTACGGGTTTGTAGGTTAATTAGACTTCTGTAAAAACGTTTTAATTTGTCCGAAGTGTGTGTAGGACAGCGTTGGTCACTGGTCAGTGCAGGCCGAAGGGCCTGTTTCCACGCTGTGTCACTAAACTAAACACAGAACTAGTTTGTGAACAGGTGATTGCTGGTCGGCATGGACTCGGTGGGATGATGGGCCTGTTGCCGTGCTGTATCTCTAAACTAAACATGGAAGTAGTGTGTGAAAGGGTGATCGATTGTCGGAGCGGACTCGATGGGCCGAAGAGCCTGTTTCCGCACTGTATCTCTAACTGTAAAACTAAACTAAATTGACATCAACAGCTACTGTTCTGCCATGTGGTTACGTCCCACAAGGTGCCTGGTACAAGAATTAGGGAAGGTATCTGAGGAACAGCCTAGGGCTCTAAGCTGATAACCATATAACCATATAACCATAACAGCACGGAAACAGGCCATCTCGGCCCTTCAAGTCCGTGCCGAACATTAAATTTTTTTTTTTTTTTTTTTTTTTTTTTTTTTAATTAAAAATAAAATACTTCCCCCTAGTCCCATCTACCTGCACTCAGACCATAACCCTCCATTCCTTTCCCGTCCATATACCCATCCAATCTATTTTTAAAGGATAACATCGAACCTGCCTCCACCACTTCCACTGGAAGCTCATTCCACACAGCTACCACTCTCTGAGTAAAGAAGTTCCCCCTAATGTTCCCCCTAAACTTCTGTCCCTTAATTCTCAAGTCATGTCCCCTTGTTTGAATCTTCCCTACTCTCAATGGGAAAAGCTTATCCACGTCCACTCTGTCTAACCCGCTCATAATTTTAAAGACCTCTATCAAGTCCCCTCTTAACCTTCTGTGCTCCAAAGAATAAATCTTTACTAAAGTTGAAGTAAGAGGCTATTTATACAGAGGTTGATGAGGGGTTGTGGAACAAGCTGCCGGTGGAAGTAGTTGAGGCAAGTACAATAACAACATATAGTTTAGTTCAGTTCAGTTAAGAGATACAGCGCGAAAATAGGCCCTTCGGCCCACCGAGTCCATGCCGACCATCGATCACCCGTTCACACATTAGTTCTATGTTTAGTGCAGAGATACAGCGTGGAAACAGGCTCACTGAGTCCATGCTGACCATCGATCACCCGTTCACACACTAGTTCTGTGTTTAGTTTGGCGATACAGCGTGGAAACAGGCCCTTTGGCCCACCGAGTCCGCATTGACTATCAATCACCCATTCACACACTAGTTCTGTGTTTAGTTTAGAGATCCAGCACGGAAACAGGCCCTTCGACCCCCCGAGTCCACGCTGACTATCAATCACCCCGCACACTAACGCTACCCAACACACGCTTGGGACGATTTATAATGACACCATATAGCGTGTGGGTGGAAACTGGAGATCCCGGAGAAAGCCCACGCCGGTCACGGAGAGAATGTACAAACTCCGTACAGACAAGCACCAGTAGTCAGGATCAAACCCAGGTCTCTGGCACTGTGAGGCAGCAACTCTATTGCTGCGCCATCATGCTACACTTTAAAAGGCACTTGCGCAGGTACATGGAGAGGAAAGGTTCAGTGGGATAAGGGCCAAAAGCAGGAAAATGGGACTAGTTTGAATGGGGTTCTCGGTCAGTATGGATGAGTTGGGCCGAAAGGCCTGTTTCCCTGCTCTATGACTCGATGAGGTTGCAGAAATTCCTCCCCCCACCTCACCAGAAAATATTGTGAAGAGTATTAGGCCCCATATCTGAGGAAGGATGTGCTGGCGTTGGAGAGGGCCCAGAGGTGGTTTACGAGAACGATCCTGGAGAATGAGTGGGTTAACGTACGATGAGCGTTTGACGCCACTGGGCCTTTACTCGCTGGAGTTTAGAAGGATGAGGGGGAACCTCATTGAAACGTACCGAATAGTGAAAATCCTGGAAAGAGTGGATGTGGAGAGGATGTTTCCACTAATGGGAGAGGTCATAGCCTCGGAATTAAAGGACGTTCTTTTACGAAGGAGATGAGTAGGAATTTCTGTAGTCAGAGGGTGGTGAATCTGTGGAATTCTTTGCCACAGAAGGCTGTGGAGGCCGTCAGCGGATAATTTTAGTTGGAGAGTCTCGGACCAGAAGGCACTGCCTGAGAATAAAAGGACGTAGTTTTAGGAAGGAGACGAGGAGGCATTTCTTTAGCCAGAGGGTGGTGAATCTGTGGAATTCATTGCCACAGATGGCTGTGGAGGCCAAGTCAATGTGTTTTCAAGGCGGAGATTGGCAGATTCTTGATTAGTACAGGTGTCAGTGGTTATGGGGAGCAGGCAGGATTATGGGGTCGAGAGGGAAAGATAGATCAGCCATGATTGAATGGCGGAGTGGACTCGATGGGCCGAATGTCCTAAGTCTGCTACTGTATCTTACAAACTTATGAAATGCTGCCTGACGCGCTGAGTTCCCTCAGCAGATGGAATGTCACTGCAGATTCCAGCATCTGCAGTCTATTGCGTCTCCAGTGGGAGAAAGTATAATTTGCAAATTTTCAGGTGATATGAAAATTTGTGATGTTGTGGTTGGCAAGGAAGGTGCTGTAAAGTTGCAGCAGGATAAAGGCCATGGGGGTATCAATATGCAGGTACTGGGAAATTCAAGTTGGTACTGGATACCAAGAGAAGGAATTTGTAGAGTGTCTTTGAGATGGCTTCTAACAGCAGCTTGTAATCGAGCATACTGGGCAATTTGGTTTGGCATTGTTATATGCCCGGCATAGTGGCACAGTGGTAGAGCTGCTGCCTCGCAGCGCCAGAGACCCGGGTTCGATCCTGACTAGGTACTATCTTTACAGAGTTTGTACGTTCTCCCGATGCTCCGGTTTCCTCCCACACTCCAAAGATCTTACAGGTTTGCAGGTTAATTGGCTTGTATAAAATAGCAAATTGTCCCTTGTGTGTGTAGGATAGTGTTAGTGTGCGGGGATCGCTGGTCAGTGCGGACTCGGTGGGCTGAATGGCCTGTTTCCACTCTGTATCTCTAAAACTAAAACTAAGAACTAAAACTATTTGAAACAAACCAGATTTAATCAGGGTGATTATGGTAAAAGAACCGTTCGGAGTTAGTGACCATAAAATGATAAAATGCTGAGGCTTTATAACATGCTGGTCAGACCGCACATGGAGTATTGGGAGTAGTTTTGGGCCCTATATTTGAGGAGGCATGTACTGGCGTTGGAGAGGGTCCAGAGGAGGTTTATGAGAATGATGGCTTTAACATATGATGAGCATTTGTCAGCATTGGGCCTGTACTCGCTGGAGTTTAGAAGAATGAGGGGGAACCTCATTGACACTTACCGAACAGTGAAAGTCTTGGATAGAGTGGATGTAGAGAGAATGTTTCCACTAGTGGGAGAGTCCAGGACTAGAGGTCATAGCTTCAGAATGAAAGGACATTCCATTACGAAGGAGCCGAGGAGGAATTTCCTTAATCAGAGGGTGGTGAATCTGTGGAATTATTTGCCACAGCAGGCTGTGGAGGACAAGTCAATGGATATTTTTAAGGCAGAGATAAATAGCTTCTTGAATAGTACGGGTGTCAGGGGTTATGGGGAGAAGGCAGGAGAATGGGGTTAGGAGGGAGTGATAGATCAGCCATGATTGAATGGCGGAGTAGACTTGATGGGGGGAATCTGCTAATTCTGCTCCTATCACTTATGACCTTAGGACCGTAAATATCACCAACAGCATACCCTGCATCAACTACATTGAAACTGTGGTCAATAAGGCACACTGATGTCTGATCTTGCTCAAAAGATGAAGGATGTTCGGCATTTCTCCAGTGACTCACACCAACTTCTCCACATGAATTGTGAAAGAACACTGTTAGGTTGAATCACACCTTGGTTTGGGACCAGCTCTGTCCTAGACCACAAGAAATTGCTGAGAGCTTAGTTTAGTTTAGTTTAGAGATACAGCATGGAAACAGGCCCCCTCGGCCCACCGAGTCCATGCCGGCCATCGATCACCCGTCCACACACTAGTTCTATGCTTTGTTTTTGAGATACAGCGTAGAAACAGGCCCTTCGTCCCCGTCGACCATCGATCACCCGTTCTCACACTAGTTCTATGTTTAGTCTAGATATACAGCGTGGAAACAGGCCCACCTAGTCCATGCTGACCATCGATCACCCGTTCACACACTAGTTCTGTGTTTAGTTTAGAGATACAGCGCGGAAACAGGTTCTTCGGCCCACCGAGTCCGTGCTGACCATCGATCAACCATTCACACACTAGTTCTGTGTTTAGTTTAGAGATACACCGAATCCGTGCCAACCAGCGATCCCCGCACAGTAGCACTATCCTACACACACTAGGGATAATTAATAATTTTGACAAGCCAATTCACCTACAAACCTGAACGTCTTTGGAATGTGGGAGGAAACCTTAGTAAAGCCAAGCAGGTCAAGAGTCCAGATTCAAGAATGCTTTATTGTCACATGTCCCAGATAGTACAATTAAATTCTTTAGCAGGTCAACAGAATATGTAAACGGGCAAACTCTGTACAGACAATAGGTATGTTACAAAACTTACCTTCAGCGGCGCTGCAGTTCTGTCACTGCCCGTGTGCGCGACTTTGATGCCTTTGAGAGGGGGGGTGGGTTTAAAATGCCTTGTTTCTCCAGCCTGTTCAAATCGATTTCTGTCAGGCTGTCTAGCTGCTAAAGAATAATCGCTTCGACTGCCATTTTATTAAGTTTCTTTTAAACTGCACTGGAAAATTTACGAACAGGAGTAAATTAAAAATAATCTTCTAAAACCGTCAACGCCGACAATGGGGACGGATTTCATGTACGGGACAGGTAAAGGAAAGCCGTTTATTTTATATATAAACTTGCTTCTAAGGATGCCTTTAATCAAAATTTCACGTTGCGAAAATGTAATTTTGTAAATATACGAACCGGCAGTATTTTTCCTGCCGATATGAGGTTTAAATTCACTGCAAATGCAACGTTCCAAACCAGCGCGTTCAACAAAAACCCACTCGCAAGATGATTTAAATGGCCATTAATTTACGGGAATTAAACACTAAATTCCTTCCATTTGACCTATAAATTCATGACAATGAGATTTAAAAATCATGTTATATTGTGAATTCTTGCGTGAATGTTATTTGGACACTTAGGCTATTAAAAAATGTTAATCTTTTCTTAAGAAATGGATAGATGTTTAGATCTAGTAATTGAATTTTGTAATTAGCTACAATTGGGTAACTAACTAATTATATGCTTTAATTTCAGGTCATCCAAGTAAGATTGTTTCATATTTGTTTCAGAATGCTTCAATCTATAATAACTGAAAATTTCTTTCAGGTCTCTTAATTTTTAAGAAAGTTATGGGCTTTTGACTGTCCTCGATCACAGCTTTTGTGTTAAGTCAATGGAAAACCAATAGGGAACAAGATGCTAATTTCCGAGTAAGAAAATGGCCATAACTTTTTTAATACTGAAGATATGAAAGTGAATTAGGTGTCAAATTAAACTTCTTTTTATGCTTTATCTGATGGGATAAATCGCAGACTTGATTTTTAAAATCTCAAAATGTTGTAACATTGCTACACTACTATGCCACCCCTAAAGTGGATATCGCCCAGTCCATCACACAAAGCAGACTCCCCATTCCACCCCTGCATTTTATCAGGATGCATCGCAGCTTGGTTTGGGAACATGTCCACCATGTCCATGCCAGACCTATTTTCGGCCCATCTATTGGTATGGTTGTATAATTGATATGTGTACCAGACTTCAGTGTTTGCATGCAACCCAGGCAAGTCGTACTATATAAGGTCATGATGATAGGAGCAGAATTAGGCCATTCGGCCCATCAAGTCTGCCATTCAATAATGGCCGAACTATCTCTCCCTCTTAACCCCATTCTCCTGCCTTCTCCCCATAACCCCTGACACCCGCACTAATCAAGAATCTATCTATCTCTGTCTTAAATACATCCACTGACTTTGGTTCCACAGATTCATCACCATCTGACTACAGATATTCCTCCTCATCTTCTTCCTAAAAGAATGTCTCTTAATTCTGAAGCTATAACCTCTGGTCCTTGACTCGCCCACAAGTGGAAACATCCTCTCCACATCCACTCTATCCAAACCATTCACTATTCTGTACGTTTCAAAGAGGTCCCCCCCTCATTATTCTAAACTCCAGCAAGTACAGGCCCAGTGCCGTCAAACGCTCACCATATGTTAATCATCTAATTGCTGGGAGCATTCATGTAAACCTCCTCTCGACCCTCTCCGGAGCGAGCACATACTTCCTCAGATACCATGCTCAAAATTTCTCACAATATTGAGTACAATAAAGACTAAAAGTCAGGGGAGATGGAGACACAGAGGCACCTTTCTGACCTTTCTGTCTTGGGCCTCCTCCACTGTCAGAGTGAGGCCCAACACAAATTGGAGGAACAGCACCTCATAATTCACTTGGGCAGTTTACACCCCAGCATTATGAATATCATAACATAAGCAAGTAACCCTTGCTTTCCCTCTCTCTCCATCCCACCCCTTTCCTATTCTAGGACCAGTCTGACTGTCCTGATTAAATCTTATCTCTGTTTGCTTCATTGTCACCTTCTCCTAGCTAACAATTATCTATTCTACATTTTCATCGAACTTCATAACCTTTGTCTCGTTTTCACACCTTTCAATTCCATATCTCCATGTCTCCCTCTCCCCTCACTCTCAGTCTGAAAAAGCTTCTCGACCCGAAACGTCACCTTCTCACCGATTTTCAGATTCGGGGATAGTTTCTTCCCAGCTATTATCAGGCAACTGAATCATCCTACAACAATCAGAGAGCAGTGTTGAACTACTAACTACCTCTTTGATGATCATGAGACTATCCTTGATCGGTCTTTGCTGGTTTTATCAATAACTTGCTTAACTTTGTTAAGCAGAATTTGTCTTTAAAAAGTCTAAACTGATATTTCTGTCCCTGATTATTGTTTCTAAAAAGAGTTCCCACGGTAGAATCACGAGTCACAAAGTTAAACGCACGGGCCACTACGTTCTTACAACGAGTTTAAAAGTTTCAATTTTTAACCACAAGAGTACATTTTACTCGTGGAAAAGTTCAAACATGTTTGAACTTTTGCAAGAGTCAACAAGTTTCAAGTGTACCTCCCGTTAGCGCCAAGAGTCGCTAAGTTGCGTCCACGAGTTCCGACGTTCCCGCTACGTTAATTGTACGTGATTACCACGCGTTAAATTTGTTTTAAACTCGGGGTCACTCGTGGGTCAACTCGCACAGTGAGACAGCCCTTTAACTACCTCTTTGATGATCATGAGACTATCCTTGATCGGTCTTTGCTGGTTTTAGCTTACACTACAAGTTATTCCCTTATCATGTATCTGTACACTGTAAATGGAACAATTGTAATCATGCATAGTAAGGAACTGCAGATGCTGGTTTAAACCGTAGATAGACACAAAATGCTGGCGCAACTCAGCGGGACGGGCAGCATCTCTGAATAGAAGGAATGGGTGACATTTTGAGTCGAGGCCCTTCTTTGATCCACAGATGCTGCCTATTCCGCTGAGTTACTCCAGCATTTTGTGTCTATCTTCGATTATAATCATGTGTAGTGTTTTCGCTGACTGGTTTGCACACAACAAAAGCTTTTCACTGTATCTCGGTACACACGACAATAAACATAGATAACATAGAATAATAGAAAATAGGTGCAGGAGTAGGCCATTCAGCCCTTCCAGCTAGCACCGCCATTCAATATGATCATGGCTGATCATCCAGAATCAGTATCCCGTTCCTGCTTTCTCCATATCCCTTGATACCGTTAGCCCTAAGAGCTAAATCTAACTCTCTCTTGAAAACATCCAGTGAATTGGCCTCCTGTGGTAGAGAATTCCACAGATTCACAACTCCCTTGGTGAAAAAGTTTTTCCTCGCCTCAGTCCTAAATGGCCTACCGCTAATACTTAAACGGTGACCCCTGGTTCTGGACTCCCCCAACATCGGGAACATTTTTCCTGCATCTAGCCTGTCGAATCGCTTAAGAATTTTATATGTTTCTATAATATCCCCTCTCATTCTTCTAAATTCCAGTGAATACAGGCCCAGTCAACCTATTCTTTCATCATATGTCAGTCCTGTCATCCCGGGAATTAACCTGGTGAAAATGTGTAGGAAAGAACTCCAGATGCTGGAGTAACTCAGTGGGACAAGCAACATCTCTGGAGCGAAGGAATGGGTGATTTCGGATTCGAGACCCTTTTTCATACCTGGTGAACCTACGCAGCACTGCCTTAATAGCAAGAAAACTAAACTAAACTCTCCAGAGATGCTGCCTGTCCCGCTGAGTTACTCCGGCAGTTTGTGTCTATCTTTGATATAAGCCAGCATCTGCAGTTACCTTAATACACAAAGTATTTCCATGATCAGACTCTGTGCGACAGACACAGAATTACGTACCTGGGTTCTGTCCACTGCTCGTCTCTGGAGTATCGACTGACAAACTCTTGTCCTCAGCGGCCGTCACTGTGTGGAGAACACGAATGTGTAGAGGGGAAAATTTACATCAGGAAACGGAAGTAAAATAAGGAAGTATTCTTTTATCAGCAAGCGGTTAATGCCTTTCATCTCTGATGGGGCATGACTTTGACTTAGTGGAGGGAGTGCTGTAATGCGGGAAGAGTCCCTCAGTATGTGTGCAAACCTACTCTGGCTCTGACCCTATTCCTGGTCTCTGTAACCCCCTCCCCACCGGCCCCTACACCCCTCCCTGTCAAATTGGAGGTATTTAATCTAACAGGTGCGACAGTCTCCTGTTCCACAGTGCCATGGTTAGGGTGCTCATTTGGACAACTCTGCACTGATTCAAGAATTGTATAGGAAAGAATTGCAGATACTGGCTTAAATGGAAGATAGACACAAAATGCTGGAGTAACTCAGCAGGACAGGCAGCATCTCTGGAGAGAAGGAATAGGTGTCGTTTCGAGTCTGAAGAAGGGTCTTGACCCGAAAACATCACCCATTCCTTCTCTCCAGAGATGCTGCCTGACCCGCTGAGTTACTGATTCAAGAATGTCTGGATTTGTGCAAGGCAAGTTTGCCCAACTAACTCCGCAAAGTGTTTTAATGAATTAGCAGAGAGTGAAAACCTAGAACAGAGAATAACACAGCACGGGAACAGGCCCTTCGGCCCACATTGTCCGTGCCGAACATGATACCAAATTATTATTCTTGGCCTGTACATAATCTGGAACTCTGCATTCCCTGCATGTCTATGTGCCTATCTAATGGCCACCAAAACACCACTGTCATCAGTGCCTCCACCATCACCCCTAGGCACCACCACTCTCTGGGTAAAAAACGATCCACACACATTTTAGATCTCATTAGGTTTAGAGATACAGCGCGGAAACAGGTCCTTCGGCCCACCGAGTCCGCTCCGACCATCGATCACCCGTTCACACACTGGTTCTATGTTTAGTTTAGACATACATGGCGGAAACAGGCCCTTCGGCCCAGCGAGTCCGCACCGACCTGCAATCCCCGCACACTAACACCATCCGACACACTAGGGACAATTTTACATTTATACCAAGCCTATTATCCTACAAACATGTACGTCTTTGGAGTGTGGGACAAAACCGAAGATCTTTGAGAAAACCCACGCTGGTCACGGGGAGAACGTGCAAGCTCTGTACAGACAACGCATGTAGTCGGGATCGAATCCGTGTCTCTGGCGCTGTGAGGCAGCAACTCTACCACTGCCCCACTGTGCCACCCACTTCAGCTTACCCTGCTGACCTTAATTTACCCCCGTAAGTTGTTCCTAGTGTATGAGTAATGACCTCTTGATTCACGAGGAAGTGGACAGAAGTAGTAACAGGAATTTAGTGCGAAAAATAAAAATGTCCTTTTTGCAGAATTGCGGGGAAATGTATCCAACAGTTCCCCAAAGCTAAGAGTGCAGAACAGGCCCTTTATTAAGCAAGAAAGCAAAGTGCTGGAGGAACTCAGCGGATCTGCAGAGGGAGTGGACCAGTATCACCAGTTCCTTGTTTCTACAAATGACATTTCAGATTGAGTCACTTCTTCAGACTGGGGGAACAGAGGGTAGAAAACTGTTCATATTCATAGAGTGATACAGTGTGGAAACATGCCCTTTGGCCCAACTTGCCCACACTGGCCAACATGTCCCAGCTACACTAATCCCACCTGCCCACGTTTGGTCCATATCCCTCCAAACCTGTCCTATCCATGTACCTAGACTCAAAATGCTGGAGTAACTCAGCGGGACAGGCAGCATCTCTGGAGAAAAGGAATGGGCGACGTTTCGGGTCGAGACCCTTCTTCAGACCTATCCATGCACCTGTATGTTTCTTAAACGTTGGGACAGTCAATGCCTCAACGACCTCCACTGGCAGCTTGTTCCGTATACCCACCACCCTTTGTGTGACTAAGTTACCCCTCACATCCCTACTAAATCTTTGCCCCCTCTCACCATAAACCTATGACCTCTGGTCCTCAATTCACCTACTCTGGGCAAGAGACTCTGTGTGTCTACCCGATCTATTCCTCTCATGATTTTGAACACCTCTAGACGATCACCCTCATCTTCCTGCGCTCCAAGGGATACTCATCCTCTCCCTATAGCTCAGACCATAGAGCCCTGGCAACATCCTCATAAATCTTATCTGTACGCTTTCCAGCTGAAAACATTTCCTATCACACGGTGCCCAGAACTGAACGCACATATTCTAAATGCGGCCACACCAACGTCTTATACAACTGCAAGATGACCTCCCAACCTCTACACTGTGCAGACTGTGTGAGTAGGTGTGAACGGGTCACAGCCTGGCAAGTGATAGGTGGATACAGGTGAGGTGGTGATCGGCGGATGAGTAGACTAGGTGGGAGTGTCTAGAACCAGAGGCACAGCCTCAGAATGGAAGGACGTTCTTTTGGGAAGGCGGTGAGGAGTTTCTTTAGTCAGAGGGTGGTAAATCTGTGGAGTTCTTTGCCACAGAACGCTGTGGAGGCAAAGTCAATAGATATTTTTAAGGTACGAGATAGATAAATTCTTGATTAGTACGGGTGTCAGGGGTTATGGGGAGAAGGCAGGAAAATGCGGTTGAGAGGGAAAGATAGACCAGCTATGATTGAATGACGTTGATGGGCCGAATGGCCTAATTCTGCTCCTATCATAAGCTCACAAGGAATAGTAGTAGAATGTTCTTTAATTCTGAGGGTATAGATACATAGAAAATAGGTGCAGGAGTAGGCCATTCGGCCCTTCGAGCCTGCACCGCCATTCAATACGATCATGGCTGATCATCCAACTCAGTATCCCGTACCTGCCTTCTCTCCATACCCCCTGATCCCTTTAGCCACAAGGGCCACATCTAATTCCCTCTTAAATATAGCCAATGAACTGGCCTCAACTACCCTCTGTGGCAGAGAGTTCCAGAGATTCACCACTCTCTGTGTGAAAAAGTTTTTCCTCATCTTGGTCTTAAAGGATTTCCCCCTTATCCTTAAGCTGTGACCCCTTCTCCTGGACTTCCCCAACATCGGGAACAATCTTCCTGCATCTAGCCTGTCCAACCCCATAAGAATCTTGTACGTTTCTATAAGATCCCCTCTCAATCTCCTAAATTCTAGCGAGTATAAGCCAAGTCTATCCAGTCTTTCTTCATATGAAAGTCCTGACATCCCAGGAATCAGTCTGGTGAACCTTCTCTGCACTCCCTCTATGGCTATAATGTCCTTCCTCAGATTTGGAGACCAAAACTGTACGCAATACTCCAGGTGTGGTCTCACCAAGACCCTGTACAACTGCAGTAGAACCTCGCTGCTCCTATACTCAAATCCTCTTGCTATGAAGGCCAACATACCATTCGCTTTCTTCACTGCCTGCTGCACCTGCATGCCTACTTTCAATGACTGGTGTACCATGACACCCAGGTCTCGCTGCATCTCCCCATTTCCTAATCGGCCACCATTTAGATAATAGTCTGCCTTCCCGTTTTTGCTACCAAAGTGAATAACCTCACATTTATCCACATTATACTGCATCTGCCAAACATTTGCCCACTCACCCAGCCTATCCAAGTCACCTTGCAGTCTCCTAGCATCCTCCTCACAGCTAACACTGCCCCCCAGCTTAGTGTCATCCGCAAACTTGGAGATGTTGCTTTCAATTCCCTCGTCCAGATCATTAATATAAATTGTAAATAGCTGGGGTCCCAGCAAGCCTTGCGGTACCCCACTAGTCACTGCCTGCCATTGTGAAAAGGACCCGTTTACTCCTACTCTTTGCTTCCTGTTTGCCAGCCAGTTCTCTATCCACATCAATACTGAACCCCAATACCGTGTGATTTAAGTTTGTATCCTAATCTCTTATGTGGTACCTTGTCGAAAGCCTTCTGAAAGTCCAGATACAACACATCCACTGGTTCTCCCCTATCCACTCTACTAGTTACATCCTCGAAAAATTCTATAAGATTCGTCAGACACGATTTACCTTTCGTAAATCCATGCTGACTTTGTCCAATGATTTCACCACTTTCCAAATGTGCTGCTATCCCATCTTTAATAACTGACTCTAGCAGTTTCCCCACTACCGATGTTAGACTAACTGGTCTGTAATTCCCCGTTTTCTCTCTCCCTCCCTTCTTAAAAAGTGGGGTTACGTTTGCTACCCTCCAATCCTCAGGAACTACTCCAGAATCTAAAGAGTTTTGAAAAATTATCACTAATGCATCCACTATTTCTGGAGCTACTTCCTTAAGTACTCTGGGATGCAGCCTATCTGGCCCTGGTGATTTATCGGCCTTTAATCCATTCAATTTACCCAACACCACTTCCCGACTAACCTGGATTTCACTCAGTTCCTCCATCTCCTTTGACCCGCGGCCCCCTGCTATTTCCGGCAGATTATTTATGTCTTCCTTAGTGAAGACGGAACCAAAGTAGTTATTCAATTGGTCTGCCATATCCTTGTTCCCCATGATCAATTCACCTGTTTCTGACTGCAAGGGACCTACATTTGATTTAACTAATCTCTTTCTCTTCACATATCTATAAAAACTTTTGCAGTCAGTTTTTATGTTCCCTGCCAGTTTCCTTTCATAATCTATTTTCCCTTTCCTAATTAAGCCCTTTGTCCTCCTCTGCTGGTCTCTGAATTTCTCCCAGTCCTCTGGTATGCTGCTTTTTCTAGCTAATTTGTACGCATCATCTTTTGCTTTGATACTATCCCTGATTTCCCTTGTTATCCACGGATGCACTACCTTCCTTGATTTATTCTTTTGCCAAACTGGGATGAACAATTTTTGTAGTTCATCCATGCAGTCTTTAAATGCCTTCCATTGCATATCCACCGTCAACCGTTTTAGAACTAATTGCCAGTCAATCTTGGCCAATTCACATCTCATACCCTCAAAGTTACCTTTCTTTAAGTTCAGAACTGTTGTTCTGAATTAACAATGTCACTCTCCATCCTAATGAAGAACTCAACCATATTATGATCACTCTTGCCCAAGGGGGCACGCACAACAAGTCTGCTAACTAACCCTTCCTCATTACTCAATACCCAGTCTAGAATAGCCTGCTCTCTCGTTGGTTCCTCTACATGTTGGTTTAGATAACTATCCCTCATACATTCCAAGAAATCCTCTTCCTCAGCACCCCTGCCAATTTGATTCACCCAATCTATATGTAGATTGAAGTCACCCATTATAACTGTTTTGCCTTTGTTGCACGCATTTCTAATTTCCTGTTTGATGCCATCCCCAACTTCACTACTACTGCTAGGTGGCCTGTACACAACGCCCACCAGCGTTTTCTGCCCCTTAGTGTTTCGCAGCTCTACCCATACCGATTCCACATCCTCCAAGCTAATGTCCTTCCTTTCCACTGCGTTAATCTCCTCTCTAACCAGCAACGCTACCCCACCTCCTTTTCCTTTCTCTCTATCCCTCCTGAATATTGAATATCCCTGGATGTTCAGCTCCCAGCCTTGGTCACCTTGGAGCCATGTCTCCGTGATCCCAACTATATCATAATCATTAATTGCTATCTGCACGTTCAACTCATCCACCTTATTACGAATGCTCCTTGCATTGAGACACAAAGCCTTCAGGCTTGTTTTTACAACGCTCTTACCCCTTATACAATTATGTTGAAAAGTGGCTCTTTTTGATTTTTGCCCTGGATTTGTCTGCCTGCCACTTTTACCTTTCACCTTGCTACCTATTGCTTCCGCCCGCATTTTACACCCCTCTGTTTCTCTGCTCACCCATTTAAGAACCCCACCACCTCTTATTCTCTGTTTATTATTGTTTTCTTCTTTCACCCCTACATGTTGGGTCTGAGTGCTTTCCTTCTCTGCCTCCTGCCTCACACACTGTCTAATAGCATTCTCTATTTGAGTCCCTCCCCCCAACCATTCTAGTTTAAAGTCTCCCCAGTAGCCTTTGCAGATCTCCCCGCCAGGATATCAGTCCCCCTCAGGTTCAAGTGCAACCCATCCTTTTTGTACAGGTCGAACCTTCCACAAAAGAAGTCCCAATGATCCAGAAATTTGAATCCCTGCCTTCTGCACCAGTCCTTCAGCCACGCATTTATCCTCCACCTCGCTCCATTCCTACTCTCACTGTCGCGTGGTACAGGCAGTAATCCCGAGATTGTTACCTTTGCTGTCCTTCTCTTTAACTCCCCTCCTAACTCCCTAAATTCTCCTTTCAGGACCTCTTCTCTTTTTTACCTATGTCATTGGTACCTATATGTATCACGACCTCGGGCTCCTCTCCCTGCCCTTTCAGGATGTCTTGGACACGTTGGGACACATCACAGACCCTGGCACCCGGGAGGCAAACTACCATCCGGGTCTCCCGACTGCGTCCACAGAATCGCCTGTCTGACCCCCTAACTATAGAGTCCCCTATTAATATTGCCCTCCTCTTCTTTTCCTTACCCTTCTGAGCAACAGGACCGGTCTCTATACCGGAGGCCCGGCCGCTGTCGCTACCCCCAGGTAGGCTGTCCACCCCAACAGTGCTCAAACAGGAGTACTTATTGTCAAGGTGTACAGCCACCGGGGTACTCTCTAGTCCCTGCCTGTGCCCCTTGCCTCTCCCAACCGTGATCCACTTGCCTGCCTCCTGTGGTGTTGGAGTGACCACATCCCTGTAACTCCTCTCAATTACTTCCTCGCTCTCCCTGACCAGACGGAGGTCATCGAGCTGCTGCTCCAGGTTCCTAATACGGTCCATTAGGAGCCCCATCTCGATACACCTGGCGCAGATGTGGACGTCTGGAGGGCTATCAGACTCCATGACTTCCCACATCTGACATCCAGAACAGTAAACTGCCCTGGCCGTCATACTCCCCTTACCCTGGATAGAATATAAAACAAACTGATGGAATACAAAACAAACTGCTACAATACAAAACAAACTGCTACAATACAAAACAAACTGCTACAATACAAAACAAACTGCTACAATACAAAACAAACTGCTACAATACAGTACAATCAGCAGGGATCTGACTCCCAATCAGCTGCTCCCTCTTGTCTGCGTCCACCAATCAGCGGCTTCCTCAAACCCACTTGTTTTGAAGTGGAACGTTGCCGATTTGGGTACTCCTTTTTAAGTCCTACCGCTCGGTTGTAGCTCCTCCCTCAGCGACCTCTCCAACGGCTTTCGGACCTCTGTTAGGAACAAGCCCCCGCGCTCCTTTTTAAGTCCTACCGCTCGGTTGTAGCTCCTCCCTCAGCGACCTCTCCAACGGCTTTCGGACCTCTGTTAGGAACAAGCCCCCGCGCTCCTTTTTAAGTCCTAGACTTTTATGACCTAGACTCTCCCATTTGTGGAAACATCCTCTCCACATCCACTCTATCCAAGCCTTTCACTAATCTGTACGTTTGAATGAGGTCCCCCCTCATTCTTCTAAACTCCAGTGAGTACAGGCCCAGTGCTAACAAATGCTTATCATAGGTTAACGCACTGATTCATGGGATCATTCTTGTAAGCCTTCTCTGGACCATCGCAGAGCCATCCTTCCTCAGATACGGTGTCCTAAATTATTCATCATATTCCAAAAACTGCCTTACCAGCACCTTATAGAGCCTCAACATTATATCCCCGTTTTTGTACACAAGCCCTATTGACATATATGCTAGCATTGAGTTTGCTGTCTATATTACCATTATCACTATAACTTATGAAGTGGCAGAGACTCGAGAGGCTCAGCGACCTCTTGAGATATGAGGAAGTAGAAGTTGTGACAGGAAATTTAGCGCTAAAAATGAAATGTTCTTTCACAGAATGAAGGGAAATGTATCGCAGAGTTCTCCAAAGCTGAGGGTGCAAAACACTCCCTTTATTCATCGAGAAAACAAATGCTGGAGGAACTCAGCGGATCTGGGGGGGTTAGACACAAAGGGCTGGAGTAACTCAGCGGGACGGGCACCATCTCTGCAGAGAAGGAATGGGTGACGTTTCGGGTCAAGGCCCTTCATCAGACTGAGAGTCAGGGGAGAGAGAAACGAGAGATATGGGCGGTGATGTAGAGATATAAAACAAATGAATGAAAACATATGCAAGATAAGTAACAACGGTAAAGGAAGCAGGCCGTTGTTAGCGGTTTACTATGTGAGAACGAGAAGCTGGTGCGACTTGGGTGGGGAAGGGATGGAGAGAGAGGGAACGCAGGGGTTACTTGAAGTTAGAGAAATCAATATTCATATCAAACCGAGAGGTGGCAAGGGAGGCGGTGCAAAAGCATCGACATTAGTCGGCAGGTCCGTCCGACAGAACTAAAATCTATCATAAAGTGGTCTGTTATCACGAGGGTTTACGGTTGAGAGGGTAAATTTAGTTGAAGAATAAACCGCAGATGCTGGCTTAAACCAAAGAGAGACACAAAAAGCTGGAATAACTCAATGGGTCAGTTTAATTTAGTTTAGAGGGTCAGCGCAGAAACAGGCCCTTCAGCCCACCAAGTCCGCAACGACCATCGATCACCTGTTCACACCAGGTATGTGTTTAGTTTAGAGATACATCGTAGAAACAGGCCCTTTGGCCCACCGTGTCTGCGCCGACCAACAAAGATTCTCTGCATTAGTGCGGCGGCATGGTAGCGTAGCGATTGAACTACTGCCTTACCGCGCGAGAGTCCCAGGTTCGATCTTGGCTACAGGCGCTGTCTGTACAGAGTTTGCACGTTTTCCCCGTGACTGCGTGGGATTTCTCCCGGTGCTTGGGTTTCCTCCCACACTCCAAAGACGTACAGGTTTGTGGGTTAATTGGCTTGGTATAAATGTACAATTGTCCCCAGCTCTCTATCTCTAAGCTAAATTAAACTAACAAATAACATAAACAAGTTGCTCTCACATTTATACATGAACACCAAAACCCCCCCATATTTAATGTTATAAATTTAGTTTTGTTTAAGGATACAGCGTCGAAACAGGCCCTTCGGCCCACCGAGCCTGCACCGACCATCATCCATCCCAGCACTATCCTTTGTATTTATATCAAGCCAATTGTACCAATTTACATTTATACCAAGCCAATTAACCTACAAAACTGGTGTGGGAGGAAACCGAAGATATAGATGGTGATGTAGAGAGAGATAGAACAAATGAATGAAAGACGTGCAAAAAAAGTATCGATGATAAAGGAAACAATGTTGGCTGTGTGCTAGCTGGGAACGAGAAGCTGGTGTGACCTGGGTGGGGGAGGGGTGGAGAGGGAGGGAATGCAGGGGTTACTTGAAGTTAGAGAAATCAATATTCATACTGGACTGAGTAGGAATAGGTGACGTTTCGGATCGAGACCCTTCTACATTGACAGCATTGATGTGCAGCGGGATCTAGGAGTCCAGGTTCACAGCTCACTGAAGGAGGCAGCACGAGTAGATAGGGTGCGTGGCATTGAGAGAGCCGGGTTCGGCAGTGACCACTCCAACAGTCACAGTAACACGGTGAACTCAGGGCTTTATTCTATTTACAGCGACACAAATGTCCAGAACCACATGGGGGCGCTGTCCCTCACCGCCAGAGCGCATGTGTGAAGATGCTGGCGATCTGTGGCTGAGTGGGTTTGCTGACGACACCAAGATTGGAGGAGTTGCAGACAGTGAGGAAGCTGTCGGAAGATACTGTGGGATGAAGATTAGATGCAGAAAGGGGCGGAGAAATGGCAGACAGAGTTTAATCGGAGCAAGAGTGCGGTGTTGCACTTTGGGAGGTTGAAGGCACAAGGAGAGTGTACAGTTAACGGCAAGTCCATTAACAACATTGATTTTTTTTAGTGTGGAAACAGGCCCTTCGGACCACCTAATCCTGACTGACCATCGATACAATACAATACAATATTGTATTGTACAGCGGAACAGTGTGGTAAAAAGCCACCGAGTCCACGCCGACAAGCGATCCCCGCACTATCCCACACACGTTGGGGACAATTTACATTTAAACCAAGCCAATTAACCTACAAACCCGTACGTTTTGGATGGTGGGAGGAAACTGAAGATCTTGGGGAAAACACATGCAGGTCACTGGGTGAACGTACAAACTCCGTACAGACAAACACCTGTAGTTACGATCGAACCAGGGTGTCTGGCGCTGTAAGGCGGTCGCTCTACTGCTGCGCCAACAACTACGGTGCTGTCTGGGGCCTGTTTCCGCACTGTATCACTAAACTAAACATAGAACGAGTGCGTGAACGGGTGATTGCTGGTCGGGACAGACTCGGTGGGCCGAAGGGCCTGTTTCCACGCTGTATCTCTGAAATAAACTAAAACTAAACTAGCCGGGACGCATCCCAATTTGTCTTTTTTTCTGTCTTCATTCTGGTCTTCTCCCAGTCTGTCCATCGGGTGAGAATGCCTGGGCTTCTGACAGGGGCACTGATGAGAGAGCACTGTGCTGTGGGAGGGGCGGTGAGGAGGGAGCGCTGCACTGTGGGAGGGGCGGTGAGGAGGGAGCATTGCGGGAGGAGGGAGTGCTGCGCTGTGGTAGGGGCGGTGAGGAGGGAGTGCTGCAGGAGGAGCGGTGAGGAGGGAGCACTGTGCTGTGGGAGGGGAAGTGACGAGGGAGTGCTGCACTGTGGTAGGGGCGGTGAAGAGGGAGTGCTGCAGGAGGAGCGGTGAGAAGGGAGTGCTGTGTTGTGGAAGGGATGATAATGAAAGAAGCGCTGTTCTGTGAGAGGAACTGTTCA
>JAXLNO010002317.1:2292802-2365153 GCA_038087875.1 Malacoraja senta
TGGAACCCGGATCTCCAGCGCTGCATTCACTGTAAGGCAGTAACTCTACCACTGCACCAACGTGATGGATTACAATAAAAAACAAAATGCTGGAGTAACTCAGCAGGTCAGGCAGCATCTATGGAGGACATGGATAGGCGACGATTCGGGTTGAGACCCTGGGAGGAGGGACTGTTGTGAGGAACCGAGGGGAGGAGGGTCTGAGTTGTGAGGGAGGAGGATTTGAGGGGAAGTGAGGGAGACCGAGGGACAGGGGGTGTCTGAGTAAGGAATGAACAGTTCCTCTCACAGAACAGCGCTTCTTTCATTATCATCCCTTCCACAACACAGCACTCCCTTCTCACCGCTCCTCCTGCAGCACTCCCTCCTCACTGCCCCTACCACAGTGCAGCACTCCCTCCTCACTTACCCTCCCACAGCACAGTGCTCCCTCCTCACCGCTCCTCCTGCAGCACTCCCTCCTCACCGCCCCTACCACAGCGCAGCACTCCCTCCTCCCGCAATGCTCCCTCCTCACCGCCCCTACCACAGTGCAGCGCTCCCTCCTCACCGCCCCTCCCACAGCACAGTGCTCTCTCATCAGTGCCCCTGTCAGAAGCCCAGGCATTCTCACCGGATGGACAGACTGGGAGAAGACCAGAATGAAGACAGAGAAAAAAAGACAAATTGGGATGCGTCCCGGCTAGTTTAGTTTTAGTTTATTTCAGAGATACAGCGTGGAAACAGGCCCTTCGGCCCACCGAGTCTGTCCCGACCAGCAATCACCCGTTCACGCACTCGTTCTATGTTTAGTTTAGTGATACAGTGCGGAAACAGGCCCCAGACAGCACCGTAGTTGGCGCAGCAGTAGAGTTGCCGCCTTACAGCGCCAGACACCCAGGTTCGATCGTAACTACAGGTGTTTGTCTGTACGGAGTTTGTACGTTCACCCAGTGACCTGCATGTGTTTTCCCCAAGATCTTCAGTTTCCTCCCACACTCCAAAACGTACGGGTTTGTAGGTTAATTGGCTTGGTTTAAATGTAAATTGTCCCCAACGTGTGTGGGATAGTGCGGGGATCGCTTGTCGGCGTGGACTCGGTGGCTTTTTACCACACTGTTCCGCTGTACAATACAATATTGTATTGTATTGTATCGATGGTCAGTCAGGATTAGGTGGGCCGAAGGGCCTGTTTCCACGCTAAAAAAAATCAATGCTGTTAATGGACTTGCCGTTAACTGTACACTCTCCTTGTGCCTTCAACCTCCCAAAGTGCAACACCGCACTCTTGCTCGGATTAAACTCTGTCTACCATTTCTCCACCCCTTTCTGCAACTTATCTTCATCCCACAGTATCTTCCGACAGCTTCCTCACTGTCTGCAACTCCTCCAATCTTGGTGTCATCAGCAAACCCACTCAGCCACAGATCGGCAGCATCTTCACACATGCGCTCTGACGGTGAGGGACAGCGCCCCTATGTGGTCCTGGACATTTTTGCCGCTGTAAATAGAATAAAGCCCCTGAGTTCACCGTGTTACTGTGAATGTCGGAGTGGTCACTGCCGAACCCGGCTCTCTCTCAGTTCCACGCACCCTATCTACTCGTGCTGCCTCCTTCAGTGAGCTGTGAACCTGGACTCCTAGATCCCGCTGCACATCAATGCTGTCAATGTAGAAGGGTCTCGATCCGAAACGTCACCTATTCCTACTCAGTCCAGTATGAATATTGATTTCTCTAACTTCAAGTAACCCCTGCATTCCCTCCCTCTCCACCCCTCCCCCACCCAAGTCGCACCAGCTTCTCGTTCCCAGCTAGCACACAGCCAACATTGTTTCCTTTATCATCGTTACTTTTTTTTGCATGTCTTTCATTCATTTGTTCTATCTCTCTCTACATCACCATCTATATCTTCGGTTTCCTCCCACACCAGTTTTGTAGGTTAATTGGCTTGGTATAAATGTAAATTGGTACAATTGGCTTGATATAAATACAAAGGATAGCGCTGGGATGGATGATGGTCAGTGCAGGCTCGATGGGCCGAAGGGCCTGTTTCCACGCTGTATCCTTAAACAAAACTAAATTTATAACATTAAATATGGGGGGTTTTTGGTGTTCATGTATAAATGTGAGAGCAATTTGTTTATGTTATTTGTTAGTTTAATTTAGCTTAGAGATAGAGAGCTGGGGACAATTGTACATTTATACCAAGCCAATTAACCCACAAACCTGTACGTCTTTGGAGTGTGGGAGGAAACCCAAGCACCGGGAGAAATCCCACGCAGTCACGGGGAGAACGTGCAAACTCTGTACAGACAGCGCCCGTAGCCAAGATCGAACCTGGGACTCTCGCGCGGTAAGGCAGTAGTTCAATCGCTACGCTACCATGCCGCCGCACTAATGCAGAGAATCTTTGTTGATCGGCGCAGACACGGTGGGCCAAAGGGCCTGTTTCTACGATGTATCTCTAAACTAAACACATACCTGGTGTGAACAGGTGATCGATGGTCGTTGCGGACTTGGTGGGCTGAAGGGCCTGTTTCCGCGCTGACCCTCTAAACTAAATTAAACTGACCCATTGAGTTACTCCAGATTTTTGTGTCTATCTTTGGTTTAAGCCAGCATCTGCGGTTCATTCTTCAACTAAATTTACCCTCTCAACCGTAAACCCTCGTGATAACAGACCACTTTATGATAGATTTTAGTTTTGTCGGACGGACCTCCCGACTAATGTCGATGCTTTTGCACCTCCCTTGCCGCCTCTCGGTATGATATAAATATTGATTTCTCTAACTTCAAGTAACCCCTGCGTTCCCTCTCTCTCCATCCCTCCCCCACCCAAGTCGCACCAGCTTCTCGTTCTCACATAGTAAACCGCTAACAACGGCCTGCTTCCTTTACCATTGTTACTTATCTTGCATATGTTTCATTCATTTGTTTTATATCTCTACATCACCGTCCATATCTCTCGTTTCTCTCTCCCCTGACTCTCAGCCTGATGAAGGGCCTTGACCCGAAACGTCACCCATTCCTTCTCTGCAGAGATGCTGCCCGTCCCGCTGAGTTACTCCAGCCCTTTGTGTCTAACCCCCCCAGATCCGCTGAGTTCCTCCAGCATTTGTTTTCTCGATGAATAAAGGGAGTGTTTTGCACCCTCAGCTTTGGAGAACTCTGCGATACATTTCCCTTCATTCTGTGAAAGAACATTTTCATTTTTAGCACTAAATTTCCTGTCACAACTTCTGTCTACTTCCTCATATATCAAGAGGTCGCTGAGCCTCTCGAGTCTCTGCCACTTCATAAGTTATAGTGATAATGGTAATATAGACAGCAAACTCAATGCTAGCATATATGTCAATAGGGCTTGTGTACAAAAACGGGGATATAATGTTGAGGCTCTATAAGGTGCTGGTAAGGCAGTTTTTGGAATATGATGAATAATTTAGGGCACCGTATCTGAGGAAGGATGGCTCTGCGATGGTCCAGAGAAGGCTTACAAGAATGATCCCATGAATCAGTGCGTTAACCTATGATAAGCATTTGTTAGCACTGGGCCTGTACTCACTGGAGTTTAGAAGAATGAGGGGGGGACCTCATTCAAACGTACAGATTAGTGAAAGGCTTGGATAGAGTGGATGTGGAGAGGATGTTTCCACAAATGGGAGAGTCTAGGTCATACCCTCAGAATTAAAGAACATTCTACTACTATTCCTTGTGAGCTTATGATAGGAGCAGAATTAGGCCATTCGGCCCATCAACGTCATTCAATCATGGCTGGTCTATCTTTCCTTCTCAACCCCATTTTCCTGCCTTCTCCCCATAACCCCTGACACCCGTACTAATCAAGGCCTCCACAGCGTTCTGTGGCAAAGAATTCCACAGATTTACCACCCTCTGACTAAAGAAACTCCTCATCGCCTTCCCAAAAGAACGTCCTTCCATTCTGAGGCTTTGCCTCTGGTTCTAGACACTCCCACCTAGTCTACTCATCCGCCGATCACCCCCTCACCTGTATCGACCTATCACTTGCCAGGCTGTGACCCGTTCACACCTACTCACACAGTCCGCACAGTGTAGAGGTTGGGAGGTCATCTTGCAGTTGTATAAGACGTTGGTGTGGCCGCATTTAGAATATGTGCGTTCAGTTCTGGGCACCGTGTGATAGGAAAGATGTTTTCAGCTGGAAAGCGTACAGATAAGATTTATGAGGATGTTGCCAGGACTCTATGGTCTGAGCTATAGGGAGAGGATGAGTATTCCTTGGAGTGCAGGAAGATGAGGGTGATCTTCTAGAGGTGTTCAAAATCATGAGAGGAATAGATCGGGTAGCCACACAGAGTCTCTTGCCCAGAGTAGGTGAATTGAGGACCAGAGGTCATAGGTTTATGGTGAGAGGGGGCAAATATTTAGTAGGGATCTGAGGGGTAACTTAGTCACACAAAGGGTGGTGGGTATGCGGAACAAGCTGCCAGTGGAGGTCTTTGAGGCATTGACTGTCCCAACGTTTAAGAAACATACAGGTACATGGATAGGTCTGAAGAAGGGTCTCGACCCGAAACGTCACCCATTCCTTTTCTCCAGAGATGCTGCCTGTCCCGCTGAGTTACTCCAGCATTTTGAGTCTAGGTACATGGATAGGACAGGTTTGGAGGGATATGGACCAAACGTGGGCAGGTGGGATTAGTGTAGCTGGGACATGTTGGCCAGTGTGGGCAAGTTGGGCCAAAGGGCCTGTTTCCACACTGTATCACTCTATGAATATGAACAGTTTTCTACCCTCTGTTCCCCCAGTCTGAAGAAGTGACTCAATCTGAAATGTCATTTGTAGAAACAAGGAACTGGTGATACTGGTCCACTCCCTCTGCAGATCAGCTGAGTTCCTCCAGCACTTTGCTTTCTTGATTAATAAAGGGACTGTTCTGCACGCTTAGCTTTGGGGAACTGTTGGATACATTTTCCCGCAATTCTGTAAAAAGGACTTTTTTATTTTTCGCACTAAATTCCTGTTACTACTTCTGTCCACTTCCTCGTGAATCAAGAGGTCATTGGGCCTCTCAAGTCTCTGCCACTTCACTGTTTCCATGACTCTTAAAGGCCGGTCTCACGAGTCTGCGGTCATTGGCGTCGAAACAGGAAGAATCTACCGATCCTGGGCCACCATAGACCACGCACTCGGTCAAACGCCCACCGCCGGGGCCGTGCGGCGTTGTTCCCAACACCGCACGGTGCTAAAATAAAACCAACACTGTCCAAAAATATGTTCCTACCGCACAGCCGCCGCCAATGAGGCACGAGTGCGGCACGGTCACCGCCACAGCCGCTGCCAGTGCGGCACGAGCGCCGTGCGTCGAACTTGCACCGCCACAGCCTCCGCCAGTGAGGCACGTGTGCGGCACGGCCGCCGCCGCCAGTGAGGCACGTGTGCAGCACGGCCGGCGCCAGTGAGGCACGTGTGCGGCACGGCCGCCACCACAGCCGGCGCTAGTGAGATACGTGTGCGGCACGGCCGCAGCCACAGCCCCGCGATCTAAAAGACGTCATCGCGTAGCGCGTCGCGTTGCGCGATGACATCATCACCCGACGCCGCAAGCTCGTGGAACCGGCCGTACTCGGCCCCCGCGCAGCATCCGTGCGGCGCTCTCGAGGTTGCCGTGCGGTCCCCTCTTCCGGCGACGCCGAGCTTCACCGCCAATGACCGCAAACCCATGGGACAGAGCCTTTACTCATACACTAGGAACAACTTACGGGGGTAAATTAAGGTCAGCAGGGTAAGCTGAAGTGGGTGGCACAGTGGGGCAGTGGTAGAGTTGCTGCCTCACAGCGCCAGAGACACGGATTCGATCCCGACTACATGCGTTGTCTGTACAGAGCTTGCACGTTCTCCCCGTGACCTGCGTGGGTTTTCTCAAAGATCTTCGGTTTTGTCCCACACTCCAAAGACGTACATGTTTGTAGGATAATAGGCTTGGTATAAATGTAAAATTGTCCCAAGTGTGTCGGATGGTGTTAGTGTGCGGGGATTGCAGGTTGGTGTGGACTCGCTGGGCCGAAGGGCCTGTTTCCGCCATGTATCTCTAAACTAAACATAGAACCAGTGTGTGAACGCATGATCGATGGTCGGAGCGGACTCGGTGGGCCGAAGGACCTGTTTCCGCGCTGTATCTCTAAACTTAATGAGATCTAAAATGTGTGTGGATCGTTTTTTACCCAGAGAGTGGTGGTGCCTAGGGGTGATGGTGGAGGCAGTGATGATAGTGGTGTTTTGGTGGCCTTTAGATAGGCACATGGACATGCAGGGAATGCAGAGTTCCAGATTATGTACAGGCCAAAAAGAATAATTAGGCATGTTCGGCACGGACAATGTGGGCCGAAGGGCCTGTTCCCGTGCTGTGTTATTCTCTGTTCTAGATTTTCACTCTCTGCTAATTCATTAAAAAACTTTGCGGAGTTAGTTGGGCAAACTTGCCTTGCACAAATCCAGACATTCTTGAATCAGTAACTCAGCGGGTCAGGCAGCATCTCTGGAGAGAAGGAATGGGTGATGTTTTCGGGTCAAGACCCTTCTTCAGACCCGAAACGTCACCTATTCCTTCTCTCCAGAGATGCTCCCTGTCCTGCTGAGTTACTCCAGCATTTTATGTCTATCTTCCATTTAAGCCAGTATCTGCAATTCTTTCCTATACAATTCTTGAATCAGTGCAGAGTTGTCCAAATGAGCACCCTAACCATCGCACTGTGGAACAGGACCCTGTCACACCTGTTAGATTAAATACCTCCAATTTGACAAGGAGGGGTGTAGGGGCCGGTGGGGAGGGGGTTACAGAGACCAGGAATAGGGTCAGAGCCAGAGTAGGTTTGGAGACATAGTGAGGGACTCTTGCCACATTACAGCACTCCCTCCACTAAGTCAAAGTCATGCCCCATCAGGGATGAAAGGGGTTAACCGTTTGCTGATAAAAGAATACTTCCTTATTTTACTTCCGTTTCCTGATGTAAATTTTCCCCTCTACACATTCGTGTTCTCCACACAGTGACGGCCGCTGAGGACAAGAGTTTGTCAGTCGATACTCCAGAGACGAGCAGTGGACAGAACCCAGGTACGTAATTCTGTGTCTGTCGCACAGAGTCTGATCATGGAAATACTTTGTGTATTAAGGTAACTGCAGATGCTGGCTTATATCGAAGATAGACACAAAGTGCCAGAGTAACTCAGCGGGACAGGCAGCATCTCTGGAGAGTTTAGTTTAGTTTTCTTGCTATTAAGGCAGTGCTGCGTAGGTTCACCAGTTCTGAAAAAGGGTCTCGAATCCGAAATCACCCATTACTTCGCTCCAGAGATGCTGCCTGTCCCGCTGAGTTACTCCAGCATCTGCAGTTCTTTCCTACACATTTTCACTAGGTTAATTCCCGAGATGACAGGACTGACATATGATGAAAGAATAGGTTGACTGGGCTTGTATTCACTGGAATTTAGAAGAATGAGAGGGGATATTATAGAAACGTATACAATTCTTAAGCGATTGGACAGGCTAGATGCAGGAAAAATGTTCCGATGTTGGGGGAGTCCAGAACCAGGGGTCACAGTTTAAGTATTAGCGGTAGGCCATTTATGACTGAGACGAGGAAAAAAAATGTCATCAAGGGAGTTGTGAATCTGTGGAATTCTCTACCACAGGAGGCCAATTCACTGGATGTTTTCAAGAGAGAGTTAGATTTAGCTCTTAGGGCTAACGGTATTAAGGGATATGGAGAAAGCAGGAACGTGATACTGATTCTGGATGATCAGCCATGATCATATTGAATGTCGGTGCTAGCTGGAAGGGCTGAATGGCCTACTCCTGCACCTATTTTCTATTATTCTATGTTATCTATGTTTATTTTCGTGTGTACCGAGATACAGTGAAAAGCTTTTGTTGCGTGCAAACCAGTCAGCGGAAACACTACACTTGATTATAATCGAAGATAGACACAAAATGCTGGATTAACTCAGCGGGATAGGTAGCATCTGTGGATAAAAGAAGGGCCTTGACTCAAAATGTCACCCCTTCCTTCTATTCAGAGATGCTGCCTGTCCCGCTGAGTTACGCCAGCATTTTGTGTCTACGGTTTAAACCAGCATCTGCAGTTCCTTACTATGCATGATTACAATTGTTCCATTTACAGTGTACAGATACATGATAAGGGAATAACTTGTAGTGTAAGCTAAAACCAGCAAAGACCGATCAAGGATAGTCTCATGATCATCAAAGAGGTAGTTAGTAGTTCAACACTGCTCTCTGATTGTTGTAGGATGATTCAGTCGCCTGATAATAGCTGGGAAGAAACTATCCCTGAATCTGAAAATCGGTGAGAAGGAATGGGTGACGTTTCGGGTCGAGACGCTTCTTCAGACTGAGAGTGAGGGGAGAGGGAGACAGAGATAAGGAAGTGAAAGGTGTGAAAACGAGACAAAGGTTATGAAGTTCGATGAAAATGTAGAATAGATAATTGTTAGCTAGGAGAAGGTGACAACGAAGCAAACAGAGATAAGATTTAATCAGGACAGTCAGACTGGTCCTAGAATAGGAAAGGGGAGGGATGGAGAGAGAGGGAAAGCAAGGGTTACTTGCTTATGTTATGATATTCATAATGCTGGGGTGTAAACTGCTCAAGTGAATTATGAGGTGCTGTTCCTCCAATTTGTGTTGGGCCTCACTCTAACAGTGGAGGAGGCCCAGGACAGAAAGGTCAGAAAGGTGTCTCTGTGTCTCCATCTCCCCTGACTTTTAGTCTTTATTGTACTCAATATTTTAGGCCCCGTATCTGAGGAAGTATGTGCTGGCTCCGGAGAGGGTCGAGAGGAGGTTTACATGAATGCTCCCAGGAATTAGATGATTAACATATGGTGAGCGTTTGACGGCACTGGGCCTGTACTTGCTGGAGTTTAGAATAGTGAGGGGGGAACCTCTTTGAAACGTACAGAATAGTGAATGGTTTGGATAGAGTGGATGTGGAGAGGATGTTTCCACTTGTGGGCGAATCAAGGACCAGAGGTTATAGCTTCAGAATTAAGGGACATTCTTTTAGGAAGAAGATGAGGAGGAATATCTGTAGTCAGAAGGTGATGAATCTGTGGAAGCAAAGTCAGTGGATGTATTTAAGACAGAGATAGATAGATTCTTGATTAGTGCGGGTGTCAGGGGTTATGGGGAGAAGGCAGGAGAATAGGGTTAGGAGGGAGAGATAGTTCGGCCATTATTGAATGGCAGAGTAGACTTGATGGGCCGAATGGCCTAATTCTGCTCCTATCATCATGACCTTATATAGTATGACTTGACTTGCCTGGGTTGCATGCAAAACACTGAAGTCTGGTACACATATCAATTATACAACCATACCAATAGATGGGCCGAAAATAGGTCTGGCATGGACATGGTGGACATGTTCCCAAACGAAGCTGCGATGCATCCTGATAAAATGCAGGGGTGGAATGGGGAGACTGCTTTGTGTGATGGACTCGGCGATATCCACTTTAGGGGTGGCATAGTAGTGTAGCAATGTTACAAAATTTTGAGATTTTAAAAATCAAGTCTGCAATTTATCCCATCAGATAAAGCATAAAAAGAAGTTTAATTTGACACCTAATTCACTTTCATATCTTCAGTATTAAAGTTATGGCCATTTTCTTACTCGGAAATTAGCATCTTGTTCCCTATTGCTTTTCCATTGACTTAACACAAAAGCTGTGATCGAGGACAGTCAAAAGCCCATAACTTTCTTAAAAATTAAGAGACCTGAAAGAAATTTTCAGTTATTATAGATTGAAGCATTCTGAAACAAATATGAAACAATCTTACTTGGATGACCTGAAATTAAAGCATATAATTAGTTAGTTACCCCAATTGTAGCTAATTACAAAATTCAATTACTAGATCTAAACATCTATCCATTTCTTAAGAAAAGATTTACAGTTTTTAATAGCCTAAGTGTCCAAATAACATTCACACAAGAATTCACAATATAACATGCTTTTTAAATCTCATTATCATGAATTTATAGGCCAAATGGAAGGAATTTAGTGTTTAATTCCCGTAAATTAATGGCCATTTAAATCATCTTGCGAGTGGGTTTTTGTTGAATGCGCTGGTTTGGAACGTTGCATTTGCGGTGAATTTAAACCTCATATCGGCAGGAAAAATACTGCCGGTTCGTATATTTACAAAATTACATTTTCGCAACGTGAAATTTTGATTAAAGGCATCCTTAGAAGCAAGTTTATATATAAAATAAACAGCTTTCCTTTACCTGTCCCGTACATGAAATCCGTCCCATTGTCGACGCTGTATCTCAAAAACAAAACATAGAACTAGTGTGTGGACGGGTGATCGATGGCCGGCATGGACTCGGTGGGCCGAGGGGCCTGTTTCCATGCTGTATCTCTAAACTAAACTAAACTAAGCTCTCAGCAATTTCTTGTGGTCTTGGACAGAGCTGATCCCAAACCAAGGTGTGATTCAACCTAACAGTGTTCTTTCACAATTCATGTGGAGAAGTTGGTGTGAGTCACTGGAGAAATGCCGAACATCCTTCATCTTTTGAGCAAGATCAGACATCAGTGTGCCTTATTGACCACAGCTTCAATGTAGTTGATGCAGGGTATGCTGTTGGTGAGATTTACGGTCTTAAGGTCATAAGTGGTAGGAGCAGAATTAGCAGATTCCCCCCCATCAAGTCTACTCCGCCATTCAATCATGGCTGATCTATCACTCCCTCCTAACCCCATTCTCCTGCCTTCTCCCCATAACCCCTGACACCCGTACTATACAAGAAGCTATTTATCTCTGCCTTAAAAATATCCATTGACTTGTCCTCCACAGCCTGCTGTGGCAAATAATTCCACAGATTCACCACCCTCTGATTAAGGAAATTCCTCCTCATCTCCTTCGTAAAGGAATGTCCTTTCATTCTGAAGCTATGACCTCTAGTCCTGGACTCTCCCACTAGTGGAAACAATCTCTCTACATCCACTCTATCCAAGCCTTTCACTGTTCGGTAAGTGTCAATGAGGTTCCCCTCATTCTTCTAAACTCCAGCGAGTACAGGCCCAATGCTGACAAATGCTCATGTGTTAAAGCCATCATTCTCATAAACCTCCTCTGGACCCTCTCCAACGCCAGTACATACCTCCTCATATATAGGGCCCAAAACTACTCCCAATGCTCCATGTGCGGTCTGACCAGCATGTTATAAAGCCTCAGCATTTTATCATTTTATGGTCACTACCTCTGGTTCTTCTTACCATAATCACCCTGATTAAATCTGGTTTGTTTCAAATAGTTTCAGTTCTTAGTTTTAGTTTTAGAGATACAGAGTGGAAACAGGCCCTTCAGCCCACCGAGTCCGCACTGACCAGCGATCCCCGCACACTAACAGTATCCTACACACACAAGGGACAATTTGCTATTTTATACAAGCCAATTAACCTGCAAACCTGTAAGATCTTTGGAGTGTGGGAGGAAACCGGAGCATGGGGAGAACGTACAAACTCTGTAAAGATAGCACCTAGTCAGGATCGAACCCGGGTCTCTGGCGCTGCGAGGCAGCAGCTCTACCGCTGTGCCACTATGCCGGGCATATAACAATGCCAAACCAAATTGCCTAGTATGCTCGATTACAAGCTGCTCTTAGAAGCCATCTCAAAGACACTCTACAAATTGCTTCTCTTGGTATCCACTACCAACTTGAATTTCCCAGTACATGCATATTGATACCCACATGGCCTTTATCCTACTGCAACTTTACAGCACCTTCCTTGCCAACCACAACATCACAAATTTCATATCACCTGAAAATTTGCAAATTATACTTTCTCCCACTGGAGACGCAATAGACTGCAGATGCTGGAATCTGCAGTGACATTCCATCTGCTGAGGGAACTCAGCGCGTCAGGCAGCATTTCATAAATTTGTAAGATACAGTAGCAGACTTAGGCCATTCGGCCCATCGAGTCCACTCCGCCATTCAATCATGGCTGATCTATCTTTCCCTCTCGACCCCATAATCCTGCCTGCTCCCCATAACCACTGACACCTGTACTAATCAAGAATCTGCCAATCTCCGCCTTGAAAACACATTGACTTGGCCTCCACAGCCATCTGTGGCAATGAATTCCACAGATTCACCACCTTCTGGCTAAAGAAAATGCCTCCTCGTCTCCTTCCTAAAACTACGTCCTTTTATTCTCAGGCAGTGCCTTCTGGTCCGAGACTCTCCAACTAAAATTATCCGCTGACGGCCTCCACAGCCTTCTGTGGCAAAGAATTCCACAGATTCACCACCCTCTGACTACAGAAATTCCTACTCATCTCCTTCGTAAAAGAACGTCCTTTAATTCCGAGGCTATGACCTCTCCCATTAGTGGAAACATCCTCTCCACATCCACTCTTTCCAGGATTTTCACTATTCGGTACGTTTCAATGAGGTCTCCCCTCATCCTTCTAAACTCCAGCGAGTAAAGGCCCAGTGGCGTCAAACGCTCATCGTACGTTAACCCACTCATTCTCCAGGATCGTTCTCGTAAACCACCTCTGGGCCCTCTCCAACGCCAGCACATCCTTCCTCAGATATGGGGCCTAATACTCTTCACAATATTTTCTGGTGAGGTGGGGGGAGGAATTTCTGCAACCTCATCAAGTCATAGAGCAGGGAAACAGGCCTTTCGGCCCAACTCATCCATACTGACCGAGAACCCCATTCAAACTAGTCCCATTTTCCTGCTTTTGGCCCTTATCCCACTGAACCTTTCCTCTCCATGTACCTGCGCAAGTGCCTTTTAAAGTGTAGCATGATAGCGCAGCGATAGAGTTGCTGCCTCACAGTGCCAGAGACCCGGGTTTGATCCTGACTACTGGTGCTTGTCTGTACGGAGTTTGTACATTCTCTCCGTGACCGGCGTGGCTTTCTCCGGGATCTCCAGTTTCCACCCACACTCTATATGGTGTCATTATAAATCGTCCCAAGCGTGTGTTGGGTAGCGTTAGTGTGCGGGGTGATTGATAGTCAGCGTGGACTCGGGGGGTCGAAGGGCTGTTTCCGTGCTGGATCTCTAAACTAAACACAGAACTAGTGTGTGAATGGGTGATTGATAGTCAATGCGGACTCGGTGGGCCAAAGGGCCTGTTTCCACGCTGTATCGCCAAACTAAACATAGAACTAGTGTGTGAACGGGTGATCGATGGTCAGCATGGATTCAGTGAGCCTGTTTCCACGCTGTATCTCTGCACTAAACATAGAACTAGTGTGTGATTGGGTGATGGTTGGTCGGCATGGACTCGGTGGGCCGAAGGGCCTATTTTCGCGCTGTATCTCTTAACTGAACTGAACTAAACTATATGTTGTTATTGTACTTGCCTCAACTACTTCCACCGGCAGCTTGTTCCACAACCCCTCATCAACCTCTGTATAAATAGCCTCTTACTTCAACTTTAGTAAAGATCAGCTTAGAGCCCTAGGCTGTTCCTCAGATACCTTCCCTAATTCTTGTACCAGGCACCTTGTGGGACGTAACCACATGGCAGAACAGTAGCTGTTGATGTCAATTTAGTTTAGTTTTACAGTTTAGAGATACAGCACGGCAACAGGCTCTTCGGCCCATCGAGTCCGCTCCGACAATCGATCACCCTTTCACAAACTAGTTCTGTGTTTAGTTTAGAGATACAGCACGGCAACAGGCCCATCATCCCACCGAGTCCATGCCGACCAGCAATCACCCGTTCACAAACTAGTTCTGTGTTTAGTTTAGTGACACAGCGTGGAAACAGGCCCTTCGGCCCACACTGACCAGTGACCAACGCTGTCCTACACACACTTCGGACAAATTAAAACGTTTTTACAGAAGTCTAATTAACCTACAAACCTGTACGTCTTTGGAACGTGGAAGGAACCGGAGATCCCAGAAAAAATCCATGCAGATCACAGGGAGAACGTACAAACTCCGTACAGACAGCACTTGTAGTCAGGATCGAAGTCGGGTCTCTGGCGCTGTGAGGCAGCAACTCTGCCGCTGCGCCACTGCACCATCATGTTACTTGGCAATGATTAGCGCGAAGTCTAACGATTGGGAAGCTTTTAAAAAACAAAATAAGGCAACTAGATTGGTCAAAAGGTCATAAGTGATAGTAGAATTAGGGCATTTGGCCTATCAAATCTACTCCACCATTTAAGCATGGCTGATCTATCACTCCCTCTTAACCCCATTCTCCTGCCTTCTCCCTATAACCCCTGACACCCGTACTAATTCATAATCTTTCTATCTCTGCCTTAACAATATCCACTGACTTAACCACCAGGTGGCGCCAGCAATGGCTGCCTCGCCAACAGTCTGTCTGTCCCTTCCTTTTTTGTTGTCCGTTTGTGTGTTTTAAATGTATGTTTTTAGTGGTTTTTAGCTTGTTTTATGTGGGGAGTGGGGGGAACCTTTTCCTCATCACTTATCTCATGTGCGATTTTCTTCCGTATCATATCTCCGTCCGCACGGTGGTCCAACATCGAGGAGTTGGTGGCCTTTGCTGGAGACCGACTTCGAGAGCTGCACCCCGGGTGCCTGCATGACTTCCCATCACGGAGCTTGCGATCTCTGTCAGGGGTCGATTTTGGGGCTCCAACCGTGGGTGCCTGCGAACTTTAACATCACCGAACTTGTGGTCTCTGGTTAGAGACCGACTTCGGGAAACTGCAAGCCGCAGGAGTTTTGATTGCCCTGACGAGGGGTCTTCGACCGCCGGCTGCGGGAGCTTCAATCCCCCAGACTGCGGATGGTTCGATTGCCCCGACCGCAGGAGAATAAAATACGTTATTGCCTTTTATCACAGTGAGGATCGTGGTGTGGTGGATGTTTGTTAACTTTTATGTAGTTATGTCTCATGTTGCTTTTTTTGGTAATTCGAATTTCACTGTACCTTAAATGGTACATGTGATAATAAACTGACCTTGAAAGCTTGAATTGGCCTCCACAGCCTTCTGTGGCAAAGAATTCCACAGATTCACCACCCTCTGACTAAATAAATTCCTCCTCATTTCCTTTCTAAAAGAATGTCCTTTAATTCTGAGGCTATGACCTCTCCCACCAGTGGAAATATCCTCTCCACATCCACTCTATCCAAGCCTTTCATTATTCGGTAAGTTTCATTGAGGTCCCCCCTCATTCTCGAAACTCCTGCGAGTACAGGCCCAGTGCCGTCAAACGCTCATCATATGTAAACCCATTCATTCCTGGGACCATTCTTGTAAACCTCCTCTGGACCCTCTCCAGAGCCAGCACATCCTTCATCAGACATGGGGCTGATAATTGCTCACAATATTCCAAGTGCGGCCTGACCAGCGCCTGAAAGAGTCTCAGCATTGCATCCATGTCGCTTAATGTATATTGGTGGCTGGAGTTTTACTGCAATCACTTTCTCTTCCAGACCGGGAGATCGGGGCACTGACGGGATATCTGGGATCGGAAAATGATCGGGAGATCGTTCTTCCTCCTCTCCCTTCTCCAAGGTACCATCAGCAGCAACTCAGAGGTGTTTACGGGCGAGGAGGGTTTTACTGGTTGGCTGCCAGTGACTAGCGGAGTTCCGCAGGGGTGGGTGCAGGGGCCGCTACGATCGTTTCGCTGAACACCTTTGCTCAGTCCGCCTGCACTTACCTGATCTCCCGGTTGACAAACACTTTAATTCCCCTTCCCATTCCCGCACTGAACTTTCTGTCCTAGTTCTCCTCCACTGTCAGAGTGAGGCCAATGCAAATAAGAGGAACAGCATCTCACATTTTGCTTGGGCAGCAGACAACCCAGTGGTATGAATATTGATTTCTCTCACTTCAAGTAAACCCTGCATTCCTTCTCTCTCCATCCCTCCCCCACCCAAGTCACACCGGCTTCTCGTTCTCACCCAGCAAACAGCTAACAATGGCTTGTTTTTTTATCATCATTACTTTTTTGCAAATCTTTCATTCATTGGTTCTGTGTCTCTCTACATCATCGTCCGTCTCTCTCGTTTCCCTTTCCCGTGCCTTTCAGTCTGAAGATGGGTCTCGACCCGAAAACGTCACCCATTCCTTCTCTCTAGGGATGCTGCCTGTCGCGCTGAGTTACTCCAGATTTGTGTGTCAATCTTCAGTTTAAACCAGTATTCGCAGTTCCTTCCTGTACACCACTATTCTTCACGTTGTACATTAATGATTTGGACGAGGGGATTGAAGGCTTTGTGGCCAAGTTTGCAGATGATACGGAAATAGGTGGAGGGGCAGGTAGTGTAGAGAAAGCAGGGACGCTGCAGAAGGATTTGGACAGGTTGGGAGAGTCGGCAGAGAAGTGGCAGATGGAATATACTGCAGCAAAGGAGGGAGCGCCGCACTGGTTTTTTTAATCAAAAATAATTTATTCAATTACGATTACGATACAAAAACCAAAACAACAACAAAAACGTGGTGACACACCCTCCACCATATTACAAAATCACCAAATTATTCAGACACTAAATTTCCAAACAACTATGGCTACAAATATACTAATAAACCACTATATAACCATGTCCCTCTCTAACACCACCCGGGCGCGGACGTAACCCTGGTAATGATGCAACCAACTGGCTCGGGCAAAGCCCTCTTCTGCCTGGCGCCGTGACTTGCAGATGGCCAGCTTGGCCAGGCCTAGGAGCAACCCAACCAGGCCATCTTCGGCCCTGCCCACTCCCTAGATCCTGTCACGAGTCCTTCAGTCGCTGACAGCAGAGTCACTCCTCCCCTACGGACCCTAGGTGGAGTGGCGATGCTCCTTGCCCTCTGGACCCTGGCTACAAGGGACGCTCTACTGGTCCCTGGGAGTGACGCACTGTGGGAGGGGCAGTGAGGAGGGAGTGACACACTGTGGGAGGGGCAGTAGTGGGGAGTGATGCACTGGGAGGGGCGGTGAGGAGGGAGTGACGCACTGGGAGGAGTAGTGAGGAGGGAGTGACACACTGTGGGAGGGGCGGTGAGGAGGGAGGGACGCACTGGGAGGAGTAGTGAGGAGGGAGTGATGCACTGGGAGGGGCGGTGAGGAGGGAGTGACGCACTGTGGGAGGGGCGGTGAGGAATGAGTGACACACTGGGAGGGGCGGTGAGGAGGGAGTGACGCACTGGGAGGGGCGGTGAGGAGGGAGTGACACACTGGGAGGGGCGGTGAGGAGGGAGTGACGCACTGTGGGAGGAGTAGTGAGGAGGGAGTGACGCACTGTGGGCGGGGCGGTGAGGAGGGAATGACACTGGGAAGGGCGGTGAGGGAGTGACACACTGGGAGGGGCGGTGAGGAGGGAGTGACACACTGGGAAGGGCGGTGAGGGAGTGACACACTGGGAGGGGCGGTGAGGAGGGAGTGACATACTGTGGGGGGGCGGTGAGGAGGGAGTAACGCACTGGGAGGGACGGTGAGGAGGGAGTGACACACTGTGGGAGGGGCGGTGAGGAGGGAGGCTCTACCGCTACACCACCATGCCGCTCTTCTCCGCTCTGTACACACCAGGTCCACAGCGCAGGATAAAAGGTGTGGAAAGTGAGTCCAGTGAACTGACAGGGTGTTCACTGCTAAAGATTGTTCCTTCTCTCCTCAGCCGTGATGTCGGGACAGTGGAGAGCGGACATTCCACGAGATGTGACAGCGCAGAATGGTTTGTGTGCACGGATTCCGTGTCACTACTGGTACCCGTCGCATCTGAACAATGAATCACGGATTGGAATCTGGTTTAACAGTGGGACGCAGAACAACAAAGGTTCTGTAGCCTTCCACTCCAGGAAATCCAATCGAGAATCAACAAAGTTTCAGCATCGGACCCGGCTGTCAGGTGTCCTGAGAGACAACGACTGTTCCCTGGTTATAGACAACATCAAGCAGCAAGATGCAGGTCCTTATTATTTCAGAGTTCATTTTGGAGTGGGCGATCGTAACAGCTACCCCAATGTAACATGGCTCAGTGTTACTGGTAAGTGCTCTGTCTAATTCACTCAACAGTTTCTTCCCAGCTGTTATCAGGCAACTGAACCATCCTACCACAACCACAGAGCAATGCTGAACTACCATCAACCTCACTGGTGACCCTCGGACTATCCTTGATCGGACTTTGGACTGTACACGTTCCCTATTCACACACAGACCACAGCATCAGCATCCTTCTGGTTCATTTCTGGATCATCGTGACACCTCCAGTTTTTACACTGTTATTACCAGGTTTTCATTGGCCATAAATGCTCCTAATATCGACTCCATCTACACTTCACTCAGCCTGAACTAAACTAAACAATGACTGTCTTATCCTTACTGCCCTTAGTGGAGAACTCTGTCCCCATCTTCCCGATCACAGGTCATCATAACATCGCTGGTCCCCGACCTTTTCAACCTCCCCTGACCATTGTACCTCCTTGTTCAGGGATCATCCTTGTTTAGTTAGTTAATTTTATTGCCATGTGTACCGAGGTACAGTGAAAAGCTTTTTTGTTGCGTGCTAGCCAGTCAGCGGAAAGACAATACATGATTACAATCTAGCCGTTTACAGCATATAGCTGCATGATAAGGGAATAAAGTTTAGTGCAAGGTTAAGCCAGCAAAGTCCGATCAGGGATAGTCTGAAGGTCACCAATGAGGTAGATAGTAGTTCAGGACTGCTCTCTGGTTGTGGTAGGATGGTTCATTTGCCTGATAACAGCTGGGAAGAAACTGTCCCTGAATCTGGAGGTGTGCGTTTTCAAACCTGTACCTTTTGCCTGGTGGGTGAGGGGAGAAGAGGGAGTGACCGGGGGTGAGACTCGTCCTTGATAATCTGGAGGTGTGCGTTTTCACACTTCTATACCTCTTGCCCAATGGGAGAGAGGAGAAGAGGGAGTGGCCGGGGTGAGACTGGTCCTTGATAATCTGGAGGTGTGTGTTTTCACACTTCTATACCTTGTAAAAACATCCTTCCTCGTGTGGCACTGGGATTACAATGTGAACCGATGTATCCAGTGATATTTAACTAACAGTATCTGTTTCTCTGTGTTAGATTTCACAGATAAACCCACGATATTCCCTGCTGAAATGGTGGCAGGTCAGCCTGTGAACGTGACCTGCTCCTTCAACACCACGTGTGATGGAACGGCCCCCACCTTAACCTGGGTCACCCCCGCTGATGAACCACCATCAGCCTCACAAAGCGTAACACAGCGGGGAGACACTCTGACATATACTTCTGTTCTGTCCCTGACCCCAGCGCTCAATCATCACGGGCAAAACCTCACCTGCAGAGTCACATACCCAACTGTCTCATCAGAGCAGATCCTCACAATGACTGTGCAATGTAAGTACGGAGATGGTTTATTGTGCAGGAACAGCAATAATCTATTAGCAGTGCTGGTACATAAGGTCATAGGCGATATGAGCAGAATTAGGCCATTCGGCCCATCATGTCTAATCTGCCATTCAAGCGTGGCTGATCTATCTCTCCTAACCCCTTCTGCCTTCTCCCCATAACCTCTGACATCCATACTAATCAAATCAACATCAAAAGCTGGAGTAACTCAGTGGGACAGGCAGCATCTCTGGAGAGAAGGAATGGGTGACGTTTCGGGTCAAGAGCGTTCTTCAGAGTGAAAGTCACGGGAAAGGGAAACGAGAGATATAGACGATGATGGAGGGAGATGTAGGACCTACCTGATCTCCCGGTTGCTAAACACTTGAATTATCCTTCCCATTCCCAAACTGACTTTTCTAGGACTCGTCCACTGTCAGAGGGAGGCTAAACCAAATTGGAGGATCAGCATCTCATATATTCGGCCGTTTACAGCCCAGTGGTATGAATATTGATTTTTCTAACTTCAGGTAGACCCGGCATTCCCTCTCTCTCCATCCCTCCTCCACCCAAGTCGCACCAGCTTCTTGTTCTCACCCAACAAACAGCTAACAATGACCTGTTTCCTTTATCATCGATAATTTTTTGCGTATCTTTCATTCTTTGTTCTATATCTCTCTACACCATTGGCTGTATCTCTCATTTCCTTAAAAATAGAAGTCGTTGCGGACTCGGTGGGCCAAAGGGTCTGTTTCCACACTGTATCTCTAAACTAACGTGTGAACGGGTGATCGATGGTCAGCGCAGACTGGGTGGGCCAAAGGGCCTGTTTCCACTCTGCATCTCTAAAGTCTAAACACTAAAGTCTTTTACAATCCAAGGGTCACGGAAGTGCCGCAAAACTGGTTGCTGAGTTTTATCTGTTTGCAGATGCCCCCCAGAATCTCTCAATGACTTCCCCCAACAACGTGAACAATTTCTGGGTCAGTATAAAGGAAGGAAACTCTGCAGCGATCCTCTGCTCCGTCCAGAGTTTCCCAACATCTAACCTGACGTGGAGACATAGATACATAGATACATAGAAAATAGGTGCAGGAGTAGGGCATTCGGCCCTTCGAGCCTGCACCGCAATTCAATATGATCATGGCTGATCATCCAACTCAGTATCCCGTACCTGCCTTCTCTCCATACCCCCTGATCCCTTTAGCCACAAGGGCCACATCTAACTCCCTCTTAAATATAGCCAATGAACTGGCTTCAACTACCCTCTGTGGCAGAGAGTTCCAGAGATTCACCACTCTCTGTGTGAAAAGGTTTTTTCTCATCTCGGTCTTAAAGTATTTCCCCCTTATCCTTAAGCTGTGACCCCTTGTCCTGGACTTCCCCAACATCGGGAACAATCTTCCTGCATCTAGCCTGTCCAACCCCATAAGAATTTGTACGTTTCAATAAGATCCCCTCTCAATCTCCTAAATTCTAGCGAGTATAATAATAATATAATAATAATAAGTTTATTTATATAGCACATTTTCCAATTGATTTAAATCAAAAGCCAAAGTGCTTTACAGTTACTAACCAAACAAATAATAAAAAGAGATAGAAAAAATGACAACACACTATAAGAGATTTTACACAACCACGAAGTCTATCCAGTATTTCTTCATATGAAAGTCCTGACATCCCAGAATTCAGTCTGGTGAACATTTTCTGCACTCCCTCTATGGCTATAATGTCCTTCCTCAGATTTGGAGACCAAAACTGTACGCAATACTCTAGGCGTGGTCTCACCAAGACCCTGTACAACTGCAGTAGAACCTCCCTGCTCCTATACTCAAATCCTTTTGCTATGAAAGCTAACATACCATTTGCTTTCTTCACTGCCTGCTGCACATGCATGCCTACTTTCAATGGCTGGTGTACCATGACACCCAGGTCTCGCTGCATCTCCCCTTTTCCTAATCGGCCACCATTTAGATAATAGTCTGCTTTCCTGTTTTTGCCACCAAAGTGGATAACCTCACATTTATCCACATTATACTGCATCTGCCAAACATTTCCCCACTCACCCAGCCTATCCAAGTCACCTTGCAGTCTCCTAGCATCCTCCTCACAGCTAACACTGCCCCCCAGCTTAGTGTCATCCGCAAACTTGGAGATGTTGCCTTCAATTCCCTCATCCAGTTCATTAATATATATTGTAAATAGCTGGGGTCCCAGCACTGAGGCTTGCGGTACCCCACAGGAGCCTTGCTTCCTGTTTGCCAGCCAGTTCTCTATCCACATCAATACTGAACCCCCAATACCGTGTGCTTTAAGTTTGTTTACTAATCTCTTATGTGGGACCTTGTCGAAAGCCTTCTGAAAGTCCAGATACAACACATCCACTGGTTCTCCCCTATCCACTCTACTTGTTACATCCTCGAAAAATTCTATAAGATGCGTCAGACATGATTTACCTTTCGTAAATCCATGCTGACTTTGTCCAATGATTTCACCACTTTCCAAATGTGCTGCTATCCCATCTTTAATAACTGACTCTAGCAGTTTCCCCACTACCGATGTTAGACTAACTGGTCTGTAATTCCCCATTTTCTCTCTCCCTCCCTTCTTAAAAAGTAGGGTTACGTTTGCTACCCTCCAATCCTCAGGAACTACTCCAGAATCTAAAGAGTTTTGAAAAATTATCACTAATGCATCCACTATTTCTGGAGCTACTTCCTTAAGTACTCTGGGATGCAGCCTATCTGGCCCTGGTGATTTATCGGCCTTTAATCCATTCAATTTACCCAATGCCACTTCCCGACTAACCTGGATTTCACTCAGTTCCTCCATCTCCTTTGACCCGCAGTTCCCTGCTATTTCCGGCAGATTATGTCTTCCTTAGTGAAGACGGAACCAAAGTAGTTATTCAATTGGTCCGCCATATCCTTGTTCCCCATGATCAATTCACCTGTTTCTGACTGCAAGGAACCTACATTTGTTTTAACTAATCTCTTTCTCTTCACATATCTATAAAAACTTTTGCAGTCAGTTTTTATGTTCCCTGCCAGTTTTCTTTCATAATCTATTTTCCCTTTCCTAATTAAGCCCTTTGTCCTCCTCTGCTGGTCTCTGAATTTCTCCCAGTGGTATGCTGCTTTTACTGGCTAATTTGTATGCATCATCTTTTGCTTTGATACTATCCCTGATTTCCCTTGTTATCCACGGATGCACTACCTTCCCTGATTTATTCTTTTGCCAAACTGGGATGAACAATTTTTGTAGTTCATCCATGCAGTCTTTAAATGCCTTCCGTTGCATATCCACCGTCAACTCTTTTAGAACTAATTGCCAGTCAATCTTGGCCAATTCACGTCTCATACCCTCAAAGTTACCTTTCTTTAAGTTCAGAACCGTTGTTTCTGAATTAACAATGTCTCACTCCATCCTAATGAAGAACTCAACCATATTATGGTCGCTCTTGCCCAAGGGGGCACGCACAACAAGACTGCTAACTAACCCTTCCTCATTACTCAATACCCAGTCTAGAATAGCCTGCTCTCTCGTTGGTTCCTCTACATGTTGGTTTAGATAACTATCCCGCATACATTCCAAGAAATCCTCTTCCTCAGCACCCCTGCCAATTTGATTCACCCAATCTATATGTAGATTGAAGTCACCCATTATAACTGTTTTGCCTTTGTTGCACGCATTTCTAATTTCCTGTTTGATGCCATCCCCAACTTCACTACTACTGCTAGGTGGCCTGTACACAACACCCACCAACGTTTTCTGCCCCTTAGTGTTTCGCAGCTCTACCCATACCGATTCCACATCCTCCAAGCTAATGTCCTTCCTTTCCACTGCGTTAATCTCCTCACTAACCAGCAACGCTACCCCACCTCCTTTTCCTTTCTCTCTATCCCTCCTGAATATTGAATATCCCTGGATGTTACATCCCTGGATGTTACATCTCGGTATCACGCTGAACACAACACGTTCCAGCAACGAGCTGTGGATGGTGTTCCCTCAGCTGACACGGCAGGATGCCGGGGTCTATCAGTGTGTGGCGGAGAATGAACACGGGACAGCAGAGAGGGATGTGACCCTCACTGTAGAATGTGAGTAGACACACACTGAGACATCTCTATAAACGCAGATGGATTATTGGCCCATGAGAGATGCTGGAATTCACTACACACACTCACTCACACCTACACACAGTCTCCCTCTCTCACACGCACACACACACACTCTCTTACACGCACTCACTCAAACACACACACACATCAAGATCTCGGAGAAAACCCACGCAGGTCATGGGGAGAACGTGCAAACTCCATACAGACAGGCACCGGTGGTCATGATCGAACCTGGGTCTCTAGCGCTGTAAGGCAGCAGCTCTACCCACTGCGCCACCGTGCAGCCCACATCTACAATCTTTTGTGTTCCCCACCTGTATGTAGCCCGTCTGACCTCTGCCTGACATTGTTGGATCATATTGGTCTTTCTACCCAGAAACCCTCAATGCGTCTCAATGCTTCAAGGGAATAATGTTTAGTGCAAGAAAAAGCCAGTAAAGTCCTATCAAAGATAGCACCATAGTAATTCAGGACTGTGCTCTGGTTGTGGTGGGATGGTTCAGTTGCCTGATAACAGCTGGAAAGAAACTGTCCCTGAATCTGGAGGTGTGCGTTTTCACACTGCTGTACCTCTTGCTCGATGGGAGAGGGGAGAAGAGGGAGTGGCTGGGGAGCGACTCGTCCTTGATTTTGCTGCTGGCCTTGCCAAGGCAGCGTGAGGTGTAGATAGAGTCAACCAGCCAACATGCCCCATCTGTACTAATCCCACATGCCTGCGTTTGGCCTATATCCCTCATACCTATCCTATCCATGTACCTGTTCAACTATTTCTTAAATGCTGGGATAGTCCCAGCCTCAACTACCTCCTCCGGCAGCTTGTTCCATACACCCACCACCCTTTGTGTGGAAAAATGTTACCCCTCAGGTTCCATTAAATCTTTTCCCCTCTCCTCTTAAACATAAGTCCTCTGGTCCTCGAATCCCCTACTCTGGGCAAGAGACTTTGTGCATCTACCCGATCAATTGCTCCCAATAATTTTGCACACATCTATAAGATCACCCCTCATACGCCTGCCCTCCAAGAAATAGAGTCCCAGCCTGCCCCAATATCTCCCCGTAGCTCCTGCCTTCAATCCTGGAGAACAAGGGTAGGTGACAAAGGTCTTTTATTTACTGTTGCCCTCTTGAGTTTCATTGCCTGTATAACTTGTCATGACCTACCCCAGAGCCAACAATGGACCATTGTGGGCTCAATGTTTTTCATGATCATCATTGCTTTTGCATATCTTTCATTCATTTGTGCCGTCGATATATCTCGTATCCCGCTCTCCGACTCTCAGTCTGAAGAAGGGTCTCGACGTGAAACGCCACCTATTATTTTTTTCCGGAGATGCTGCCTGACCCGCTGCGTTACTCCTACACTTTGTACCTGTCCGTGTTCTCCAGAGATGCTGCCTGACCCGTTGAGTTACTCCAGCACTTTGTGTCTGTCATGAATGTTTATATAGTATCTTGTTTCAATGAGAAGATAATATAGGATCGCCTTTAGACTTCAAACAGGTAGTTCATGTTTACAAGATATAGGAATAGAATTAGGCCATTCGGCCCATCGAGTCTACTCCGCCATTCAATCATGGCTCTTTCTCCTAATCCCATTTTCCTGCCTTCTCCCCATAACCCTTGACACTTGTTCTAATCAAGAACTTGTTTATCTCTGCCTTAAAAATATCCAATGACTTGACTCCACAGCCCTTTGTGGCAATGAGTTCCACAGATTAACTACCCTCTGACTAAATAAGTTCCTTCTCACCTCCTTTCTATAAGAGCGCCATTTAATTCTGACGCTATGAGCTCTGGTGCTAGACTCTCCCACCAGTTGAAACAACCTTTCCACATCCACATGCCTTTCATTATTCTGTAAGTTTCAATGAGGTCCCCCATCCAACCTTCTAAATTCCAGTGAGTGGAGGCCCAGTGCTGTCAAGCGCTCATCATACGCTATCCCACTCATTCCTGGAATCATTCTTGTAAACCTCCTCTGGACCCTCTCCAGAGCCAGCACATCCTTCATCAGATATGGGGCCCAAATTTGCTCACAATATTCCAAATGCAGCCTGACCAGCGCCTTATGGGGCCTCAGCATTACATCTCTGTTTTTGTATTCCAGACCTCTTGATATAAATGCTAGCATTGGATTTGCCTTCCTTACTACCGATTCAACTTGCAAATTAACTTTTTGTGAGTCCTGCACCAGTACTCCCGAGTCCCTTTGCACCTCTGATTTCTGCATTCTCTCTCCATTTAGAAAATACTCTACGCCTTTACTCTTATTACCAAAATGCATGACTCCATTCTTTGCAATACTGAATTTCATCTGCTACTTCTCTACCCACTCTCATAACCTGTCCAAAGTACTTCTGCAGAGTCCTTGCTTTCTCTATGCTATCTACCTCAGCATCATCTGCAAACTTGAGCACACAGTCTTCAATCCCCTTATCCAAATCATTAATATACAACATGAAGAGAAGTGGCCCCAGCACCGACCCTTGAGGAACTCCACTGGACACTGGCAGCCAACATGAAAAAGCTCCTTTTATTGCAACTCTTTGCCTTCTGCCATCCAGCCAACCCGCTATCCATGCTAGTATCTTCCCTTTAATACCATGGCCTCTCATCTTTCCCAGCAGCCTGACATACGGCACCTTATCGAGGGCCTTCTGAAAATCTAGGGAAAGAAACATAGTGTAGCGTCAGCCTATACACGGGCCACTTATGCTCAAACCCTCGTCAGGAGGCACGAGGGCTGGCACGTGACGTCATGGGCTAGAGGGAGTGTCCTGGTACTTAAGGTCATCTCACCTCGAGACCTTAAGGTAGTCCACCGGTAGCTGAGCCCGAGTGAACAACCTCACTCAGCTACAGCAACAATGTTAATATAGTCAGCGCACCAACCTAACGTGTCGACCCCTGAATAAACAACTGTTTGAACTGGCCTGATGTCTCACCTTTATTCACCACGTTTGGTGCCGCTACAATAGAAACATAAAAAATAGGTGCAGAAGTAGGCCATTCGGCCCTTCCAGCCAGCAACGCTATTCAATATGAACGAATACCTTAAGAATTTTATGTGTTTCTATAAGATACCCTCTCATCCTTCTAAATTCCAGTGAATGCAAGCCCAGCCATTCCATTCTTTCATCCTATGACAGTCCCGCCATCCTGGGAATTAATCTCGTGTACCTACGCTGCCCTCCCACAATAGCAAGAATGTCCTTCCTCAAATTAGGAGACCAAAACTGCACATAATACTCCAGGTGCGGTCTCACCAGGGCCTGTACAACTGCAATAGGAGCACCTTGCTCCTTTTCTCAAATCCTCTCGCTATGAAGGCCAACATGCCATTTGCTTTCTTCACTGCTTCATTTCATCCACAGCCACCCCTCTGTCTGTCCTGCTATTAACTTCCTCAAAGATCTCCAGCAGATTCGTCAGGCAAGATCTTCCCTTCACAAAACCATGCTGACCGGCCCATTTTATCGTAAACATCTAAGTACTGCGTAACCTCTTCCTTTACAATTGACTCTAAAACCTTACCAACCACCGAAGTCAGGCTAACCGGCCTATAGTTTCCACTCTTCTGCTTCGCTCCCTTCTTGTTCAGCGGGACGATATTCGCAAATTTCCAATCAGCATGAACCACTCCTAACTCTAGTGATTCTTGAAATATCACAACTAATGCCTCCACAATCTCCGAGGCCACCTCCTTCAGAACCCTGGGGTGCAGTCCATCCAGTCCAGGTGACTTATCCACTCTCAGACCTTTCAGTTTTCCCAGCACCTTCTGAGTAATCGCCACTCCACTAACTTCCACCCTGACTCTCTAGGATTGCAGGCACACTGCTGGTGTTCTCCACGGTGAGGACTGATGCAAAAAACGTTATTCAATTCCTCTTCCATTTCTTGATTTCTCCTGCACCATTCTCCCGACATCATTCGCCCAACATCCACTCTTGCCTCTATTTTTACTCTTTATATATCCGTAGAAACTCTTGCTACCCTCTTTTACATTATTGGCCAGCTTACATTCGTACTGAAGATAAGGTCGGAGAGCAGGAGGCATCACAGAGGGGGAGCAGTGAGAGAGGATGTGGCAGAACTGCATTGTTGTGAAAGATTGCATCAGGATCTTGATCGATTGGCCAGGTGAGCTGAGGAATGGTTGGTGGAGTTTAATACCGAGAAGTGTGAGATGTTGAATTTTGGGACATCTAACAAGAGCAGGACCAACACAGTTAATGGTAGGCCTCTGGGGAATGTTGAAGAGCAGAGGGATCTAGGAGTGCAGGTGCAAGGTTCCTTGAAGATCGAGTCGCAGGTAGATCAGGTGGTCAAAAAGGCTTTTGGCACATTGGCCTTCATCAGTCAGAGTATTGAATATAGAAGTTGGGTGATCATGTTGTGTTGCATAAGACGTTGGTAAGACCGCATTTAGAATATTGTGTAAAATTCTGGGCACCATGTTATAGGAAAGATAGTGTCAAGCTTGAAATGGTTCAGAGATGATTTATGAGGATGCTGCTAGGACTAGAGGGTCTGAGCTATAGGGAGAGGTTGAGTCGGCTGGGTCTCCATTTCTTGGAGCGCAGGAGGATGAGGGGTGATCTTATAGAGGCGTGTAGATCATGAGGGGAATAGATCGGGTAGATGCACAAAATCTTTTCCCCTTCACCTTGAACCCATGCCTAGAGTAGGGGAATCGAGGACCAGAGGACATAGATTCAAGGTGAAGGGGAAAAGATTTAATAGGAGGGGTAACTTTTTCATATAAAGGATAGTTGGTGTATGGAACAAACTGCCAGAGGAGGTAGTTGAGGCAGGGATTATCCCAGCGTTTAAGAAACAGTTAGACAGGTACATGGATAGGACAGGTTTGGAGGGATATGGGCCATATGCGGGCAGGTGGCACTAGTGTATCTGGGACATGTTGGCCGGTGTGGGCAAATTAGGCCGAAGGACCTGTTTCCACACTATCACCCTATGACTCCAACTCTCGTCGGAAAGAGGAAGAGAACCTCTTCAAAGTAGACATATCTTGAGGAGATTTTGCAGTGGAGCAGACGAAATGTGGAGGAAGGAACTGCAGGTGCTGGTTTAAACCAATGATAGACACAAAGAGCTGGAGATACTCAGCTGGTCAGGCAGCATCTCTGGAGAGAAGGAATGGTTGACTTTTCGGGTCGAGACCCTTCTGCAGACTGGTTACATCCGTACTTCATCTTTTCTCTCTGTACTTTCCTGGTTGACACGTGGAATTCTGCTGTGTTAACTCACGTTTAAACCTTTGTTTGTCTTTAGATGCTCCACGGAATCTCTCAATCACTTCCCACGACGACGCGAACAGTTCCCGGGTCAGTGTAAAGGAAGGAAACTCTGCAGCGATCCTCTGCTCCGTCCAGAGTTTCCCAACATCTAACCTGACGTGGAGACATCTCGGTGTCACGCTGAACACAACACGTTCCAGCAACGAGCTGTGGATGGAGTTCCCTCAGCTGACACGGCAGGATGCCGGGGTCTATCAGTGTGTGGCGGAGAATGAACACGGGACAGCAGAGAGGGATGTGACCCTCACTGTAGAATGTGAGTAGACACACACTGACACGTCCCTCAAAACACCATAAGGTCATAAGTGATAGGAGCAGAATTAGATTGCTGAATGACCAAGTCTACTCTGCCAATCAATCATGGCTGATCTATCTCTCCCTCCTAACCCCATTCTCCTGCCTTCTCATTGAGCCATAGAGTCAGAGTCATAAAGTCTTAGAGTGATACAGCGTGGAAACAGGCCCTTTGGCTCAACTTGCTTTCAACGGCCTACATGTCCCAGCTACATTAGTCCCACCTGCCCACGTTTGGCCCTTATCCCTCCAAATTTGTCATATCCATGTACCTATCCACGTCTGTTTCTTAAACGGTGGGATAGTTCCTGCCTCAACTACCTCCTCTGGCAGTTGAAAAAGGAGGTCATACTATATCCTCTGTATGAAAAAATCACCACCTAGATTCCTATTTAATCTTTTCCCCTTCACCTTGAACCAATGTCCTCTGGTCCTCGATTAACCTTATCTGTGCAAGAGACTCGGTGCGTCTTCCCGATCTATTCCCATCATGATTTTATACACCTCTGTAAGATCACCCCTCATCCTCCAGCGCTCCAAGGAATAGAGTCCCAGCCTGCTCAACCTCTCCCTATAGCTCAGGGCCTCGAGTCCTGGCCACATATTCGTAAATCTTCTCTGTACCCTTTCCTGCTTGACAACATCTTTCCTATATTTCCTCTCCCCTCTTCTAAGAAGAGGAAGATTAAATAAAGTTATTTGAAGCATTGTGTGCAGTTCTGGTCACCACATTACAGGAAGGATGTGGCCAGGGTGCAGAATGCTGCCTGGATTAGAGAGTATTAGCAATAAGGAGTTTAAAGGAGGCCACAGTGGTTCAACGGTAGAGTTGCTGCCTCACAGCACCAGAGAGCCGGGTTCGATCCTGACCACAGGTACTTGTCTCTTGGGAGTTTGTAAGTTCACCTCATGACCTGTGTGGGTTTTCTCCAGGTGCTCCGGTTTCCTCCCACACTCAAGTCGTACAGGTTTGTAGGTTAATTGACTTGGTATATTTGTAAATTATCCCTAGTGTGAGTGGGATAGTGTGAGTGTGCGGGGATCGCTGGTCGGCATGGACAAGGTGGGCCGAAGGGACTCTTTCCGCTCTGTATCTCTAAACTAAATGAAACTAAAGAAGAGGTTGGAAAGATTTGGATTGTTTTCCATGGAGTTCATAAGGTCATAAGTGATAGGAGCAGAATTAGGCCATTTGGCCCATCAAGTCTAGAATTAGGCCATTCGGCCCATCAAGTCAGAATTAGGCCATTCGCCCCATTCAATCATGGCTGATCTATCTCTCTCTCCTAACCCCATTCTACTGCCTTCTCCCCATAACCTCTGACACCTGTACTAATCAAGAATCTATCTACCTCTGCCTTAAATATATCCACTGACTTGGCCTCCACCGCCATTTGTGGCAATGAATTCCACAGATTCACCACCCAGTTCAAAGGCTGAGGTGAGACCTGATATAAATATATAAAACTACTAGACTAAGTGACAAGGGAGACCTGGTCCCCCAACGCAATATTCCACCACTCACCCATAGCCCCCAACTGCACAGGCGCGGCTGAGGGGTTCCTGTTGTGATGCTCCTGATACCCCCTCACCCCCCCCCCCCACTCTGCCTCTTGCCCTTCCACCCCGCTCCCACACCCTCCCATCCATTCTTAGCAGCTCCCCGGCGGCACAACCATTCCCGCCCATTGAGTTCCCATTGTGACGTAGAATACGCAGGCATTACTGCACAGGCACAGCTGACGGGCATGGCAAGCGGAAAAGGAATATATTAATGCTTAAAATGTGAATAACTCTTAAAATACAACAACAATTTGAACGTTAAAGATGAGATTTATTCAGTTCAGTTCTTTCTTGTTGCGTCTCTTGTTGCATTCTGCTGCTAACTGCGTCTCGATGTCTATTTGCTGTTGATGAAAACAAGTCATCTTCTTCCTAAGGAAACTCCATTTAATTCCGAGACTGTGACCTCTGGTCCTTGACTCTCCCACTAGTGGAAGCATCCACTCTATCCAGGCCTCTGCCTGCACGTGATCCATATCCCTCCAGCATCTGCAGTTCCTCCCTAATCAAATCAATGGTACACTGACAAGCTCATCTGTCCTTCATTGATGAGACACTGCTTTGGATACAGGTACAAAACACACAAAGTGCTGGAGGAACTCAGAGTCATAGTGTCTTACAGCATGGAAACAGGCCCTTCGGCCCAAGTAGCCCACACCGGCCAACATGTCCCATCTACACTAGTCTCACCTGCCTTTGTTTGGCCACTATCCAAAATGTCACCCATTTGTTCTCCAGAGCGGCTGCCTGTTCCACTGAGTTACTCCAGCATTCTGTGTCCATCTTCCAATTCCCTCTAAACCCCTGTCCTATCCGTGTACCTGTCTAAATATTTCTTAAACGTTGCGGTAGTACCTGCCTTAGCTACCTCCTCTGGCAACTCGTTCCATACACCCACATCCATTGTGTGAAAAAATTACCCCTCAGGTCCCTATTAAATCTTTCCCCCCCTCACCTTAAACCCATGTCCTCTTGTTCTCATTTCCTCCCACACTGCAAAGACGTACAGGCTTGTTGGTTAATCGGCTTCGTATAATTGTAAATTGTCCCCAGTGTGTGTAGGGGGCTGATGTGAGGGGTGATCGTGGTCTACGCGGACTTGGTGGGCCGCTGGTCCTGTTTCCGCGCTGTATCTCTAAACAACATAGAAATCGCGTGAACGGGTGATCGGTGGTCAGCGTGGACACGATGGGCCGAAGGTCCTGTTTCCGCGCTGTATCTCTAACTAAACAAAGAACTATTGTGTGAACAGATGATCGATGGTCGGTGCGGACTCGGTGGGCCTGTTTCCGCGCTGTATCTCTTAAAAAAAGCCTCTGTTTCTTTAGAACACAGACTGTCCCGTGGGTATCTCTAAACTAAACAGAACTAGCGTGTGAACGGGTGATCGATGGTCGGTGCGGACTGGGTGGACCGAAGGGCCTGTTTCCGCGCTGTATCTCTAAAGTCTAAAGACTAAAGTGTTTTACAATCCAAGGATCACCGAAAGTGCCACAAAACATGTTGCTGAATTTTATCTGTTTGCAGACGCTCCCCAGAATCTCTCAATCACTTCCCCCAACAACGTGAACAATTCCTGGGTCAGTCTAAAGGAAGGAAACTCTGCAGCGATCCTCTGCTCCGTCCAGAGTTTCCCAGCGTCTAACCTGACGTGGAGACATCTTGGTATCACGCTGAACACAACACGTTCCAGCAACGAGCTGTGGATGGAGTTCCCTCAGCTGACACGGCAGGAAGCCGGGGTCTATCAGTGTGTGGCGGAGAATGAACACGGGACAGCAGAGAGGGATGTGACCCTCACTGTAGAATGTGAGTAGACACACACTGACACATCTCTATAAACGCAGATGGATTATTCTCTATAGAGGCAGATGACAAGTGCATATCCTCTCTTATTCATTCTCACCTAGCAAAGAGCTACCAATTACCTGTTTCCTTTCTCATCATTACATTTTTGCCTATCTTTAATTCATTTGTTCTATATCTCTCTACGCCATTGTCTATATCTCTCATTTTCCTTACCCGTGACATTCAATCTGAAGAAAGGTCTCAACCCAAAACGTCACCCATTCCTTCTCTCCAGAGATGTTGCCTGTCCCGCTATGTTGCTCCAGCATTTTGTGTCTATCTTCTGTTTAAACCAGCATCTGCAGTACCTTCCAACACACACACACACACACACACACACTCACTCACTCACTCACTCACTCACTCACTCACTCACTCACTCACTCATTCACTCACTCACTCACTCACACCCACACATATTCTCTTTAGTTTATGTGTGAGAAAGAACTGCAGATGCTGGATATAATCGAAGGTAGACACAAAACGCTGGAGTAAATCAACGGGTGAGGCAGCATCTATAGAGAGAAGGAAAGGGTGACCTTTCTGGTCGAGATCCTTCTTCAGACTGATGTCGGGCGGGGCGGCGGGAAAAAGATAGGAAGTGGGCGGAGACAGTAGGACGTAGGAGAACTGGGAAGGCGGAGGGGAATGAGTGAGAAAGCAAGAGCAATCTGAAATTGGAGAAGTCAATCTTCATACCACCAGGGGCTCTGCACGATGAGACAATAGACAATAGGTGCAGGAGTAGGCCATTCGGCCCTTTCAGCCAGCACCGCCATTCAATGTAATCATGGCTGATCATCCACAATCAGTACCCCGTTCCTGCCTTCTCCTCATATCCCCATGTCTCCGCTATCTTTAAGAGCTCTATCTAAATTCTCTTCAAACCAGTCCAACTGTTTTTTAAACGTTGCAATGGTTCCAGCCTCAACTACCTCCTCCGGCAGCTCGTTCCATACACCCACCACCATCTGCATGAAAAAAAGTTACCCGTCAGGATCCATTAAATCTTCTCCCCTCTCATCTTAAACCTAGCGTGCTCAACCTCTCCCTATAGTCTGAAGAAGGGTCTCGACCCGAAACGTCATCCATTCCTTCTCTCCAGAAATGCTGCCTGTCCCACTGAGTTGCTGCAGCTTTTTGTGTCTATGCGATTACAATAGTGCCACCCACTGTGTACACATACAAGATAAGGGAATAATGTTTAGTGCAAGAAAAAGCCAGTAAAGTCCTATCAAAGATAGCACCATAGTAATTCAGGACTGTGCTCTGGTTGTGGTGGGATGGTTCAGTTGCCTGATAACAGCTGGAAAGAAACTGTCCCTGAATCTGGAGGTGTGCGTCTTCACACCTGTATCTCTTGTCCGATGGGAGAGGGGAGAAGAGGGAATGGCTGGGGAGCAACTCGTCCTTGATTATGCTGCTGGCCTTGCCAAGGCAGGGTGAGGTGTAGATAGAGTCAACCAGCCAACATGCCCCATCTGTACTAGTCCCACCCACCTGCGTTTGGCCCATATCCCTCCAAACCTATCCTATCCATGTATCTGTTCAACTATTTCTTAAACGCTGGGATAGTCCCAGCCTCAACTACCTCCTCCGGCAGCTTGTTCCATACACCCACCACCCTTTGTGTGGAAAAATGGTACCCCTCAGGTTCCCTTAAATCTTTTCCCCTCTCCTCTTAAACATAATTCCTCTGGTCCTCGAATCCCCTACTCTGGGCAAGAGACTTTGTGCGTCTACCCGATCAATTCCTCCCAATAATTTTGCACACCTCTATAAGATCACCCCTCATACGCCTGCCCTCCAAGAAATAGAGTCCCAGCCTACCCCAACATCTCCCCGTAGCTCATGCCTTCAATCCTGGAGAACAAGGGTAGGTGACAAGGGTCTTTTATTTACTGTTGCCCTCTTGAGTTTCATTGCGTGTATAACTCATTATGACCTACCCCAGAGCCAACAATGGACCATTGTGGGCTCGAAGTTTTTCCTGATGATCGTTGCTTTTGCATATCTTTCATTCATTTGTGCCGTTGATATCTCTCGTTTCCCGCTCTCCGACTCTCAGTCTGAAGAAGGGTCTCGACGTGAAACGCCACGTATTCTTTTTTTCCAGAGATGCTGCCTGACCCGTTGAGTTACTCCAGCACTTTGTGTCTGTCATGAATGTTTATGTAGTATCTTGTTTCAATGAGAAGGTAATATAGGATCGCTTTTAGACTTCAAACAGGTGGTTCATGTTTACAAGATCACAAGTTATAGGAATAGAATTAGGCCATTCGGCCCATCGAGTCTACTCCGCCATTCAATCATGGCTCTGCCTCCTAATCCCATTTTCCTGCCTTCTCCCCATAACCCTTGACACTTGTTCTAATCAAGAACTTGTTTATCTCTGCCTTAAAAATATCCATTGACTTGGCCTCCACAGCCCTCTGTGGCAATGAGTTCCACAGATTAACTACCCACTGACTAAAGAAGTTCCTTCTCACATCCTTTCTAAAAGAGCGCCATTTAATTCTGAGGCTATGAGCTCTGGTGCTGGACTCTCCCACCAGTTGAAACAACCTTTCCACATCCACATGCCTTTCATTATTCTGTAAGTTTCAATGAGGTCCACCCCCCCTCAACCTAAATTCCAGTGAGTGGAGGCCCAGTGCTGTCAAGCGCTCATCATATGCTATCCCACTCATTCCTGGAATCATTCTTGTAAACCTCCTCTGGACCCTCTCCAGAGCCAGCACATCCTTCATCAGATATGGGGCCCAAATTTGCTCACAATATTCCAAACGCTGCCTGACCAGCGCCTTATGGGGCCTCAGCATTACATCTCTGTTTTTGTATTCCAGACCTCTTGATATAAATGCTAGCATTGAATTTGCCTTCCTTACTACCGATTCAACTTGCAAATTAACTTTTTGGGAGTCCTGCACCAGTACTCCCAAGTCCCTTTGCACCTCTGATTTCTGCATTCTCTCTCCATTTAGAAAATACTCTACGCCTTTACTCTTATTACCAAAATGCATGACTCCATACTTTGCAAATCTGAATTTCATCTGCTACTTCTCAGCCCACTCTCCCAACCTGTCCAAAGTCCTTCTGCAGAGTCCTTGCTTTCTCTACACTACCTACCTCAGCATCATCTGCAAACTTGGCCACAAAGCCTTCAATCCCCTTATCCAAATCATTAATATACAACATGAAGAGAAGTGGCCCCAGCACCGACCCTTGAGGAACTCCACTAGTCACTGGCAGCCAACATGAAAAAGCTCCTTTTATTGCAACTCTTCTGCCATCCAGCCAATCCGCTATCATAGAAACATAGAAACATAGAAAATAGGTGCAGGAGTAGGCAATTCGGTCCTTTGAGCCTGCACCGCCATTCAATATGATCATGGCTGATCATCCAATTCAGTATCCTGTACCTGCCTTCTCTCCATACCCCCTGATCTCTTTAGCCACAAGGGCCACATCTAACTCCCTCTTAAATATAGCCAATGAACTGGCCTCAACCACCTCCTGTGGCAGAGAATTCCACAGTTTCACCACTCTCTGTGTGAAAAATGATTTTCTCATATCGGTCCTAAATGACTTCCCCCTTATCCTTAAACTGTGACCCCTTGTTCTGGACTTCCCCAACATCGGGAACAATCTTCCTGCATCTAGCCTGTCCAACCCCTTAAGAATTTTGTAAGTTTCTATAAGATCCCCCCTCCATATCCATGCTAGTATCTTCCCTTTAATACCATGGCCTCTCATCTTCCCTAGCAGCCTGACATACGGCACCTTATCAACGACCTTCTGAAAATCTAGGGAAAGAAACATAGAAACATAAAAAATAGGTGCAGGAGTAGGCCATTTGGCCCTTCCAGCCAGCACAGCCATTCAATGTGGTCACGGTTATTTTTCCAAAATCAGTGCCCCGTTCCTGCTTTCTCCCCATATCCCTTGATTCCGTTAGCCCTAAGAGCTAAATTTAACTCTCTTGAAAGCATCCAGCGAATTCGCCTCCACTGCCTTCTGTGACAGAGATTTCCACAGATTCACAACTCTCTGGGTGAAAAGGTTTTTCATCTCAGTCCTAAATGGCTGACCCCTTATTCTTAAACTGTGACCCCTGGTTCTGGACCCCCACCAACATCAGGAATATTTTTCCTGCATCTAGCCTGTCCAATCCCTTAAGAGTTTTATATGTTTCTATAAGATCCCCTCTCATCCTTCTAAATTCCAGTGAATACAAGCCCAGTCGATCCATTCTTTCATCCTATGACAGTCCTCCATCCAGGGAATTAACCTGGTGAACCTACGCTGCACTCCCTCAATAGCAAGAATGTCCTTCCTCAAATTAGGTGACCATAACTGCACACAAGACTCCAGATGCGGTCTCACCAGGGCCCTGTACAACTGCAATAGGACCACCTTGCTCCTTTTCTCAAATCCTCTCGCTATGAAGGCCAACATGCCATTTGCTTTCTTCACTGCTTTCTTTCATCCACAGCCACCAGGACATTGTCAATACCAGTACATTGTCAAGCGATGTCCTGGTATTAACTTCCTCAAAGAACTCCAGCAGATTCATCAGGCAAGATCTTCCCTTCACAAAACCATGCTGACCGGCCATTTTATCGTGAACATCTAAGTACTGCGTAACCTCTTCCTTTACAATTGACTCTAAAATCTTACCAACCACCGAAGTCAGGCTAACCATCCTACAATTTCCGCTCTTCTGCTTCGCTCCCTTCTTGTTCAGCGGGACGATATTCGCAAATTTCCAATCATCATGAACCACTCCTGACTCTAGTGATTCTTGAAATATCACAACTAATGCCTCCACAAGCTCCGAGGCCAACTCCTTCAGAACCCTGGGGTGCAGTCCATCCAGTCCAGGTGACTTATCTGCTCTCAGACCTTTCAGTTTTCCCAGCACCTTCTCCTTAGTAATCACCACTCCACTAACTTCCACCCCTGGCTCTCTAGGATTGCAGGCACACTGCTGGTGTCCCCACGGTGAGGACTGATGCAAAAAAGTTATTCAATTCCTCTTCCATTTCTTGATTTCTCCTGCACCATTCTCCGACATAATTCGCCCAACATCCACTCTTGCCTCCTTTTTTACTCTTTATATATCCGTAGAAACTCTTGCTATCCTCTTTTACATTATTGGCCAGCTTACATTCGTACTGAAGATAGACACAAAAAAGCTGAACTAATTCAACGGGACAGGCAGCATCTCTGGAGAGAAGGAACAGGCGACGTTTCGGATCGAGACCCTTCTTCAGACTGGTTAGGGATAAGGTAAACAATGGATACAGACGATGATGTCGAGAGATAAAGAACAATGAATGTAAAGTCCGAGAGCAGGAGGCATCACAGAGGGGGAGCAGTGAGAGAGGATGTGGCAGAACTGCATTGTTGTGAAAGATTGCATCAGGATCTTGATCGATTGGCCAGATGAGCTGAGAATGGTTGGTGGAGTTTAATACCGAGAAGTGTGAGATTTTGGACTTCTAACAAGAGCAGGACCTACACAGTTAATGGTAGGCTTCTGGGGGATGTTGAAGAGCAGAGGGATCTAGGAGTGCAGGTGCAAGGTTCCTTGAAGATCGAGTCACAGGTAGATCAGGTGGTCAAAAAGGCTTTTGGCACATTGGCCTTCATCAGTCAGAGTATTGAGTATAGAAGTTGGGTGATCATGTTGCAGTTGTATCAGACGATGGTAAGACCATATTTAGAATATTGTGTAAAGTCTGGGCACCATGTTATAGGAAAGATATTGTTAAGCGTGAAATGGTTCAGAGAAGATTTATGAGGATGCTGCCAAGACTAGAGGGTCTGAGCTATAGGGAGAGGTTGAGTAGGCTGGGTCTCTATTCCTTGGAGCACAGGAGGATGAGGGGTGATCTTATAGAGGTGTATAGATCATGAGGGGAATAGATCGGATAGATGCACAGAGTCTCTTGCCCAGAGTAGGGGAATCGAGGACCAGAGGACATAGGTTCAAGGTGAAGGGGAAAAGATTTAATAGGAATCTGAGGGGTGACTTTTTCATACAAAGGATAGTTGGTGTATGGAACAAGCTGCCAGAGGAGGTAGTTGAGGCAGGGACTATCCCAATGTTTAAGAAACAGTTTAACAGGTACATGGATAGGACAAGTTTGGAGGGATATGGGCCAATGCGGGCAGGTAGGACTAGTGTATCTGGGACATGTTGGCCAGTGAGGGCAAGTTGGGCAGAAGGGCCTGTTTCCACACTATCACCCTATGACTCTAACTCTTGCCAGAGAGAGGAGGAGAACTTCTTCAAAGTAGATATACCTTGAGTAGATTTTGCAGTGGAGCAGACAAAATGTGTAGGAAGGAACTGCAGATGCTGGTTTAAACCGAAGATAGACACAAAAAGCTGGAGTAACTCAGTGGGCCAGACAGCATCTCTGGAGTTAACCTCATTTACTTGAGGTTAATGAGCCATTAGGAGGCAGTCAGGTCAGGTTTAATCTACAATTGGAGAGGGAGGAGGATAGATTGGAGGTGTCAGTGTTATAGTTGAATAAAGGGGACTGGGGCCATGAGGGAGGAGCTGGCTAAAGTTGACTGGAAAGATACCCGAGCAGGGATGACAGTGGAGCAACAATGGCAGGTATTTCTCAGAATAATACAGAAGGTGCAGGATCAGTTCATTCCTAGGAGGAAGAAAGATTCCAAGGGGAGGAACGGGCGACCGTGACTGACAAGGGACGTCAGGGACAGTATAAAAATTAAAGAGAAGAAGTACAATGTAGCAAAGATGAGCGGGAAGCAAGAGGATTGGGTAATGTTTAAAGAGCAACAGAAGATAACTAAAAAGACAATACGGGGAGAAAAGATGAGATACGAAGGTAAGCTAGCCAAGTATATAAAGCAGGATAGTAAAAGCTTCTTTAGGTATGTGAAGAGGAAAAAATTAGTTAAGACCAAAATTGGACCCTTGAAGACCGAAAAAGGTGAATTTGTTATGGGGAACAAGGAAATGGCAGATGAGTTGAGCAGGTACTTTGGATCCGTCTTCCCTAAGGAGGACACAAACAATCTTCCTGATATAGTAGTGGCCAGAGGATCTGGGGTGACGGAGGAACTGAAGGAAATCCACATTAGGCAGAAATGGTGTTGGATAGACTGATGGGACTGAAGGCTGATAAATCCCCAGGACCTGATGGTCTGCATCCCAGGGTACTTAAGGAAATGGCTCCAGAAATCATTGGTGATAATTTTCCAATGTTCTATAGACTCAGGATCAGTTCCTGTGGATTGAAGGGTAGCTAATGTTATCCCACTTTTAAGAAAGGCGCGAGAGAGAAACATGGTATTATAGACCAGTTAGCCTGACATCCCTGCCACAGAGGGCAGTGGAGGCTAAGTCACTGGATGGATTTAAGAGAGAGTTACTGTAGATAGAGCTCTAGGGGCTAGTGGAATCAAGGGATATGGGGAGAAGGCAGGCACGGGTTATTGATAGGGGACGATCAGCCATGATCACAATGAATGGCGGTGCTGGCTCAAGGGCCGAATGGCCTCCTGCACCTATTTTCTATGTTTCTATGACATCGGTGGTGGGGAAGATGCTGGAGTCAATTATAAAAGATGAAATAGCCGCACATTTGGATAGCAGTAACAGGATTCAGCATGGATTTATGAAGGGGAAATCATGCTTGACTAATCTTCTGCAAACTTTTGAGGATGTAACTAGGAAAATGGACAAGGGAGAGCCAGTGGATGTAGTGTACCTGGACTTTCAGAAAGCGTTTGATAAGGTCCCACATAGGAGATTAGTGGGCACAATTAGGGCACATGGTATTGGGGGTAGAGTGCAGACATGGATAGAAAATTGGTTGGCAGACAGGAAACAAAGAGTAGGGATTAACGGGTCCCTTTCAGAATGGCAGGCAGTAACTAGTGGGGTACCGCAAGGCTCGGTGCTGGGACCGCAGCTATTTACAATGTACATCAATGATTTGGATGAAGGGATTCAAAGTAACATTAGCAAGTTTGCAGATGACACAAAGCTGGGTGGCAGTGTGAACTGTGTGGAGGATGCTATGAGAATGCAAGGTGACTTGGACTGGTTGGGGGTGTGGGCAGATGCATGGCAGATACAGTTTAATGTGGATAAATATGAGGTTATCCACTTTGGTATCAAAAACAGGAAGGCAGATTACTATCTAAATGGTGTCAATTTGGGACAAGGGGAAGTACAACGGGATCTGGGGGTCCTTGTACATCAGTCTATGAAAGTAAGCATGAAGGTACAGCAGGCCGTGAAGAAAGCGAATGGCATGTTGGCCTTTATAACAAGAGGAGTCGAGTATAGGAGCAAAGAGGTCCTTCTGCAGTTGTACAGGGCCCTAGTGAGACCACACCTGGAGTATTGTGTGCAATTTTGCTCCCCTAATTTGAGAAAGGATATTCTTGCTATTGAGGGAGTGCAGCGTAGGTTTACAAGGTTAATTCCCGGGGTGGCGGGACAGTCATGCTGAGAGAATGGAGTGGCTGGGCTTGTACACTCTGGAGTTTAGAAGGATGAGAGGGTATCTTATTGAAACATTAGATTGTTAAGGGTTTGGACACGCTAGAGGCAGGAAACATGTTCCCGATGTTGTGGGTGTCCAGAACCAGGAGCCACAGTTTAAGAATAAGGGGTAAGCCATTTAGAACGGAGACGAGGAAACACTTTTTCTCACAGAGAGTTATGAGTGTGGAATTCTTTGCCTCAGAGGGCGGTGGAGGCCAGTTCTCTGGATACTTTCAAGAGAGAGCTAGATAGGGCTCTTAAAGATAGCGGAGTCAGGGGATATGGGGAGAAGGCAGGAATGGGGTACTGTTTGGGGATGATCAACCATGATCACATTGAATGGCCAACTTCTGCACCTGTTGTCTATTGACTATTGTCTATTGAGAGTAGGAATGGGTGACGTTTCAGGTTGAGACCCTTCTTCAGGCTGGTTACATTCGTACTTCATCTTTTCTCTCCGTATTGTCCTGTTTGAAACGTGGAATTCTGCCGTGTGAACACGTTTAAACATTTGTTTGTCTTTAGATGCTCCACAGAATCTCTCAATCACTTTCCACGACGACGCGAACAGTTCCCGGGTCAGTATAAAGGAAGGAAACTCTGCGGCGATCCTCTGCTCCATCCAGAGTTTCCCAACATCTAACCTGACGTGGAGACATCTCGGTTTCACGCTGAACACAACACGTTCCACCAACGAGCTGTGGATGGAGTTCCCTCAGCTGACACGGCAGGAAGCCGGGGTCTATCAGTGTGTGGCGGAGAATGAACACGGGACAGCAGAGAGGGATGTGACCCTCACTGTAGAATGTGAGTAGACACACACTGACACATCCCTCAAAACACCATAAGGTCATAAGTGATAGGAGCAGAATTAGATTGCCGAATGACCAAGTCTACTCCGCCATTCAATCATGGCTGATCTATCTCTCCCTCCTAACCCCATTCTCCTGCCTTCTCATTGAGCCATAGAGTTATAGAGCCATAAAGTCATAGTGATAGAGAGTCGTAGAGTGATACAGTGTGGAAACAAGCCCTTCGGCTCAACTTACTTTCAACAGCCTACATGTCTCAGGTATATTAGTCCCACCTGCCCACATTTGGCCCATATCCCTCCAAACCTGTCCTATCCATGTACCTGTCTGTTTCTTAAACACTGGGTAGACCCTGCCTCAACTACCTCCTCTGGCAGCTCGTTTCATACACCAACTACCCTTTGTATGAAAACGCCACCACCTATATACCTATTAAATGTTTTCCCCTTTACCTTAAACCTATGTCCTCTGGTCCTCGATTCACTTACTCTGGGCAAGGGACTCTGTGCGTCTACCCGATCTATTCCTCTCATGATTTTATACACCTCTATAAGATCACCCCTCATCCTCCTGCGCTGCAAGGAATAGAGTCCCAGCCTGCTCAACCTCTCCCTATTGCTCAGGGCCTCAATTTCTGGCTACATCCTCGTAAATCTTCTCTGTACCCTTTCCTGCTTGACAACATCTTTCCTATATTTCCTCTCTCCTCTTCTAAGATGAGGAAGATTAGATCAAGTTATTTGAAGCATTGTGTGCAGTTCTGGTCACCCCATTACAGGAAGGATGTGGCCAGGGTGCAGAATGCTGCCTGGATTAGAGAGTATTAGCAATAAGGAGTTTTAAGGAGGGCTCAGTGGTTCAACGGTAGAGTTGCTGCCTCACAGCACCAGAGAGCCGGGTTCGATCATGACTACTGGTGCTTGTCTGTCGGGAGTTTGTAAGTTCACCTCATGACCTGTGTGGGTTTTCTCCAGATGCTCCGGTTTCCTCCCACACTCAAATCGGACAGGTTTGTAGGTTAATTGACTTGGTATATTTGTAAATTGTCCCTAGTGTGTGTGGGATAGTGTAAGTGTGCGGGGATCGTTGGTCGGCGCGGACATGGTGGGCCGAAGGGCATATTTACTTGCTTTATCTCTAAACTAAACTAAACTAAAGAGGTTGGAAAGATTTGTATTGTTTTCTATGGAGTTCATAAGGTCATAAGTAAAAGGAGCAGAATTAGGCCATTCGGCCCATCATGTCTACTCCGCCATTCAATCATGGCTGATCTATCTCTCCCTCCTAACCCCATTCTCCTATCTTCCCATAACCCTTGACACCCGTACTAATCAATAATCTATCTATCTCTGCCTTAAATATATCCACTGACTTGGTCTCTGCCGCCGTCTGTGGCAATGAATTCCACAGATTCACCACCCAGTTCAAAGGCTGAGGGGAGACCTGATAGAAATATATAAAACTATGAGATGCATAGAGAAGGTAGACAGTCAGAATCTTTTTCCCATGGTGCAAATGTCAAAGTTGAGAGGGCAGAGCTTTAAGGTGAGAGGGGAAAACCGTAAAGGTGATGTGTGGGGCAAGTTTTACAATATGATACGACACGATAGAACTTTATTTAACCCAGGAGGAAATTGATTTGCCAACAGTCATAAAAACACAAAACACATGAAACATGAAATTAAAGTGACGAGTGGAGAGGCTTGGGGGATGTGCAAAGATTACGTGGGAGGTGGGTGGGGAGGGGAGTCAGTCTCAGTCTACCCCACCACAGAAGGCGGAGGAGTTGTACAGTTTGATAGCCACAGGGAAGAAGGATATCCTGTGGCATTCTGTGCTGCATCTTGGTGAGACCAGTCTGTTGCTGAAGGTGCTCCTCAGGTTGATCAGTGTGTCACGGAGAGGGTGAGCTGTATTGTCCAGGATGCTCCACAGATTGAGGAACATCCTCCCCTCCAAGACCACCACCGGTGAATCCAAGTCTGCCTCCAGGATGGAGCCGGCCTTCCTGATGAGCTTGTTAATCCCGTTGGTGCCCGCGGCCTTCGCCCTGCTGCCCCAGCATACGGCAGCGAAGAAGACGGCACTGGCCACCACCGATTGGTAGAACATCTGTAGCATCTTGCTGCAGATGTTGAAGGAGCAGAGCCTTCTCGGAAAGCTCTGTCCCTTCTTGTACAGGGCCTCTGGTTCTTGGACCAGTCCCATTTACTGAAGATAGACACCAAATGCTGGAGTAACTCAGCGGGACAGGCAGCATCTCTGGAGAGAAGGAATGGATGAGGTTTCAGGTCGAGACCCTTCTCCAGACTGATGGTATTTGTACAAGGTATTTGTACTCCGTGGTAAACAGCAACACGCATCTGCAACACGCTGCCAACGGCGGAGATGGAGGCAGATAGGACAGTTCCTTCTCTCCAGAGATGCTGCCTGTCCCGCTGAGTTTACTCCAGCATTTTGCATTTGATCTCCAAGAAACATAGAAAAATAGATGCAGGAGTTGGCCATTCGGCCCTTCAAGCCAGCACCGCCATTCAATATGATCATGGCTGATCTACTAAAATCAGTACCACCGTTCCTGCTTTTTCCCCCATAATCCCTTGATTCCTTTAACCCTAAGAGCTAAATCTAACTCTCTTGAAGGTTCACAGATTCACAACTCTCTCGTGTCTTGTTCCTCCCTCTCCAGATGCGCCAGAGATTTCCTGGGATTCGGGATGCACTCGCACACCTGAGAGTGTCACCTGTGTGTGTGCGGCCAGGTGCAACCCACCCGGAGAGCTCACCTGGCGCCTCCCCCTCGCCAACCTCAGCGGAAACCAAACCCGCGGACGTCCCCACACATGGCAGGTGGCCGGCGGGCATCTGGTGAATGGCTCCTTCACCCTGAGAGGGGGTGATGGAGGGGAAGACGTGACGGCCTTGTGCTCAGTCCGAAACCGACACGGGGAAGCCTTGTTCACGGTGTATCTGTCGATGGAAGGTGAGGACATCTCTGGGGGAGGGAAGTCATCGAGCCATAGTCATGGTCATAGTGTGTAGGAAAGAACTGCAGATGCCTCGGTTTAAATCGAAGATAGACACAAAATGCTGGAGTAACTCAGTGGGAAAGGCAGCATCTCTGGAGAGAAGGAATGGGTGATGTTTTGGGTCGGTCTGAAGAAGGGTCTCGTCCTGAAACATAACCCATTCCATCTCTCCAGGGATGCTGCCTGTCCCTGCTGAGTTACTCCAGCAGTTGGTGTCTGACATAGTCATAGTCAGAATCATTCAGCGTGGAAACAGGCCCTTCGGCCCAATTTGCCCACACCAGCCAACGTGCCCCATCTACACTAGTCCCACCTGCCTGCACTTGGTCCATATCCCTCCAAATCTGACCTATCCATGTACCTGTCTAACTGCTTCATAAATGTTGGAATAGTCCCTGCCTCAACTACCTCGTCTGGCAGCATGTTCCATACACCCATGTGTGAAAAGGTTACCCCTCAGATTCCTATTAAATCTTTTCCCCCTCACCTTAAACCTATATCCTCTGCTGTCCGATTCTGTGCATCTACCCGATCTAATCCTCTCATGACTTTATACACCTCTATAAGACCACGTTACAGTTTAGTTATTGTCATGTGTACCGAGGTACAGTGAAAAGCATTTGTTGCATGCTAACCAGTCAGCGGAAAGACTATACATGATTACAATCGAGCCATTTACAGTGTTTAGGTACATGATATGGGAATAATGTTTAATGCAAGGTAAAGCCAGCAATGTTCGGTCATGGGTAGTCCGAGGGTCACCAATGAGGTCGATAGTTCAGCACTGCTCTCTGGTTGTGGTAGGATGGTTCAAGGTGTATCTGTGGTTAGTTTAGTTTAGTTCAGTTTAATGTCACGTGTACCAAGGTACAGTGAAAAGCTTTTGTCGCATGCTAACCGCAAGAAATTGCAGAAAGTTGTGGACGCAGCCCAGACCATCACATAAACCAACCTCCCTACCATCGACTCCATCTGTACCTCACACTGCCTCGGCAAGGCCAGCAGCATAATCAAGGACCAGTCTCACCCCGGCCACTCCGTCTTCTCCCCTCTCCCATCGGGCAAAAGGTACAGAAGTGTGAAAATGCACACCTCCAGATTCAGGGAGTTACTTTCCAGCTGTTATCAGGCAACTGAAGCATCCTACTACAACTGGAGAGCAGTCCTGAACTACTATCTACCTCATTGGAGACCCTCGGACTACTTTGATTGGACTTTGCTGGCTTTAACTTGCACTAAATGTTATTCCCTTATCATGTATCTGTACACTGGACGGCTCGATTGTAATCATGTATTGCCTTTCTGCTGACTGGATAGCATGCAACAAAAGCTTTTCACTGTACCTCGGTACACGTGACAATAAACTAAACTTTAAAAACTGAAAACACACCTCTGGTTGTTCTTACAGGTAAGAGCTTCAGTATTTGGATCGTAGTTTTGCTTACAGCAGGGATAATACTGATCGCTGAGCTTGCTGGATTCTTCATCTACAAGTATATACAGCGGTAAGTGTAAATAAATCCACATTTATATTTTCAAATCCATCCCTTTGTCATCTGCTTCTTATGACTGCTTCTGCCAGGCTAACTCCTGTTCATAGACACAAAGTGCTGAGGTAACTCAGCGGGTCAGGCAGCATCTCTGGAGATTAAGGAATAGGTGACATTTTGCATTGGCACATTCTTCAGACTGAAAGTAGCAATGTTACAAAATTTTGAGATTTAAAAAATAAAGTCTGCAATTTATCCCATCAGATAAAGCATAAAAAGAAGTTTAATTTGACACTTAATTCACTTTCATATCTTCAGTATTAAAAACGTTATGGCCATTATCATACTCAGAAATTAGCATCTAGTTCCCTATTGCTTTTCCATTGACTTAACACAAAAGCTGTGATCGAGGACAGTTAAAAGCCCATAACTTTCTTAAAAATTATGGTAACTGAAAGAAATTTTCAGGTATTATAGATTGAAGCATTCTGAAACAAATATGAAACAATCTTACTTCGAAGACATGAAAGTAAAGCATATAATTAGTTAGTTACCTAATTGTAGCTAATTACAAAATTCAATTACTAGATCTAAACATCTATCAATTTCTTAAGAATAGATTAACATTTTTAAATAGCCTAAGTGTCCAAATAACATTCACACAATAATTCACAATATAACATAATTTTTAATTCTAATTTTCATGAATTTACAGGCCAAATGGAAGGAATTGAATGTTTAATACCTGTAAATTAATGGGCATTTAATTCATCTTGCGAGTGAGGATTTGCTGGAACGCGATCTTTTGGAACGTTCATTTGCGGTGAATTTAACCCCGTATTGGCATGAAAAATACTGCCGTTAATTCGGGGAATAAAATCACCGTGTCGCATGACAAAATGTGAATTAAAGGCTTCTTAAGAAGCACTTTTATACATTTAAAGAAAGCACTTTTGTTTACCTGTCCATTGTGTGAAATCCGTCCCCGTTATTGGCGTTGACGCTTCAGGAGCTGCTTTTAAAATGACTCTAGCGCTGACATTGACGATTTAATTTTTTTTTAAAATTCACAAATCGCCGGTAGGAACGATTTTGTCAGCGAAGTTTTGTACTCCAACAAAATATTTCCAGGACAAGGGAGGAGAAACCGCGTTTTAACCCCGCCCCCCCCTTAAAGGCGCCAAAATCGCGCACACGGCCAGTGGCAGAATTACAGCGCGACTGAAGGTAAGTTTTGTAACATACCTACTGAAAGGTTGAGAAAGCCAGAACAAAACAGCCGGCAACAGATGACCTTTGGAGCATTGTGAGCCCTTTTGGGCCCCTATCTGAGGAATTATGTATTGGCTCTGGAGAGGGTCCAGAGGAGGTTTACGAGAATGATCCCGGGAATGATTGGGTTAACATATGATGAGCATTCGACAGCACTGGGCCTGTACTCACTGGAGTTTAGAAGGTTGAGGGGGGACCTAATTGAAATTTAATGAATAATAATAATAATACATTTTATTTATATAGCGCTTTTCAGGACTCAAAGTCGCTTTACATTGAGAGTCAAGAATAAACAAAACAAAATAGAGCAGTAAGACAGAGATGCAAAGGGGAGGGGAACATGGGACTAAGGGTATGCAGAGGTGAAGAGATGGGTCTTGAGGCGGGACTGGAAGATGGTGAGGGACTCAGAATTTCGGATCAGTTGTGGGAGGGAATTCCAGAGCCTGGGAGCTGCCCTGGAGAAGGCTCTGCCTCCAAAAGTGCAGAGGTTTGATTTCGGAGTGGATAGGAGACCAGCTGATGTGGATCTGAGGGACCGTGAGGGTTGGTAGGGGGAGAGGAGGTCAGTGAGATAAGGGGGGGCCAAGTGGTTGAGGGCTTTGTAGGTGAGGACCAGGATTTTGTAGATGATCCGGTGGGAAATGGGAAGCCAGTGGAGTTCTTTGAGAACTGGGGTGATGTGGTGCCAGGATTTGGTGTGGGTAATGAGTCGGGCAGCTGCATTCTGGACCAGTTGGAGTCGGTTGATGTTGCTGGAATTGATGCCAAAGAGAAGAGAGTTACAGTAGTCCAGTCGGGAGGAGATGAAGGCATGGATGAGTCTTTCAGCAGCGGGGGGTGTGAGAGAGGATCTGATTTTGGCAATGTTGCGGAGGTGAAAAAATGATGTTTTGACAACATGGCGGATGTGAGGCTCAAGGGAGAGTGTTGAGTCAAAGATCACGCCAAGGTTGCGTGCCTGACGAGATGGGGAGACAGTGGTGCCGTCAATAGTGAGAGTGGGGTTGTTAATTTTAGTGAGTTGATTTGGAGAGTGAAAGGCTTTGAGAGAGTGGATGTAGAGAGGATGTTTCCACTAGTGGGAGAGTCTCGGACCAGAGGTCATAGCCTCAGAATTAATGATCCTTCCTTTTGGAAGCAGATGAGAGGAATTTCTTTAGTCAGAGGGTGGTGAATCTGTGGAATTCTTTGCCGCAGAAGGCTGTCGATGCCAAGTCAATGGATATTTTTAAGGCAGAGATAGATATATTCTTGATTAGTACGGGTTTCAGGGTTTATGGGGAGATGGCAGGAGAATGGGGTTAGGAGGGAGAGTTAGATCAGCCATGATTGAATGGTGGAGTAGACTTGATGGGCCGAATGGCTTAATTCTACTCCCATCATTAATGACCGCATGATCTTATGACCAACGTCTAATACAACTGCAACTTTGTACTTGGACTTTGCTGATGTGCAGATGTGCTGTAAATTTGGTGTGATCTTCTGTTGCTCCAGGAGGGAAGATGTGACAACGGAGAAGGCTTCAGGAAACCAAGATACAAATGTGATCTACTGCCCACACTCTGCCACCAATCAGGTAGTGGAACTCTGCATTTAATCTCAACTACAGATACAAAAGTGGGCACAAAAAGCTGGAGTAACTCAGCAGGACAGGCAGCATCTCTGGAGGTACATGGATAGGACGGGTTTGGAGGGATATGGACCAAGCGCAGGCAGGTGGGACCAGTGCAGCTGGGACATGTTGGCCGGTGTGGGCAAGTTGGGCCGAAGGACTTGTTTCCACACTGTATCACTATGACTCTATATGGACGATAATGTAGAGAGATAAAGAACAATGAATGAAAGATATGCAAATATAGTAACGATAATAAAGGAAGCAGGCCACTGTTAGCGGTTTGTTGGTTGAAAATGAGAAGCTAGTGCGGCTTGGGTGGGGGAGGGATGGAAAGAGAGAGAAATCAATGTGCATATCACTGGGCTGTAAGCTGCACAAGTGAAATATGAGATGCTGTTCCTCCAATTTGCATTTAGGCCTCACTCTGACAATGGAAGAGACCGAGGACAGAAAGGTCAGTGTGAGAATGGGAAGGAGAATTAAAGTGTACAGCAACCGGGGTATGAATATTGATTTCTCTGTGTGAGTGGGAGAGAGAGAGAGAGTGGGTGTGAGTGTGAGAGAAAGTTTGAGAGAGGGAGACAGTGCGAGAGGGGGAGAGAGTGTGAAACTGCAAGTGTGAGAGAGTGTGTGAGTGTGTGAGAGAAAGAGAGGAGAGAGAGAGAGTGTGAGAGGAGAACATAAACAACATGCCTGAACCTGGGTGTGTGGGAGTTCAGGAGTTGTGAACCTTGTCGCTGATGGTAATTAAATGTCAGGCCACACCGTGCACTGCTCTGTACTAAACCCACAACTGCCCGTCTGCTTCCCTTTCCTTCCAGAGCGCGGGGAGTGGAGAGGACGGGCCGGCCCCAGAGGAGCTGAAAGGAGGAGGGGAACCGGAGAGGGGGAAGAGCGAGCGGTCGTGTACGCCAGCCTGCGGGAGTTGCCGAGCAGCGGAGACACTGTGCACAACGGCGAGGGGGTGGAATACGCTGAGCTCTGGTTCCAGTCCAAGCAGGGGGAGGGGTAGGAGGGAGGGGCGTGAGGAGGGAGGGCCGTGCTGTGGCAGGGGTGATGGGGAGGGAGGGGCGATGGGGAGGGAGCGCTGCACCAGCCTTAACTACCTTGGGTTTCATAGATTAATTAACCCTCTGTATAGGAGATAGTGGGATAGCATAGAACTAATGTGTGAACGAATGATCGATGGTCGGTGGGCTGAAGGGCCTGTTTCCACACTGTATCTCTAAACTAAACATAGAACTAATTTAAGAGATTTAAGATAGTTAGATAGAGCTCTAGGGGCTAATGGATTCAAGGGATATGGGAAGAAGGAAGGCACGGGTTATTGATTGTGGACGATCAGCCATGATCACAATGAATGGCGGTGCTGGCTCGAAGGGCCGAATGGCCTCCTCCTTCACCTATTTTCTATGTAACTATTGTGCGAACGGATGATCGATGGTCGGTGCAGACATGGTGGGCCGAAGGGCCTGTTTCCGTGCTGTATCTCTTAAAAAAGCCTTTGTTTCTTTAGAACAGACTGTTCCGGGTAACTATTGACATTGACAATAATTGCTTCTATTGACACTGGTCAAATGATAGTCTGTTAAACATACAGTCTTTACCTGCAGTTACAAAATAGACTTGTAGCTATTAAATGAAGACCTTTAGTTTTTGAAAATCCGGTGGGATTTTTGCTAATGCTCTTGTGAAACTCTGAAGCCCCCTCTTGCTCTTGTAGCGCCATGTTCTATAACAAGTTTCATAGCAAGCAGCTCTCTGTGCGGCATTGGTGAGTAATAATAATAATGAAATACAGACGCTGGAAATCTGACAAAGGGCAGCACGGTGGCACAGTGGTAGAGTTGCTGCCTCACATGCGCCAGAGACCCGGGTTTGATCCTGACCATGGGTGCTGTCTGTGCGGAGTTTGTACGTTCTCCGCGTGGATTTTCTCCGGGATCTTCGGTTTCCCCCCACACTCCAAAGACAGGCAGGTTTGTAGGTTAATTGGCTTGGTGTAAATGTAAATGGTCCCTGGTGTGTGTAGTGTGCGGGGATCACTGGTCGGTGCTGACTCAGTGGGCCGAAGGTCCTGTTTCAGCACTGTGTCTCTAAACTACACTAAACTAAAACTAATCAGTCATGGTCATCCAATAGTGGAGCAGGTGTAAGATTAATCCTGATACTATTTTTATATCATTACATGTTTTCTGCAGAGGATTTGGATTTGTTGCATTTGTAAACAAAGAGATTAAAATGCTAAACCATCACATGTCTCAGAATTATGTTTTAAACATCTCTTTTATTTGATTTTTGGTCTGCTAATTTGAGGAAGGACATTCTTGCTATTGAGGGAGTGCAGCGTAGGTTCACCAGATTAATGCCCGGGATGGCGGGACTGACATATGATGAAAGAATGGATCAACTGGGCTTGTATTCACTGGAATTTAGAAGGATGAGAGGATATCTTATAAAACATATAAAATCCTTAAGGGATTGGACAGGCTAGATGTAGGAAAAAAGTTCCCGATGTTGGGGGGAGTCCAGAACCAGGGGTCACAGTTAGGTCATTTGGGACTGAGATGGGGAAAATCATTTTCACCCAGGGAGATGTGAATCTGGGAATTCTCTGCCACAGAAGGCAGTGGGGGCCAATTCACTGGATGTTTTCAAGAGATAGATTTAGCTCTTTGGGCTAACGGAATTAAGGGATATGGGGAGAAAGCAGGAATGGGATACTGATTTTGGATGATCAGCCGTGATCATATTGAATGGCGGTGCTGGCTGGAAGGGCAGAATGGCCTACTCCTGCACCTATTTTCTATGTTTCCGCGCTGTATCTCAACTAAACTAAAGCCTTCCTATTACATTCCCATCTGAATATCTTGTAAAAGTCACGATTGTGTCCTTTCTAGAGCTTTTTTTAAAATTTCAAAATATACTTTATTTGAGAAATAAATATATCCAATACATGATCCTTACAAGACTCCATCCAACAATCTCGGAGGCTATACATACATTCAATAATGTTTACACAAATTACACAAATTTATCCCCCATCCTTGCCACTCATGTGGCCCACTGGCGTGGAATCCCTTCCCTTATTTTTGAGGGGCATCTCCACCACACCCTGCCCCCCATGTCCAGCAGCGGAAGGACCCTAGGCTGTGGTCCCCATCGTCTTTTTTTAAATTATCAAAAAATTTAATCAATTATTAAAAATAATATTTACAATACAATGAAACAAAACAGAACCCACCACCATAATACAAGACCAACAAATATACTAAATAAACTACTGTACACCTATGTTACACTCCTTGTCAAGGATGCATTCAACCCACCGCGGTGCCCAGTGGTCCTGGAAATCTCCCAGGGTGCCCGTGGACAGGGCGTACTCCCTCTCTAACACCACCCGGGCAAGGACGTAACCCCTGAAAAGGGGCAGGCATCTGGCTCGGGCAGAGCCCTCTTCCGCCTGGCACCGTGACTCGCGGATGGCCAGCTTGGCCAGGCCCAGGAGCAACCCAACCAGGACATCTTCAGCCCTACCCTCTCCCTTACGCACAGGGTGTCCAAAGATGAAGATGGTGGGTGAGAAATGCAGCCAGAAGGCAAGGAGCAGCCCCTTTAGATATTGGAACAGACTGCAGCCTCACACACTCCATATAAACATGGTACACAGATTCTTCCTGCCCGCAAAAGTGGCAGGCGGCTGGCGAGTCTGTGAACCGCGAGAGAAACAGGTTGCAGGGGACTCCTCGGTGCAATACCCTCCACCCCAGCTCCCCGATGTAGAGGGGGAGAATCCCTGTGTAGAGGGACCCCCCCCCCCCACCCCCACCGAGCCTTGGCGTTTGCTGCACCAAGCTTCAGTGCATCCCTCAGCATGTACTCCTGCAGTCTGCAGCAGGCCAGTCGGCAACATTCCCCAACGGACATCTCACTCCGCTGGGAGGTCAACAAAGCTCGGGCAGCCCAAAGAGCGTCTTTCACCGCCTTTCACCGAGTTGATGACCTTCTAGCAGCACTCGATGTCAGTATCTGAATGCGTCGCTGGGACCCTTGCAGACCTCTCCAGGCTGTCTTTGCAAATCCACACACTGCAAAGAGGTGGGCAAACATAGCAGCCATCCCGAGGGCAGCGTGCGCTGGTAGAGGTTCCGACGGTGAAGGAAGGATCTGACTGGGAGGGCTCCCCTCACCGCCAACCAAACCAGATCGTGGTGCTTGTTGGTGAGTTGTGGCGATGAGGCATTTCGCCAGACAAGCTGGGCAGTCTGCTCTGGGATCCACGCCACAGGTTCCATGGAGTTATTTCCCTGCAGTGCCTGCAGGACGTTCCGTGCTGACCACTGCCTGTTGGACTTGTGGTCAAAGGTGTTGGTCCAGAAGAACCTTTCCATGAACGATAGATGTCCAGCTGACTGGCACATTACGTGGCATCTGCGCCAGGCCCATCCTTCGCAACACCGGGGACAGGTAGAACCTCAGCAGGTAGTGACACTTGGTGCCCACGTGCCTTGGCTCTACGCTCTGCCTGATGCAGCCACACATGAAGGTGGCCATCAGGGTGAGGGTGACGTTGGGCACACTTTTACCCCCGTGTCTGCCGACTTGTGCATTGTGGCCCGTCGCACCCGGTCTATCCTCGACCCCCAGATGAACTGGAATTCGGCCTTGGTGATCCCTGTGGCGTAGGAGGGAGGGACAGGCCACACTTGCGCCACGTACAGCAACCCCGAGAGCACCTCACACCTGATGACCAAGTTCTTTCTCGTTATAGAGAGGGAGCGTTGCTTCCACAGCTCCAGTTTATTCCCCACCCTTGGCTATCCGCACCAGCCAATTCTTGTCACATGCCTCAGCCCCCCGAACCAGATCCCCAGCACCTTCAAGAAGTCAGGCTTGATGGTGAAGGGGACGGAAGATCGGTCGGGCCAGTTGCCAAAGAGCAAGGCCTCGCTCTTCCTGCGGTTCACCCTGGCTCCTGTGGCCGACTCAAACTGGTCGCAGATGCTAATCAATCTGCGGACCGACCCTGGATCCGAGCAGAAGACGGCGACATCGTCCATGTACAGGGAGGTTTTGACCCGAGTGCCCCCACTGCCTGGCAATGTCACTCCTCTTATGCTCGTGTCCTTCCTGATGGACTCGGCAAAAGGTTCAATACAACAGACAAACAAGACAGGGGAGAGAGGGCAACCCTGCCTGACTCCAGACCTGACGGGGAAGCTGTCTGATTCCCACCCATTGATTTGGACTGCGCTACAGATATCAGTGTAGAGCAGTCTGAACCTTCAGTCTGAGGAAGGGTTTCGGCCCGAAACGTTGCCTATTTCCTTCGCTCCATAGATGCTGCTGCACCCGCTGAGTTTCTCCAGCATTTTTGTGTACCTTCAGTGTAGAGCAGTTGGATCCAATTCCTGATTCCCTCCCCAAAGCCCATTTTGGAGAGCACGTCCCTCATGTACGTGTGCGATATCCTGTTGAAGGGCTTCTCCTGGTCCTAACTGACTAGGCAGGCATCCACCTGTCTGTCCTGCACATAGGCAATGGTATCTGTCAGCAGCGTCAGGCTGTCTGAGATATTTCTGCAAGATACAGGAACAGGTGGATCACCCGTCCCAGAGCAGACTTGACCCGGTTGGCGATGGCCTTGGACAGGATCTTGTAATCAACATTCAACAATGTGATAGGTCTCCAATTCCTTATGTCATTCATCTCCCCCTTCTGCTTGTAGATTAGGGTGATGCTGCCCTTCCTCATAGAGTCTGACATGCTGCCGGCTAGAAGCATGTCATTGTACACTTCCAGCAGGTCCGGGCCCACCCAGTCCCACTGAGCCGAATACAACTCGGCCGGTAAGCCATCGCTTCTGGGAGTTTTACTCAACTCAAAGGAATGGATGGAGCCAGTCAGCTCCTCTAGGGTCAGTGGTTGGTCCAGACTCTCCCGCTTGCTGTTCTCCAAGACCTCCGTGGTAGAGGACAGGAAGTTCTGGGAGGCGGTGCTGTCTGTGGCCTTTCTGTCGTACAAATCCGTATAAAAGGATGTGCAGATCCTCAGCATGTCCGTCTGCAAGGATGTTACCGAGCCGTCCTCCTCCCTAAGGCTGTTGGTCACAGAGCTCCCCCTGTGAACCTTATGGAAGAAGAAGCGTGAGCACGTCTCATCCTGCTCCACGTGGCGGACCCTGGATCGGAAGATGGTCTTGGAGGATATGGAGGTAAAGAGCCGAGTTTGCCGGCCCTTCAACTCTCAAAGTTCCTCCCTCACATCCACCCCTCTCGACTGCAGAAGGAGCAGAAGTTGCTACAAATCTGTCTGGAGTTGACACAATTCCCTCTGACTCTGTCTTGCTCTCTGAACCCCTTTAGATATGAAGAACCTCTTGATGTTCTCATTGGTTGATTCCCACCAGTGTGTCGGGGAGTCAAAGAGGGGCCTCACCGATCTCCAACATGCGTAGTCCCTCTTTAACTCCTCAATGTTCTCTGGGGTCAACAGCTTCACATTGAACTTCCACGTCCCCCTGCCTGCCTTCCGGTCCTCCTGTAGGTGACAGGAAGCCTGAAGGAGGCAGTGGTCAGAGAAGAACACCGGCGTGAGGTCGGTGTGTCTCACCGTGACGGCCTTCGATGTGAAGAGGAAGTCTATCCGGGACCGGGCTGAACCGTCCGATCTCGACCAGGTGAACCGCGACTGGGACCCGCCTGCAGGGTGGCTGAAGGCGTCGCGCAACTTTGCGTCTTTGACCGTCTCCATCAGGAGCTTGGAGGTGCTGTCCAGTCTGTGATCGGCACTGCCCGATCGTCCAGCCGCATCGATGATGCAGTTGAAGTCACCGGTCAGAACGAGCGACCGGGACGTGGCCAGCAGTGGTGGGAGCTGCTGGAGAACGGCCAGCCGCTCGCTCTGCACGGGTGAGGCGTACACATTAATCAGCCGGAGCGGAGAGCCACGTTACATTACATCCACCACCAGGTGACGGCCCCTTCCCCCCAACCACCTCCCTGACCTCAGTGATGGCGAAGCTCCCTCCCGCAGCAAGATCCCCAGACCGGAAGCGCGACAGTCATTGCCCCCCGACCACACCGACAGTCCGTGGGGCCACCATCGCGACCACCTCTGATAGCCGTGGAGGTGTGGCAGCCCGCACTCCTGCAGAATAGTCACATCTGCCTCGACCTTGGGCAGGTACTGCAAGGTGTTTACACATCGCGCAGTGTTCTTCACACTGCGCACGTTTAGCGATGCCAGTTTTAGCTCCATTGTCCTTAAAAAGTCACTGATCGTCATCTTGTCCTAGATACATAGATACATAGAAAATAGGTGCAGGAGTAGGCCATTCGGCCCTTCGAGCCTGCACCGCCATTCAATATGATCATGGCTGATCATCCAACTCAGTATCCCGTACCTGCCTTCTCTCCATACCCCCTGATCCCTTTAGCCACAAGGGCCACATCTAACTCCCTCTTAAATATAGCCAATGAACTGGCGTCAACTACCCTCTGTGGCAGAGAGTTCCAGAGATTCACCACTCTCTGTGTGAAAAAGTTTTTCCTCATCTCGGTCTTAAAGGATTTCCCCCTTATCCTTAAGCTGTGACCCCTTGTCCTGGACTTCCCCAACATCGGGAACAATCTTCCTGCATCTAGCCTGTCCAACCCCATAAGAATTTTGTACGTTTCTATAAGATCCCCTCTCAATCTCCTAAATTCTAGCGAGTATAAGCCAAGTCTATCCAGTCTTTCTTCATATGAAAGTCCTGACATCCCAGGAATCAGTCTGGTGAACCTTCTCTGCACTCCCTCTATGGCTATAATGTCCTTCCTCAGATTTGGAGACCAAAACTGTACGCAATACTCCAGGTGTGGTCTCACCAAGACCCTGTACAACTGCAGTAGAACCTCCCTGCTCCTATACTCAAATCCTCTTGCTATGAAGGCCAACATACCATTCGCTTTCTTCACTGCCTGCTGCACCTGCATGCCTACTTTCAATGACTGGTGTACCATGACACCCAGGTCTCGCTGCACCTCCCCATTTCCTAATCGGCCACCATTTAGATAATAGTCTGCCTTCCCGTTTTTGCCACCAAAGTGGATAACCTCACATTTATCCACATTATACTGCATCTGCCAAACATTTGCCCACTCACCCAGCCTATCCAAGTCACCTTGCAGTCTCCTAGCATCCTCCTCACAGCTAACACTGCCCCCCAGCTTAGTGTCATCCGCAAACTTGGAGATGTTGCTTTCAATTCCCTCGTCCAGATCATTAATATAAATTGTAAATAGCTGGGGTCCCAGCACTGAGCCTTGCGGTACCCCACTAGTCACTGCCTGCCATTGTGAAAAGGACCCGTTTACTCCTACTCTTTGCTTCCTGTTTGCCAGCCAGTTCTCTATCCACATCAATACTCTCATGCCACCGCTTTGGTGAATTGTAGCATCGTTTCTGGGCTCAGGTACTGGGTGCCGGCATCCTCAAGGAGGGGGTCTCCTCTGGCATGGCTGGAGTTGTTGTCAGAGGGACCCTCCTTGTTCCACCCTCTTCCGGGCGCACCGCCCCCTCCGTCTCCTGTAGCTGGGGTACGGTGGCTGGTTCATTGCTCCCGGTCTCCCGGAGCTGGGGCACATTGGCCGCTGCACTGCTCCCGGTCTCCCGGAGCTGGGGCCCATTGGCCGCTGCACTGCTCCCGGTCTCCCGGAGCTGTGGCCCATTGGCCGCTGCACTGCTCCCGGTCTCCCGGAGCTGGGGCCCATTGGACGCTGCATTGCTCCCGGTCTCCCGGAGCTGTGGCCCATTGGCCGCTGCACTGCTCCCGGTCTCCCGGAGCTGGGGCCCATTGGACGCTGCACTGCTCCCGGTCTCCCGGGGCTGTGGCCCATTGGCCGCTGCACTGTTCCCGGTCTCCTGGAGCTGGGGCCCATTGGCCGCTGCACTGTTCCCGGTCTCCTGGAGCTTGGGGACAACAGGCGTGTCCTTTCCCTTTCCGATCTCCTCACCCGTTTTCTTCCTCTGCCTCCAACGTGGGGTCCTCGATGTCGCCTCATCCTCTGACGAGGAGAGGTTGCTGCCGTCGGTCTGGGAGAGGACTCTTTTCTTGGACTTTCCCGTTCCCTCCGGCCTTGGCTCTTTGGGCAGAGCCCTCTGGTCTTTCCTACTTTTCACCACCTGCCATTGCCTCCTCCTGTTCCCCTTCTTCCATCGACTCTCCCTCCTGGACAGGGGGCTGGGGGTCTCTGTCCGGCGGTTGGGGGCTGGAGGTGGTCGGGCTGTCCTCATCCCTGTTCTCTCTTTCTGCTGGGGTCTAGGCAGTGGTGGCAAGCGTCTCGCCCACCCTGGGGGTGTTGGCATCAGCTCCTCTTATTGCCTGTGTTTAGGTGCAGGCTCTTTTAGAGCAGGCCCTGTAGAGGTGGCCTGCCTCCCCGCACAGGCTGCAGTTCTTGCTGACTTGGCAGTCCTTTGTCTCGTGAGCTTCGTTCCCCTTCTCCCGGAAGTCTTGCATTAGCTTCTGCCATCCCGTTGGATACTTGAAAGTGACATCAAAGTATCCGTTACAAGGGAAGTCCTGGAGACAGTACATGTCTTCGGCCTCAAATTTGCAGGCCTCCAGCAAGACCTTCCTGACGAACTGGTCCCGTGAGAAAGGAGTCCCCTCGCTGAGGTCCTTCATGCTCACTCGCAGGGTATTGCAATTCCCTGTCAATAGACAATAAACAAAAGGCAATAGACAATAGACAATAGACAATAGGTGCAGGAGTTGGCCCTTCGTCCCTTCGAGCCAGCACCGCCATTCAATGTGATCATGGCTGATCATCCACAATCAATACCCCGTTCCTGCCTTCTCCCCATATCCCCTGACTCCGCTATCTTTAAGAGCTCCATCTAACTCTCTCTTGAAAGCATCCAGAGAATCAGCCTCCACTGCCTTATGAGGCAGGGAATATGACAGATTCACAACTCTCTGGCTGAAAACATTTTTCCTCATCTCAGTTCTAATTGGCCTACCTTTATTCTTAAACTGTGGCCCCTGGTTCTGGACTCCCAAAACATCTGGAACTTGCTGCCTGCATCTAGCGTGTCCAATCCCCTAATAATCTTTTATGTCTCAATAAGATCCCTTCTCATCCTACCCAATTCCAGAGTATACAAGCTCAGCCGCTCCATTCACTCAACATATAACAGTTCCGCCATACCGGGAATTAACATCGTGAACCTACGCTGCACTCCCTCAATAGCAAAAATGTCCTTCCTCAAATTAGGAGACCAAAACTATGTCCCCTGGTCCTCGATTCCCCTACTCTGGGCAAGAGATTCTGTGCGTCTACCTGATCTATTCCTCTCATGATTGTGTACACCACTATAAGATGACCCCTCATCCTCCTGCAATCCAAGGAGTAGAGTCCCGGCCTACTCAACCTGTCCCCACAGCTCACACCCTCGAGTCCTGGCAACATCCTCGTAAACATTTGATATTTTCCCAACGTAGCCCGGTCCCATCACACAAACCAACCTCACCACCCCTATCGACTCTAATTGGGCCCCATATCTGACGAAGTATGTGCCCGCTCTGGAGAGGGTCCAAGGAGATTTACAAAAATGATTCCAGGAATGAGTTGGTTAGCGTATGATGAGCATTTTTGACGGCACTGGGCCTGTACCCACTGGCGTTTAGAAGGTTGAGGGGGGGACCACATTTAAATGTACAGAATAGTGAAAGGCCTGCATAGAGTGGATGTGGAAAGGATGTTTCCACTTGTGGGAGAGTCTAGGACCAAGCTCAAGTTCAAGTGAGTTTATTGTCGTGTGTCCCTGATAGGACAATGAAATTCTTGCTTTGCTTCAGCACACAGAACATAGTAGGCATTGCCTCAGAATTAAAGGGCGCTCTTTTAGAAAGGAGATGAGGAGCAATTTCTTTAGTCAGAGTGTAGTGAAAATGGAATTATTTACGGCAGAGGGCAAGTCAGTGGATATTTTTTAGGCAGAGATAGACAAAATCTTCATTAGAACGGGTGTCAAGGGTTATGGGGAGAAGGCAGGAAAATGGGATTGGGAGGCCGAGATCGGCCATGATTCAATGGGGGAATAGGCTCGATGGGCCGAATGGCCTAATTCTACTCCTATAACGTGAACTTGCAACTCCATCTCCACTTCACGCTGCCTCGGGAAAACTACCAACATACTCAAGGACCGCTCACACCACAGCCATTCCCCCTTCTCCCCTCTCCCATCGGGAGGCATGTTGGTGCAGCGGTAGAGTTGCTGCCTTACAGCGAATGCAGCACCGAAGACCCAGGTTCGATCCCGACTACGGGTGACAATAGACGATAGACAACAGGTGCAGGAGTAGGCCATTCGGCCCTTCGAGCCAGCACCACCATTCAATGTGATCATGGCTGATCATCCCCAATCAGTACCCCGTTCCTGCCTTCTCCCCATATCCCCTAACTCCATATCTTTAAGAGCCCTATCTAGCTCTCTCTTGAAAGTATCCAGAGAACCTGCCTCCACCGCCCTCTGAGGCAGAGAATTCCACAAACTCACAACTCTCTGTGAGAAAATGTGTTTCCTCGTCTCTATTCTAAATGGCTTACCCCTTATTCTTAAACTGTGGCCCCTGGTTCTGGAATCCCCCAACATCGGGAACATGTTTCCTGCCTCTAGAGTGTCCAAATCCTTAATAATCTTATATGTTTCAAAAAGATCCCCTCTCATCCTTCTAAACTCCAGACTACACAAACCCAGCCGCTCCATTTTCTCAGCATATGACAGTCCCACCCATCCTGGGAATTAACCTTGTAAACCTACGCTGCACTCCCTCAGCGTAGGACTGAGTATAGGTGCTGACTATACGGAACTTGTACGTTCTTCCCGTGACCGGCATGGGTTTTCTCCGAGATCTTTGGTTTCCTCCCACACTCCAAAGACGTACAGGTATGTAGATTAATTGGCTTGGTGTAAATGTTTCAAACAAAATGTCCCTAATGTGTGTAGGATAGTGTTAGTGTGCGGGGATTGCTGGTCGGCGCTGACCCGGTGGGCCGAAGGGCCTGTTTCCGCGCTGTATCTCTAAACTAAACTAAACTAAACTAAATACAAAAGCTTGAAAGAGCGTACCACCAGATTCAGGAAAGGATTCTTCCCCTCTGTTATCAGAATACTGGAGCGCAGGAGGATGAGGAGTGATCTTATAGAGGTGTATAAAATAATGAGAGGAATAGATCGGGTAGATGCACAGAGTCTCTTGCCCAGAGTAGGGGAATCGAGGACCAGAGGACATTGGTTCAAGGTGAAGGGGAAAAGATTTAATAGGAATCTGATGGGTAACTTTTTCACACAGAGGGTGGTGGGTGTATGGAACGAGCTGCCGGAGGAGGTAGTTGAGGAGTGACTATTCCAACATTTAAGAAACAGTTAGACAGGTACATGGATAAGACAGGTTTGGAGGGATGTAGACCAAACGCAGGCAGCTGGGACTAGTGCAGATGGGACATGTTGGCCCGTGTGGGCAAGTTGGGCCAAAGGGCCTGTTTCCACACCGTATCACTCTATGTTCCTTTCATAAGTTAGAGATGAATTTCTCAACCTTCCAATCTACCTCATTGTAGTCCCTTTTGTGTTAGAGTCACACAGCGTGGAAACAGGCCCTTCGGCCCAACTTGCCCACACCGACCAACATGTCCCAGCTACACCAGTCCCACCTGCCTGCGTTTGGCCCATATCCCTCCAAACCTGTCATATTCATGTATCTGTCCAATTATTAATGTTATAGTCCCTGCCTCAATCACCTCCACCACCGGCAGCTTGTTCCATACACCCACCACCCTCTGAATGAAAATGTTGCCCAAAAGTTCCTATTAAATCTTTCCCCCCTCACATTAAACCCATGTCCTCAGGTTCTTCATTCCCCAAATTTCGAGTTGTGACCCTTCTGAAACATCACCTCTCCATCCAGAGATGCTGCCTGTCCTGCTGTCACTCCAGCACTTTGTACCTGTCCACGTTCCAGAGATGCTGCCTGACCCGCTGAGTTACTCCAGCACTTTGTACCTGTCCATGTTCTCCAGAGATGCTGCCTGACCCGCTGAGTTACTCCAGCACTTTGTGTCTATTGAAGGCAGCAAAGGCTTGTGTTTACTTACCAAGTGAAAACATGAAGGGGTAAATCAAATCCATGAGCTTCTGAAAGGTATAAACCATGGTCTCTGTATAGACTAATGGAAGGGAGGGAGAGATACAGAGTCAATGCTGATAAAGGCTGGAGCGTGGGGTTATCTGAACACAATTAGCTTCTTCCCCACTAAACCCAAACATGTCCACTCTGTTTAATAACCCGATGTTCCCCTCCTCACCGCCCCTCCCTCCCCCTCTCCCCTCCTCCCTCCCTCAGTCCCTCCTTCCCTCCACTCTGTCCATCCCTCCCATTCTACCCTCCCCCTCCCTCTCCCTACCAGCCTACTCACCCGACCTCTCTTCATCTGCCCCTCTCTCTCTCCTTCCCTCCCTCCCTCCTTACCTCTCCCTCCCTTCCACCATCACTCTCCCCTCCCTCCCTCCCTCCTCTCCCTGCCCTCCCTGTCTCCCTCCTCTCCCCTCCCTCCCTCTGTCCCTCCCTCCTTTTCCTCCCTCCCTCTCTCCCTCCCTCATCCGCAGGGCCGGATTTAGATGAAGAGAGGCCCTAGGCTGTTCCACTTGTGAGGCCCCTCCCAATCCCCCACCCCCACGACTAGAGGAAGATGGCCCACCAGATTGACACCGATTTGCAGCCGAGCGTGGCCAATGAGATAAGGGGCTTTTTATTTATTTATTTATTGCCAGTGCTAGTGTCGAGTTATCGGCTTAAAACACTATTATTCTGAAATGGAGGGCAAGGAAAATTACTGAAGGGTTGTTTAGAGACTACAGTGTGTTGTGACAGCATATGTAAGAAAGGCCTATGACAGTGTCAAAAATATTATACACCTTGCAGGGCTCTCAATTAATTTTTTTTCTTTGTTGTCAGCCGGGCAACCTTGGCAGCTTTTTAAGTTGCCAAATGACAGTTGAGATGGTCATTTAAGACGGCTTGCAGGACGCGTGCGATAATGTGCTCGGTCGAAGTGCGTAGTTACCAGTCGGAATTAATGCTCAATGAAGCATTCACATATTATTTCTGCTTCAATAAAGTCACAAACTAAACATATTCACCAATCAAGACATGATATATACCACAATGACATGCAGCAAAATTATAATACAGTATCTCAACTCTTTTTACATGTTGCAATGAATGCAATTTCTATATACATCCATGATTTGGATGAAGGGATTCAAAGTAACATTAGCAAATTTGCAGACGACACAAAGCTGGGTGGCAGTGTGAACTGTGAGGAGGATGCTATGAGAATGCAGGGTGACTGGGGGAGTGAGCAGATGCATGGCAGATGAAGTTTAATGCGGATAAATGTGAGGTTATCCACTTTGGTAGCAAAAACAGGAAGGCAGATTACTATATAAATGGCGTCAAGTTGGAAAAGGGGGAAGTACAACATGATCTGGGGGTCCTTGTTCATCAGTCAATGCAGGTACAGCAGGCAGTGAAGAATGCGAATGGCATCTTGGCCTTTATAACAAGAGGAATCAAATATAGGAGCAAAGAGATCCTTCTGCAGTTGTACAGGGCCCTAGTGAGACCACACCTGGAGTATTGTGTACAGTTATGGTCCCCTAATTTGAGGAAGGACATTCTTGCTATTGAGGGAGTGCAGCGTATGTTTACAAGGTTAATTCCCGGGATGGCGGGACTGTCATATGCTGAGAGAATGGAGCAGCTGGGCTTGTACACTCTGGAGTTTAGAAGGATGAGAGGGTATCTCATTGAAACATATAAGATTGTTAAGGGTTTGGACACACTAGAGGCAGGAAACATGTTCCCAATGTTGGGGGAGTCCACAACCAGGGGTCACAGTTTAAGAATAAGGAGTAAGCCATTTAGAACGGAGACGAGGAAACACTTTTCTCACAGAGAGTGGTGAGTCTGTGGAATTCTCTGCCTGAGAGGGCGGTGGAGGCAGGTTCTCTGGATGCTTTCAAGAGAGAGCTAGATAGGCCTCTTAAAAATAGCAGAGTCAGGGGATATGGGGAGAAGGCAGGAACGGGGTACTGATTGGGGATGATCAGTCTATTGTCTATTGTCTATTATTTCTTTCCACTTCCAAACAAAAAGGTGGTTGGATTATTCAGCGTATGATCAACCTCAGCGAGACCAAGTGCAGGCTTGGCGATCGCTTCGCACAACACCTCCACTCAGTTTGCAATAACCAACCTGATGTCCCGGTGGCTCAACACTTCAACTCCCCCTCCCACTCCGAATCTGACCTTTCTGTCCTGGGCCTCCTCCATGGCCAGAGTGAGGCCCACCGCATATTGGAGGAGCAGCACCTCATATTTGCTTGGGTAGTTTACACCCCAGCGGTATGAACATTGGCGTCTCTAATTTCAGGTAGCCCTTGCTTTCTCCCTCCTTCCCCTCCCATTCCCAGCTCTCCCACAGCCTACTGTCTCCGCCTCTTCCTTTCTTTTTCATGTTTACCCCCCCCCCCGACATCAATCTGAAGAATGGTCTCGACCTGAAACGTCGCCTATTCCTTCGCTCCATAGATGCTGCCTTACCCGCTGATTTTCTCCAGTTTTATTTTGTCTACCAATGGGATCCCACCACTGGCCACATCTTCCCATCTCCTCCCCTGTTGGCTTTCCGCAGAGACCGCTCCCTCCGTAACTCCCTGGTCAATTCGTCCCTTCCCACCCAAACAATCCCCTCTCCTGGCATTTTCCCTTGCAACCGCAGGAAATGCCACACTTGTCGTTTTACCTCCCCCCTAGACTCCATCCAAGGACCCAAGCAGTCTTTCCAGGTGAGGCAGAGGTACACCTGCACCTCCTCCAACCTCATCTATTGCATCCGCTGCTCTAGATGTCAGCTGATCTACATCGGTGAGACCAAGCGTAGGCTTGGCGATCGTTTCGCCCAACACCTCCGCTCGGTTCGCAATAACCAACCTGATCTCCCGGTGGCTCAGCACTTCAACTCCCCTTCCCATTCCAAATCCGACCTTTCTGTCCTGGGCCTCTTCCATGGGCCAGAGTGAGGCCCACCGTAAATTGGAGGAGCAGCACCTCATATTTGGCTTGGGCAGTTTACACCCCAGCGGTATGAACATTGACTTCTTCAATTTCAGGTAGACACAGCTTTCTCCTCCCCTTCCCAGCTCTCCCTCAGCCCACTGTCTCCACCTCTTCCTTTCTTCTTCCCGTCCCCCCCACCCTCACATCAGTCTGAAGAAGGGTCTCATCCCGAAACGTCGCCTATTTCCTTTGCTCCATAGATGCTGCCTCACCCGCTGAGTTTCTCCAGCATTTTTGTCTGCCCATTCAAACAAGTTCTGTTATCCCACATTCCTCACCCACTCCCTACACATTAGGGGCAATTTTACAGAGACAAGTTAACCTACAAAGCCAATGCGTCTTTGAGATGTGGGAGGAAACCCACACGCTTGCAGGGAGAATGTGCAAATTCAACACAGACAGTGCCCGAGGACAGGATCGAACACAGATCTCTGGCGTGTGAGGCAGCGTCCACCAGCTGTGCCACTATATTTTGTTTTCCAACACACAAAAAATTATACGTTGATAACTTTGGTTACTAAAAAAATGAAAATATCCATTTTCAGTTTTAAATCTCCAAGTGACGCTATGTCCCCCCTTTACAGCTACTGTATGTTTTAATTCAGTTCAAGACTATGGGGCAGTACATTGGCCATAAAGTTGCTGCCTAAAAGTGCCAGAGACCTGGAATTGATCCTGAATATGGGTGCTGTCTGTATGGAGTTTGTTCCTTTTCTCTTTGATCGCATGGGTTTTCCTTCCACATTCCAAAGTGGTGCTCGTTTCCTTCCACATTCCAAAGGTGTGCAGGAAACTATTTCAGACCCAACCCAAAACGTCATATTTTCCTTCTGTCCAGAGATTCTGTCTGACCTGTTGAGTTACTCCAGCTTTTTGTGTCTATCTTCAGTTTAAACCAGCATCTGCAGTTCCTTCCTAAAGACACGATACTATACGATATAACTTTAGTAATCCCAGAATTAGAAGTATTGTATATGAATGCGCGAAGTATAAGAAGTAAAGTAGATGAGCTTGAGGCTCAGTTCGAGGTTGGTAGATATGACATTGTGGGGATTACTGAGACGTGGCTGCAGGAGGATCGGGCCTGGGAACTTAATATTCAGGGTTATACATCCTATAGAAAGGACAGGCAGGTGGGCAGAGGAGGGGGGGGGGTGTAGCTCTGCTGGTGAGGGATGGAATTCAGTCCTTTGCGAGGGAAGATATCGGGACTGATGAGGTAGAGACACTGTGGATTGAGTTGAGGAATTGTAAAGACAAGAAGACACTAATTGGTGTTATCTACAGACCCCCAAATAGTAGCCCGGATGTTGGGTGTAAGTTGCAGCAGGAGTTAAAACTGGCATGTAACAAAGGTAATGCCACTGTGGTGATGGGGGATTTCAATATGCAGGTACACTGGGAAAATCAGGTTGGTTCAGGACCCCAAGAAAGAGAGTTTGTAGAATGCCTCCGAGATGGATTCTTAGAGCAGCTTGTAATGGAGCCGACCAGAGAAAAGGCAATTCTGGATTTAGTGTTGTCCAATGAACCAGATATGATAAGAGAACTCGAGGTAAAGGAACCGCTTGGAGGTAGTGATCATAATATGATTAGTTTTAATTTGCAATTTGAGAAGGAGAAGGTTAAATCGGATGTGGCAGTGAGGCAGTTGAACAAAGGGGACTATGAAGATATGTTAAGGGAAAAAGAGTAGCAAAGTCAAATGTGGGTCCCTTGAAGGCAGACACGGGTGAAATTATTATGGGCAACAAGGAAATGGCAGAAGAGTTGAGTAGGTATTTCGGATCTGTCTTCACTAACGAAGACACAAACAATCTCCCAGATGTACTGGAGGACAGAGGATCTAAGGGGGTAGAGGAACTGAAAGAAATTTTCATTAGGCGAGAAATAGTATTGGGTAGGATAATGGGACTGAAGGATGATAAATCCCCTGGGCCTGATGGTCTGCATCCCAGGGTCCTCAGGGAGGTGGCTCTAGAAATAGTGGACGCATTGGTGATCATTTTCCAATGTTCAATAGATTCAAGATCAGTTCCTGTGGATTGGAGGATAGCTAATGTTATCCCACTTTTCAAGAAAGGAGCGAGAGAGAAAACGGGGAATTACAGACCGGTTAGCCTGACTTTGGTGGTGGGAAAGATGCTGGAGTCAATTATTAAAGAGGTAATAATGGGGCATTTGGATAGCAGTAAAAGGATTAGTCCAAGTCAACATGGATTTATGAAAGGGAAATCATGCTTGACTAATCTTCTGGAATTTTTTGAGGATGTGACAAGTAAAATGGATGAAGGGGTGCCAGTGGATGTAGTGTATCTAGACTTTCAGAGAGCCTTTGATAAGGTCCCGCACGGGAGACTGGTGACTAAAATTAGAGCACATGGTATTGGGGGTAGGGTGTTGACTTGGATAGAAAATTGGTTGGCAGACCGGAAGCAAAGAGTAGGAGTGAACGGGTCCTTTTCAGGATGGCAGGCAGTGGCGAGTGGAGTGCCGCAAGGCTCGGTATTGGGGTCGCAACTGTTTATCATATATATTAATGATTTGGAAGAGGGAATTAGGAGCAACACTAGTAAGTTTGTGGATGACACAAAGCTGGGTGGTAGTGTGAACTGTGAAGAGGATGTTAGGAGGTTGCAGGGTGACCTGGACAGGTTGAGTGAGTGGGCAGATGCGTGGCAGATGCAGTATGATATAGATAAATGTGAGGTTATCCACTTTGGTGGCAAAAACAAGGGGGCAGATTATTATCTCAATGGGGTTAGGTTAGGTAAGGGGGAGGTACAGCGAGACCTGGGTGTCCTTGTACACCGGTCACTGAAAGTTGGCGTGCAGGTACAGCAGGCAGTGAAGAAAGCTAATGGAATGTTGGCCTTCATAACAAGAGGATTTCAGTATAGGAGTAGAGAGGTTCTTCTGCAGTTGTATAGGGCTCTGGTGAGACCACATCTGGAGTATTGTGTACAGTTATGGTCTCCTAATTTGAGGAAGGACATCCATGTGATTGAGGCAGTGCAGTGTAGGTTCACGAGATTGATCCCTGGGATGGCGGGACTGTCATATGAGGAAAGATTGAAAAGATTAGGCTTGTATTCACTGGAGTTTAGAAAGATGAGGGGGGATCTTATAGAAACATATAAAATTATAAAAGGACTGGATAAGCTAGATGCAGGAAAAATGTTCCCAATGTTGGGTGAGTCCAGAACCAGAGGCCACATTCTTAGAATAAAGGGGAGGTCATTTAAGACTGAGGTGAGAAAAAACTGTTTCACCCAGAGAGTTGTGAATTTATGGAATTCCCTGCCACAGAGGGCAGTGGAGGCCAAATCACTGGATGGATTTAAGAGAGAGTTAGATAGAGCTCTAGGGGCTAGTGGAGTCAAGGGATATGGGGAAAAGGCAGGCACGGGTTATTGATAGGGGACAATCAGCCATGGTCATAATGAATGGCGGTGCTGGCTCGAAGGGCCGAATGGCCTCCTCCTGCACCTATTATCTGTTTCTAGGAGGGAAATTGTGTGTGTGTGTGTGTGTGGGTATATATATTATACACACACACACACACACACATATATTTATATAGTTAGATATTCATATATAAATATACACCTTTTTGTTTTCTCGTTTATAACATTGTTTACAGAGTACTATGTTTACATATTCTGTTGTGTTGCTGCAAGTAAGGATTTCATTGTTCTAACTCGGACGTGAGAGAATAAAACACTCTTGACTTACTCCGCTAATGTGTGGGATAGAACTAGTGTACGGGTGATCGGTGGTCGGCGTGGACTCGGTGGGCCGAAGGGCCTGTTTCCACGCTGTATCTTTAAATTAAACTAAAGACACTAAAACCAGAGGGAGTCTAAAGAAGGGTCTCTACATGAAACATCACCCAATTTCTTCTATCCAGAGTTGCTGGCTGCTCCATAGAGTTCCCCCGCACAATTAAAGCATGGAATAGTCTTCACCCTACCATTGTTACCCAACCAGACGCAACTAAGTTTAAGGTAGCTCTTTTTTCCCCCTGAACCCATTTTTGCTTAAGTCCAAGTCAAGAGAGTTTTATTGTCATGTGTCCCAGACAGGGCAATGAAATTCTTGCTTGCTGCAGCACAACAGAATATGTAAACATAATACAGAACAGGAGATAAAATGTTAGTGCGTTTATATACCATAGACCATATATATACCATAGACCATATATATGCACAATAAATAAACATATAAAATGCAATAGGCTGTTATTGTTCAGCCCTCCACCACCTCCAGTTTAGGACTGCTCTCACCCCAACCACAGACTGTTTACCCTCCTACCATCCGGGAGGCGCTACAGGTCTCTCCGTTGCCGGACCAGCAGGTTCAGGAACAGCTTCTTCCCTGCGGCGGTTACACTACTCAACACTGTACCTCGGTGACTGCCAATCACACCCCCCCCCCCCCCCCCCCGGACACTCCTCCCACCAGGATTTATTAGATTAGATTTATTTATTTACTGCTCATATTTATGTCGCTCTTCTAGGGAGATGCTAACTGCATTTCGTTGTCTCTGTACTGTACACTGCACAATGACAATAAAGTTGAATCTGATCTGAATCTGAATCTGAAATTCCATTTAGAATATTTTTGGAGGACCAGGAAACCAGAAGCAAGAGATACTCCAGCTCCAGGGTCAGGGAATGATTCTGCGTTGGTTTTCAGCTGTCGCGGCGAGGCGGCGACCGGACAGCAATGGCGGCCAGATCTCCCACAATTCAAAGCGAGGTAGAAAGTGCCCAGCGCCGACCACTGGGGTAATTTTGTTCGCGCCATTTTTTGGGAATCAAACATTTTTGTGAATGGGCTTCTGTCATGATGTCCACATCTACAAGTGTAGCGAGCTGTTCTGCTATCAAGTGCTCGAATCGCCACTGTAAGCGACCCGAGCATTTTATAGCAATCTTTCTTCAGCTTCCCCACTAAGGACGAAAGGTAAGGAAACAATGATTACTTTGTGTCTTGTGGCCTGCCCGATCTCTTCCTATAGCCCAGATCGCGGAGCCGGGGGTCGCCAGAAGAATTGGTCCGATCGCTGTCCCCGCGGACTATAACATCATGAAACCGCGGTCTCCGGTAGGAAGCGGCTCATTCGGGACGTCCAAACCGCGGATGTCCCGAATAGGCTTGTGTTCAAGCCGGTTTGAAATGGTGTTTAAAATACAGGATAAATGGTGTTAAATATACACAATGTCCAGAAATACTGCCTGACCCGCTGAGTTACTCCAGCGCTTTGTACCTGTCCACGTTCTCCACAGATTTTTCTTGACCCCCTGAGTTCCTCCAGCACTTTGTGTCTATTGAAGGCAGCAAAGGCTTGTGTTTACTTACCAAGTGAAAACATGAAGGGGTAAATCAAATCCATGAGCTTCTGAAAGGTATAAACCATAGTCTCTGTATAGACTAATGGAAGGGAGGGAGAGAGAGACAGAGAGACAGTCAATGCTGATAAAGACGGGAGCGTGGGGTTATCTGAACACAATTAGCTTCTTCCCTACTAAACCCAAACATGTCCACTCTCTCCAGCACATCCTGACTATTCCCAGGGTACAATTATCTGTTTAATAATCCGATGCTCACCGCCCCTCCCTCCCCCTCCCCCCTCCTCCTTCCCTCCCTCCCACCTTCCCTCCACTCTACCCTCCCTCTCCCTACCAGCCTACCCTCCCCCTCCCTCTCTCCCTCCCTCTTCCTCCTTCCCTCCCTTTCTCCCTCTCTCCCCTCCTTCCCTCTCTCCTTTCCCTCCCTCCCTGTCTCCATCATCCCTGTTCTCCAGAGATGCTGCCTGTCCCGCTGAGTTACTCCAGCTCTCTGTGTCCCCAATGTTTGTGTTGGGGCGCGGGTTGGTCTTTGTGACGGGGCATCCTGGAGACCTTTGTTGAGCGTCGGGGAGGTTCTCGGACGATGTCGCCCACAAGGCGAGAAGGTTTTTCAGCCAACGCCGAGGTCAAGATGACCCAGAATAGTCTGGCTTCTGTGTTTCTCCTTCTCGCCGTGTTGGCTCACAGGGGCTGCGCTTGTATGAACTGCGACCGCCGGCTCTGGTCCAAGTTCCCTGGACCTGATGAACCGCTGTCTGATTGTGGCTTCTGAGGATGAATGTTCCACTCAGCTGGACCCGGTTATCACTTACACCAAGGACTTCAAAATGGGTGAGAGGGAGGGAGAGAGAGAGGAGGAGGTAGGGAAGGGAGGGAGAGAAGGAGGGGCTAGATAGAGGGGAGGGTGGTAGAGAGGGAGGAAGGGGCGGTGAGGAGGGGGGCATCGGGTTATTAAACAGATAATTGTACCCTGGGAATAGTCAGGATGTGCTGGAGAGAGTGGACATGTTTGGGTTTAGTGGGGAAGAAGCTAATTGTGTTCAGATAACCCCACGCTCCCGTCTTTATCAACATTGACTCTGTCTCTCTCTCCCTCCCTTCCATTAGTCTATACAGAGACTATGGTTTATACCTTTCAGAAGCTCATGGATTTGATTTACCCCTTCATGTTTTCACTTGGTAAGTAAACACAAGCCTTTACTGCCTTCAATAGACACAAAGTGCTGGAGTAACTCAGCGGGTCAGGCAGCATCTCTGGAGAACATGGACAGGTACAAAGTGCTGGAGTAACTCAGCGGGACAGGCAGCATCTATGGAGAAGGAATAGGCGACGTTTCGGGTCGAAACCCTTCTTCAGACCGACGTGGGGGGGGGGGGGGGCAGAAAGAAGAGGCGGAGACAGTGGGCTGTGGGAGAGCTGTGAAGGGGAGGGGAAGGAGGGAGAAAGCAGGGACTACCTGAAATTGGAGGTCAATGTTCATACCGCTGGGGTGTAAACTACCCAAGCGAAATATGAGGTGCTGCTCCTCCAATTTGCGCTGGGCCTCACTCTGGCCACGGAGGAGGCCCAGGACAGAAAGGTCGAATTCGGAACAATCCTTGTTCGAGGCGTACCGTAGCC
>JAXLNO010002317.1:2365353-2512853 GCA_038087875.1 Malacoraja senta
TCTATGGCGGCAGATTCTTCCCGTTTCGCCGCCAATGACCGCAGACTCGTGAGACAGGCCTTTAAGAATGGATGGGAGGATGTGGGAGCGGGGTGGAAGGGCAAGAGGCGGTGTGGGGGGGGGGGGGGTGAGGGGGTATCAGGAGCATCACAACAGGAACCCCTCAGCCGCGCCTGTGCAGTTGGGGGCTATGGGTGAGTGGTGGAATATTGCGTTGGGGGCCCAGGTCTCCCTTGTCACTTAGTCTAGTAGTTTTATATATTTATATCAGGTCTCACCTCAGCCTTTGAACTGGGTGGTGAATCTGTGGAATTCATTGCCACAGATGGCGGTGGAGGCCAAGTCAGTGGATATATTTAAATCAGAGGTAGATAGATTCTTGATTAGTACAGGTGTCAGAGGTTATGGGGAGAAGGCAGTAGAATGGGGTTAGGAGAGAGAGATAGATCAGCCATGATTGAATGGGGCGAATGGCCTAATTCTGACTTGATGGGCCGAATGGCCTAATTCTAGACTTGATGGGCCGAATGGCCTAATTCTGCTCCTATCACTTATGACCTTATGAACTCCATGGAAAGCAATCCAAATCTTTGCAACCTCTTCTTTAGTTTCATTTAGATTAGAGATACAGAGCGGAAAGAGGCCCTTCGGCCCACCTTCTCCACGCCGACCAGCGATCCCCGCACACGAACACTATCCCACACACACTAGGGACAATTTGCAAATATAACGAAGTCAATTAACCTACAAACCTGTACGACTTGAGTGTGGGAGGAAACCGGAGCACCTGGAGAGAACCCACGCAGGTCATGAGATGAACTTACAAACTCCCAAGAGACAAGTACCTGTAGTCAGGATCGAACCCGGGTCTCTGGTGCTGTGAGGCAGCAACTCTACCGTTGAACCACTGTGGCCTCCTTTAAACTCCTTATTGCTAATACTCTCTAATCCAGGCAGCATTCTGCACCCTGGCCACATCCTTCCTGTAATGTGGTGACCAGAACTGCACACAATGCTTCAAATAACTGTATTAAATCTTCCTCATCTTAGAAGAGGAGAGAGGAAATATAGGAAAGATGTTGTCAAGCAGGAAAGGGTACAGAGAAGATTTACGAATATGTGGCCAGGACTCGAGGCCCTGAGCTATAGGGAGAGGTTGAGCAGGCTGGGACTCTATTCCTTGGAGCGCTGGAGGATGAGGGGTGATCTTACAGAGGTGTAGACAATCATGATGGGAATAGATCGGGAAGACGCACCGAGTCTCTTGCACAGAGTAGGTGAATCTAGGACCAGAGGACATTGGTTCAAGTTGAAGGGGAAAAGATTAAATAGGAATCTAGGTGGTGATTTTTTCATACAGAGGAGATAGTATGACCTCCTTTTTCAACTGCCAGAGGAGGTAGTTGAGGCAGGAACTATCCCACCGTTTAAGAAACAGACGTGGATAGGTACATGGATATGACAAGTTTGGAGGGATAAGGGCCAAACGTGGGCAGGTGGGACTAATGTAGCTGGGACATGTAGGCCGTTGAAAGCAAGTTGAGCCAAAGGGCCTGTTTCCACGCTGTTTCACTCTAAGACTTTATGACTCTGACTCTACGGCTCAATGAGAAGGCAGGAGAATGGGGTTAGGAGGGAGAGATAGATCAGCCATGATTGAATGGCGGAGTAGACTTGGCCATTCGGCAATCTAATTCTGCTCCTATCACTTATGACCTTACGGTGTTTTGAGGGACGTGTCAGTGTGTGTCTACTCACATTCTACAGTGAGGGTCACATCCCTCTCTGCTGTCCCGTGTTCATTCTCCGCCAAACACTGATAGACCCCGGCATCCTGCTGTGTCAGCTGAGGGAACTCCATCCACAGCTCGTTGCTGGAACGTGTTGTGTTCAGCGTGACACCGAGATGTCTCCACGTCAGGTTGGATGTTGGGAAACTCTGGACGGAGCAGAGGATCGCTGCAGAGTTTCCTTCCTTTACACTGACCCGGGAACTGTTCGCGTCGTCGTGGGAAGTAATTGAGAGATTCCGTGGAGCATCTAAAGACAAAGGTTTAAACGCGAGTTAACACGGCAGAATTCCACGTGTCAACCAGGAGAGTACAGAGAGAAAAGATGAAGTACGGATGTGACCAGTCTGCAGAAGGGTCTCGACCCGAAACGTCACTCATTCCTTCTCTCCAGAGATGCTGCCTGACCAGCTGAGTATCTCCAGCTCTTTGTGTCTATCATTGGTTTAAACCAGCACCTGCAGTTCCTTCCTCCACATTTCGTCTGCTCCACTGCAAAATCTCCTCAAGATATGTCTACTTTGAAGAGGTTCTCTTCTTCTTTCCGTCGAGAGTTGGAGTCATAGGGTGAAAGTGTGGAAACAGACCCTTCGGCCTAATTTGCCCACACCGGCCAACATGTCCCAGATACACTAGTGCCACCTGCCCGCATATGGCCCATATCCCTCCAAACCTGTCTTATCCATGTACCTGTCTAACTGTTTCTTAAACGCTGGGATAATCCCTGCCTCAACTACCTCCTCTGGCAGTTTGTTCCATACACCAACTATCCTTTATATGAAAAAGTTACCCCTCCTATTAAATCTTTTCCCCTTCACCTTGAACCTATGTCCTCTGGTCCTCGATTCCCCTACTCTAGGCATGGGTTCAAGGTGAAGGGGTAAAGATTTTGTGCATCTACCCGATCTATTCCCCTCATGATCTATACGCCTCTATATGATCACCCCTCATCCTCCTGCACTCCAAGAAATGGAGACCCAGCCGACTCAACCTCTCCCTATAGCTCAGACCCTCTAGTCTTGGCAGAATCCTCATAAATCATCTCTGAACCATTTCAAGCTTGACAATATCTTTCCTATAACATGGTGCCCAGAACTTTACACAATATTCTAAATGCGGTCTTACCAACGTCTTATGCAACTCAACATGATCACCCAACTTCTATATTCAAAACTCTGACTGATGAAGGCCAATGTGCCAAAAGCCTTTTTGACCACCTGATCTACCTGCGACTCGATCTTCAAGGAACCTTGCACCTGCACTCCTAGATCCCTCTGCTCTTCAACATTCCCCAGAGGCCTACCATTAACTGTGTTGATCCTGCTCTTGTTAGATGTCCCAAAATGCAACATCTCACACTTCTCGGTATTAAACTTCACCAACCATTCCTCAGCTCATCTGGCCAATCGATCAAGATCCTGCTGCAATCTTTTACAACAATGCAGTTCTGCCACATCCTCTCTCACTGCTCCCCCTCTGTGATGCCTCCTGCTCTCCGACCTTACATTCATTGTTCTTTATCTCTCGACATCATCGTCTGTATCCATTGTTTACCTTATCCCTAACCAGTCTGAAGAAGGGCCTTGACCCATTCCTTCTCTCCAGGGATGCTGCCTGTCCAGCTGAGTTAGTTTAGCTTTTTTGTGTCTATCTTCAGTACGAATGTAAGCTGGCCAGTAATGTAAAATAGGATAGCAAGAGTTTCTACGGATATATAAAGAGTAAAAAAAGAGGCAAGAGTGGAAGTTGGGCCGCTGGAGAATGATGCAAGAGTATTCAAGAAATGGAAGAGGAATTGAATAACTTTTTTTGCATCAGTCCTCACCGTGGAGGACACCAGCAGTGTGCCTGCAATCCTAGAGAGTCAGGGGTGGAAGTTAGTGGAGTGGCGATTACTCAGGAGAAGGTACTGGGAAAACTGAAAGGTCTGAGAGTGGATAAGTCACCTGGACTGGATGAACTGCACCCCAGGGTTCTGAAGGAGGTGGCCTCCGAGATTGTGGAGGCATTAGTTGTGATATTTCAAGAATCACTAGAGTTAGGAGTGGTTCATGAAGATTGGAAATTTGCTAATATGATCCCGCTGAACAAGAAGGGAGCGAAGCACAAGAGCGGAAACTATAGGCCGGTTAGCCTGACTTCGGTGGTTGGTAAGATTTTAGAATCAATTGTAAAGGAAGAGGTTACACAGTACTTAGATGTTCACGATAAAATGGGCCGAAGTCATCATGGTTTTGTTAATACCAGGACAGACAGAGGGGTGGCTGTGGATGAAAGAAAGCAGTGAAGAAAGCAAATGGCATGTAGGCCTTCATAGAGAGAGGATTTGAGAAAAGGAGCAAGGTGGTCCTATTGCAGTTGTACAGGGCTCTGGTGAGATCGCACCTGGAGTATTGTGTGCTGTTTTGGTCTCCTAATTTGAGGAAGGACATTCTTGCTATTGTGGGAGGGCAGCGTAGGTACACGAGATTAATTCCCAGGATGGCGGGACTGTCATATGATGAAAGAATGGATTGACTGGGCTTGCATTCACTGGAATTTAGGATGAGAGGATATCTTATAGAAACATATAAAATTCTTAAGGTATTCGATAGGCTAGATGCAGGAAAATTGTTCCTGATGTTGGTGGAGTCCAGAACCAGGGGTCACAGTTTAAGAATAAGGGGTCATCCATTTAGAACTGAGTTGAGGAAAAACCTTTTCACCCAGAGAGTTGTGAGTCGGTGGAGGCTGGATGTTTTCAAAAGAGAGTTAGATTTAGATCTTAGGGCTAACAGAATCAAGGAATATGGGGAGAAAGCAGGAACGGGGTACTGATTTTGGATGAATAACCGTGATCATATTGAATAGCGGTGCTGGCTGGAAGGGCCGAATGGCCTACACCTGCACCTATTTTTTATGTTTCTATTGTAGCGGCACCAAACGTGGTGAATAAAGGTGAGATGTCAGGCCGGTTCAAACAGTTGTTTATTCAGGGGTCGACACGTTAGGTTGGTGTGCTAACTATATTAACATTGTTGCTGTAGCTGAGCGAGGTTGTTCACTCGGGCTCAGCTACCGGTTGACCCTGAGCTATAGGGAGAGGTTGAGCAGGCTGGGACTCTATTCCTTGGAGCGCTGGAGGATGAGGGGTGATCTTACAGAGGTGTAGACAATCATGATGGGAATAGATCGGGAAGACGCACCGAGTCTCTTGCACAGAGTAGGTGAATCTAGGACCAGAGGACATTGGTTCAAGTTGAAGGGGAAAAGATTAAATAAGAATCTAGGTGGTGATTTTTTCATACAGAGGAGATAGTATGACCTCCTTTTTCAACTGCCAGAGGAGGTAGTTGAGGCAGGAACTATCCCACCGTTTAAGAAACAGACGTGGATAGGTACATGGATATGACAAGTTTGGAGGGATAAGGGCCAAACGTGGGCAGGTGGGACTAATGTAGCTGGGACATGTAGGCCGTTGAAAGCAAGTTGAGCCAAAGGACCTCTTTCCACGCTGTTTCACTCTAAGACTTTATGACTCTGACTCTACGGCTCAATGAGAAGGCAGGAGAATGGGGTTAGGAGGGAGAGATAGATCAGCCATGATTGAATGGCGGAGTAGACTTGGCCATTCGGCAATCTAATTCTGCTCCTATCACTTATGACCTTACGGTGTTTTGAGGGACGTGTCAGTGTGTGTCTACTCACATTCTACAGTGAGGGTCACATCCCTCTCTGCTGTCCCGTGTTCATTCTCCGCCAAACACTGATAGACCCCGGCATCCTGCCGTGTCAGCTGAGGGAACTCCATCCACAGCTCGTTGCTGGAACGTGTTGTGTTCAGCGTGACACCGAGATGTCTCCACGTCAGGTTGGATGTTGGGAAACTCTGGACGGAGCAGAGGATCGCTGCAGAGTTTCCTTCCTTTACACTGACCCGGGAACTGTTCGCGTCGTCGTGGGAAGTAATTGAGAGATTCCGTGGAGCATCTAAAGACAAAGGTTTAAACGCGAGTTAACACGGCAGAATTCCACGTGTCAACCAGGAGAGTACAGAGAGAAAAGATGAAGTACGGATGTGACCAGTCTGCAGAAGGGTCTCGACCCGAAACGTCACTCATTCCTTCTCTCCAGAGATGCTGCCTGACCAGCTGAGTATCTCCAGCTCTTTGTGTCTATCATTGGTTTAAACCAGCACCTGCAGTTCCTCCCTCCACATTTCGTCTGCTCCACTGCAAAATCTCCTCAAGATATGTCTACTTTGAAGAGGTTCTCTTCTTCTTTCCGTCGAGAGTTGGAGTCATAGGGTGAAAGTGTGGAAACAGACCCTTCGGTCTAATTTGCCCACACCGGCCAACATGTCCCAGATACACTAGTGCCACCTGCCCGCATATGGCCCATATCCCTCCAAACCTGTCTTATCCATGTACCTGTCTAACTGTTTCTTAAACGCTGGGATAATCCCTGCCTCAACTACCTCCTCTGGCAGTTTGTTCCATACACCAACTATCCTTTATATGAAAAAGTTACCCCTCCTATTAAATCTTTTCCCCTTCACCTTGAACCTATGTCCTCTGGTCCTCCATTCCCCTACTCTAGGCATGGGTTCAAGGTGAAGGGGAAAAGATTTTGTGCATCTACCCGATCTATTCCCCTCATGATCTATACGCCTCTATATGATCACCCCTCATCCTCCTGCACTCCAAGAAATGGAGACCCAGCCGACTCAACCTCTCCCTATAGCTCAGACCCTCTAGTCTTGGCAGAATCCTCATAAATCATCTCTGAACCATTTCAAGCTTGACAATATCTTTCCTATAACATGGTGCCCAGAACTTTACACAATATTCTAAATGCGGTCTTACCAACGTCTTATGCAACTCAACATGATCACCCAACTTCTATATTCAAAACTCTGACTGATGAAGGCCAATGTGCCAAAAGCCTTTTTGACCACCTGATCTACCTGCGACTCGATCTTCAAGGAACCTTGCACCTGCACTCCTAGATCCCTCTGCTCTTCAACATTCCCCAGAGGCCTACCATTAACTGTGTTGATCCTGCTCTTGTTAGATGTCCCAAAATGCAACATCTCACACTTCTCGGTATTAAACTTCACCAACCATTCCTCAGCTCATCTGGCCAATCGATCAAGATCCTGCTGCAATCTTTTACAACAATGCAGTTCTGCCACATCCTCTCTCACTGCTCCCCCTCTGTGATGCCTCCTGCTCTCCGACCTTACATTTATTGTTCTTTATCTCTCGACATCATCGTCTGTATCCATTGTTCACCTTATCCCTAACCAGTCTGAAGAAGGGCCTTGACCCATTCCTTCTCTCCAGGGATGCTGCCTGTCCAGCTGAGTTAGTTTAGCTTTTTTGTGTCTATCTTCAGTACGAATGTAAGCTGGCCAGTAATGTAAAATAGGATAGCAAGAGTTTCTACGGATATATAAAGAGTAAAAAAAGAGGCAAGAGTGGAAGTTGGGCCGCTGGAGAATGACGCAAGAGTATTCAAGAAATGGAAGAGGAATTGAATAACTTTTTTTGCATCAGTCCTCACCGTGGAGGACACCAGCAGTGTGCCTGCAATCCTAGAGAGTCAGGGGTGGAAGTTAGTGGAGTGGCGATTACTCAGGAGAAGGTACTGGGAAAACTGAAAGGTCTGAGAGTGGATAAGTCACCTGGACTGGATGAACTGCACCCCAGGGTTCTGAAGGAGGTGGCCTCGAAGATTGTGGAGGCATTAGTTGTGATATTTCAAGAATCACTAGAGTTAGAAGTGGTTCATGAAGATTGGAAATTTGCGAATATGATCCCGCTGAACAAGAAGGGAGCGAAGCACAAGAGCGGAAACTATAGGCCGGTTAGCCTGACTTCGGTGGTTGGTAAGATTTTCAGAGTGAATTGTAAAGGAAGAGGTTACGCAGTACTTAGATGTTCACGATAAAATGGGCCGAAGTCAGCATGGTTTAGTTAATACCAGGACAGACAGAGGGGTGGCTGTGGATGAAAGAAAGCAGTGAAGAAAGCAAATGGCATGTAGGCCTTCATAGAGAGAGGATTTGAGAAAAGGAGCAAGGTGGTCCTATTGCAGTTGTACAGGGCTCTGGTGAGATCGCACCTGGAGTATTGTGTGCAGTTTTGGTCTCCTAATTTGAGGAAGGACATTCTTGCTATTGTGGGAGGGCAGCGTAGGTACACGAGATTAATTCCCAGGATGGCGGGACTGTCATATGATGAAAGAATGGATTGACTGGGCTTGCATTCACTGGAATTTAGAAGGATGAGAGGATATCTTATAGAAACATATAAAATTCTTAAGGTATTCGATAGGCTAGATGCAGGAAAATTGTTCCTGATGTTGGTGGAGTCCAGAACCAGTGGTCACAGTTTAAGAATAAGGGGTCATCCATTTAGAACTGAGTTGAGGAAAAACCTTTTCACCCAGAGAGTTGTGAGTCGGTGGAGGCTGGATGTTTTCAAAAGAGAGTTAGATTTAGATCTTAGGGCTAACAGAATCAAGGAATATGGGGAGAAAGCAGGAACGGGGTACTGATTTTGGATGAATAACCGTGATCATATTGAATAGCGGTGCTGGCTGGAAGGGCCGAATGGCCTACTCCTGCACCTATTTTTTATGTTTCTATTGTAGCGGCACCAAACGTGGTGAATAAAGGTGAGATGTCAGGTCGGTTCAAACAGTTGTTTATTCAGGGGTCGACACGTTAGGTTGGTGTGCTAACTATATTAACATTGTTGCTGTAGCTGAGCGAGGTTGTTCACTCGGGCTCAGCTACCGGTTGACTGCCTTAAGGTCTCGAGGTGAGATGACCTAAGTACCAGGACACTCCCTCTAGCCCCTGACGTCACGTGCCCGCCCTCGTGCCTCCTGGCGAGGGTTTGAGCATAAGTGGCCCGTGAATAGGTTGACGCCACACTATGTTTCTTTCCCTATGTTTTCAGAAGGCCCTCGATAAGGTGCTGTATGTCAGGCTGCTGGGGAAGATGAGAGGCCATGGTATTAAAGGGAATATACTAGCATCGATAGTGGGTTGGTTGGATGGCAGAAGGCAAAGAGTTGCAATAAAAGGAGCTTTAGCAAGTTGGCTGCCAGTGGAGTTCCTCAAGGGTCGGTGCTGGGGCCACTTCTCTTCATGTTCTATATTAATGATTTGGATAAGGGGATTGAAGGCTTTGTGGCCAAGTTTGCCGATGATGCTGAGGAAGATAGCGTAGAGAAAGCAAGGACTCTGCAGAAGGACTTTGGACAGGTTATGAGAGTGGGTAGAGAAGTAGCAGATGAAATTCAGTATGGCAAAGTATGGAGTCATGCATTTTGGTAATAAGAGTAAAGGCGTAGAGTATTTTCTAAATGGAGAGAGAATGCAGAAATCAGAGGTGCAAAGGGACTCAGGAGTGCTGGTGCAGGCCTCCCAAAAAGTTAATTTGCAAGTTGAATCGGTAGTAAGGAAGGCAAATTCAATGCTAGCATTTATATCAAGAGGTCTGGAATACAAAAACAGAGATGTAATGCTGAGGCCCCATAAGGCGCTGGTCAGGCCGCATTTGGAATATTGTGAACAAATTTGGGCCCCATGTCTGATGAAGGATGTGCTGGCTCTGGAGAGGGTCCAGAGGAGGTTTACAAGAATGATTCCAGGAATGAGTAGGATAGCATATGATGAGCGCTTGACAGCACTGGGCCTCTACTCACTGGAATTTAGAAGGTTGGGTGGGGGACCTCATTGAAACTTATAGAATAATGAAAGGCATGTGGATGTGGAAGGATTGTTTCAACTGGTGGGAGAGTCCAGCACCAGAGCTCATAGCATCAGAATTAAATGGCGCTCTTTTAGAAAGGAGGTGAGAAGGAACTTCTTTAGTCAGTGGGTAGTTAATCTGTGGAACTCATTGCCACAAAGGGCTGTGGAGGTCAAGTCATTGGATATTTTTAAGGCAGAGATAAACAAGTTCTTGATTAGAACAAGTGTCAAGGGTTATGGGGAGAAGGCAGGAAAATGGGATTAGGAGACAGAGCCATGATTGAATGGCGGAGTAGACTCGATGGGCCTAATGGCCTAATTCTATTACTATAACTTGTGATCTTGTAAACATGAACCACCTGTTTGAAGTCTAAAGGCGATCCTATATTATCTTCTCATTGAAACAAGATACTATATAAACATTCATGACAGACACAAAGTGCTGGAGTAACTCAGCGGGTCAGGCAGCATCTCTGGAAAAAAAGAATAGGTGGCGTTTCACGTCGAAACCCTTCTTCAGACTGAGAGTCGGAGAGCGGGAAACGAGAGATATCGACGGCACAAATGAATGAAAGATATGCAAAAGCAACGATGATCAGGAAAAACATCGAGCCCACTATGGTCCATTGTTGGCTCTGGGGTAGGACATGACAAGTTATACAGACAATGAAACTCAAGAGGGCAACAGTAAATAAAAGACCTTTGTCACCTACCCTTGTTCTCCACGATTGAAGGCATGAGCTACAGAGAGATGTTGGGGCAGGCTGGGACTCTATTTCTTGGAGGGCAGGCGTATGAAGGGTGATCTTATAGAGGTGTGCACAATTATTGGGAGGAATTGATCGGGTAGACGCACAAAGTCTGTTGCCCAGAGTAGGGGATTCGAGGACCAGAGGACTTATGTTTAAGAGGAGGGGAAAAGATTTAATGGAACCTGAGGGGTAACATTTTTCCACACAAAGGGTGGTGGGTGTATGGAACAAGCTGCCGGAGGAGGTAGTTGAGGCTGGGACTATCCCAGCGTTTAAGAAATAGTTGAACAGGTACATTGATAGGATAGGTATGAGGGATATGGGCCAAACGCAGGCATGTGGGACTAGTATAGATGGGGCATGTTGGCTGGTTGACTCTATCTACACCTCACGCTGCCTTGGCAAGGCCAGCAGCAAAATCAAGGATGAGTCGCTCCCCAGCCACTCCCTTCTTCCTGCCTCTCCCATCGGGCAAGAGGTACAGCAGTGTGAAAACGAACGCACACCTCCAGATTCAGGGACAGTTTCTTTCCAGCTGTTATCAGGCAACTGAACCATCCCACCACAACCAGAGCGCAGTCCTGAATTACTATGGTGCTCTCTTTGATAGGACTTTACTGGCTTTTTCTTGCACTAAACATTATTCCCTTGAAGCATTGAGAGGCATTGAGGGTTTCTGGGTAGAAAGGCCAATATGATCCAACAATGTCAGGCAGAGGTCAGACAGGCTACATACAGGTAGGGAACACAAAAGATTGTAGATGTGGGCTGCACGGTGGCGCAGTGGGTAGAGCTGCTGCCTCACAGCGCTAGAGACCCGGGTTCGATCCTGACCACCGGTGCCTGTCTGTATGGAGTTTGCACGTTCTCCCCGTGACCTGCGTCGGTTTCTCCGAGATCTTGAGGATGTGTGTGTGTGTTTGAGTGAGTGCGTGTGAGAGAGATCATGTGTGTGTGTGCGTGTGAGAGAGAATGTGTGGGTGTTTGAGTGAGTGTGTGTGTGAGAGAGGGTGAATGTGTGAGTGAGAGTGTGTATGTGTTTGAGAGAGTGTGTGTGAGTGATGGTGTTCGTGTGTGGGACAGAGAGAATGTGTGTGTGTGTGAGAGAGGGAGACTGTGTGTAGATGTGAGTGAGTGAGTGTGTGTAGTGAATTCCAGCATCTCTCATGGGCCAATAATCCATCTGCGTTTATAGAGATGTGTCAGTGTGTGTCTACTCACATTCTACAGTGAGGGTCACATCCCTCTCTGCTGTCCCGTGTTCATTCTCCGCCACACACTGATAGACCCCAGCATCCTGCCGTGTCAGCTGAGGGAACTCCATCCACAGCTCGTTGCTGGAACGTGTTGTGTTCAGCGTGATACCGAGATGTCTCCACGTCAGGTTAGATGCTGGGAAACTCTGGACGGAGCAGAGGATCGCTGCAGTGTTTCCTTCCTTTAGACTGACCCAGAAATTGTTCACGTTGTCGGGGGAAGTGATTGAGAGATTCTGGGGAGCGTCTGCAAACAGATAAAATTCAGCAACCAGTTTTGTGGCACTTCCATCACCCTTGGATTGTAAATTTAGACTTTAGAGATACAGCGCGGAAACAGGCCCTTTCGCCCACCCAGTCTGCACTGACCATCGATCACCCGTTCACACGTTAGTTTAGAGATACAGTGTGGAAACAGACCCTTTGGCCCAACGAGTCCACACCGACTTCTATGTTTAAGGAAATGAGAGATATAGACAATGGTGTAGAGAGATATAGAACAAAGAATGAAAGATACGCATAAAATTAATGATGATAAAGGAAACAGGTCATTGTTAGCTGTTTGTTGGGTGAGAGCAAGAAGCTGGTGCGACTTGGGTGGGGGAGGGATGGAGAGAGAGGGAATGCCGGGGCTTCCTGAAGTTAGAAAAATCAATATTCATACCACTGGGCTGTAAACGGCCCAATATATGAGATGCTGATCCTCCAATTTGCGTTTAGCCTCACTCTGATGGATTATTGCTGTTCCTGCACAATAAACGATCTCCGTACTTACATTGCACAGTCATTGTGAGGTTCTGCTCGGATGAGACAGTTGGGTATGTGACTCTGCGGGTGAGGGTTTGCCCGTGATGATTGAGCGCTGGGGTCAGGGACAGAACAGAAGTATACGTCAGAGTGTGTCCCCGCTGTGTTACGCTGTGTGACGCTGATGGTGGTTCATCAGTGGGGGTGACCCAGGTTAAGGTGGGTGCCGTTCCATTACGCATGGTGTTGAAGGAGCAGGTCACGTTCACAGGCTGACCTGCCACCATTTCAGCAGGGAATATCGTGGGTTTATCTGTGAAATCTAACACACACAGAAACAGATACTGTTAGTTAAATATCACTGGATACATCGGTTCACATTGTAATCCCAGTGCCACACGAGGAAGGATGTTTTTACAAGGTATAGAAGTGTGAAAACACACACCTCAAGATTATCAAGGACCAGTCTCACCCCGGCCACTCCTTCTTCTCCTCTCTCCCATTGGGCAAGAGGTATAGAAGTGTGAAAACGCACACCTCCAGATTATCAAAGACGAGTCTCACCCCCGGTCACTCCCTCTTCTCCCCTCACCCACCGGGCAAAAGGTACAGGTTTGAAAACGCACACCTCCAGATTCAGGGACAGTTTCTTCCCAGCTGTTATCAGGCAAATGAACCATCCTACAACAACCAGAGAGCAGTCCTGAACTACTGTCTACCTCATTGGTGACCTTCAGACTATCCCTGATCGGACTTTGCTGACTTAACCTTGCACTAAACTTTATTCCCTTATCATGCAGCTATATGCTGTAAACGGCTAGATTGTAATCATGTATTGTCTTCCCGCTGACTGGCTAGCACGCAACAAAAAAGCTTTTCACTGTACCTCGGTACACATGACAATAAAATTAACTAACTAAACTAAACTAAACAAGGATGATCCCTGAACAAGGAGGTACAATGGTCAGGGGAGGTTGAAAAGGTCGGGGATCAGCGATGTTATGATGACCTGTGATCGGGAAGATGGGGACAGAGTTCTCCACTAAGGGCAGTAAGGATAAGACAGTCATTGTTTAGTTTAGTTCAGGCTGAGTGAAGTGTAGATGGAGTCGATATTAGGAGCATTTATGGCCAATGAAAACCTGGTAATAACAGTGCAAAACTGGAGGTGTCACGATGATCCAGAAATGAACCAGAAGGATCCTGATGCTGTGGTGTGTGCGTGAATAGGGAACGTGTACAGTCCAAAGTCCGATCAAGGATAGTCCGAGGGTCACCAGTGAGGTTGATGGTAGTTCAACATTGCTCTGTGGTTGTGGTAGGATGGTTCAGTTGCCTGATAACAGCTGGGAAGAAACTGTTGAGTGAATGAGTGAATTAGACAGAGCACTTACCAGTAACACTGAGCCATGTTACAGTGGGGTAGTTGTAACGATTCCCCCCTCCAAAATTAACTCTGAAATAATAAGGACCTGCATCTTGCTGCGTGACGTTGTCTATAACCAGGGAACAGTCGTTGTCTCTCAGGACACCTGACAGCCGGGTCCGATGCTGAAACTTTGTTGATTCTAGACTGGGTTTCCTGGAGTGGAAGGCTATAGAACCTTTGTTGTTCTGCGTCCCACTGTTAAACCAGATTCCAGTCCGTGGTTTATTGTGCAGAGCCGACGGGTACCTGTAGTGACACGGAATCCGTGCACACAAACCATTCTGCGCTGTCACATCTCGTGGATTGTCCGCACTCCACTGTCCCGACATCACGGCTGAGGAGAGAAGGAACAATCTTTAGCAGTGAACACCCTGTCAGTTCACTGGACTCACTTTCCACACCTTTTATCCTGCGCTGTGGACCTGGTGTGTAGAGCGGAGAAGAGCGGCATGGTGGTGTAGCGGTAGAGCCTCCCTCCTCACCGCCCCTCCCAGTGTGTCACTCCCTCCTCACCGCCCCTCCCACAGTGTGTCACTCCCTCCTCACCGCCCCTCCCACAATGTGTCACTCCCTCCTCACCGCCCCTCCCACAGTGTGTCACTCCCTCCTCACCGTCCCTCCCAGTGCGTTACTCCCTCCTCACTGCCCCTCCCAGTGTGTCACTCCCTCCTCACCACCCCTCCCACAGTGCATCACTCCCTCCTCACCGCCCCTCCCAGTGTGTCACTCCCTCCTCACCGCCCCTCCCAGTGTGTCACTCCCTCCTCACCGTCCCTCCCAGTGTGTCATTCCCTCCTCACCGCCCCTCCCAGTGTCACTCCCTCCTCACCGTCCCTCCCAGTGCGTTACTCCCTCCTCACCGCCCCTCCCACAGTGTGTCACTCCCTCCTCACCGCCCCTCCCAGTGTGTCACTCCCTCACCGCCCTTCCCAGTGTGTCACTCCCTCCTCACCGCCCCTCCCAGTGTGTCACTCCCTCACCGCCCTTCCCAGTGTGTCATTCCCTCCTCACCGCCCCTCCCACAGTGTATCACTCCCTCACCGCCCTTCCCAGTGTGTCACTCCCTCCTCACCGCCCCTCCCAGTGTGTCACTCCCTCACCGCCCTTCCCACAGTGCGTCACTACCTCCTCACTACTCCTCCCAGTGCGTCACTCCCTCCTCACCGCCCCTCCCACAGTGTGTCACTCCCTCCTCACCGCCCCTCCTCCCAGTGTGTCACTCCCTCCTCACCGCCCCTCCCAGTGCGTCACTCCCTCCTCACTACTCCTCCCACAGTGCGTCACTCCCTCCTCACCGCCCCTCCCACAGTGCATCACTCCCCACTACTGCCCCTCCCACAGTGTGTCACTCCCTCCTCACTGCCCCTCCCACAGTGCGTCACTCCCAGGGACCAGTAGAGCGTCCCTTGTAGCCAGGGTCCGGAGGGCAAGGAGCATCGCCACTCCACCTAGGGTCCGTAGGGGGAGGAGTGACTCTGCTGTCAGCGACCGAAGGACTGGTGACGGGATCTAGGCAGTGGGCAGGGCCGAAGATGGCCTGGTTGGGTTGCTCCTAGGCCTGGCCAAGCTGGCCATCCGCAAGTCACGGCGCCAGGCAGAAGAGGGCTTTGCCCGAGCCAGTTGGTTGCATCATTACCAGTGTTACGTCCGCGCCCGGGTGGTGTTAGAGAGGGACATGGTTATATAGTGGTTTATTAGTATATTTGTAGCATAGTTGTTTGGAAATTTAGTGTCTGAATAATTTGGTGATTTTGTAATATGGTGGAGGGTGTGTCACCACCTTTTTTTTGTTGTTTTGGTTTTTGTATCGTAATCGTAATTGAATGAATTAGTTTTGATTAAAAAAACCAGTGCGGCGCTCCCTCCTTTGCTGCAGTATATTCCATCTGCCACTTCTCTGCCGACTCTCCCAACCTGTCCAAATCCTTCTGCAGTCCCTGCTTTCTCTACACTACCTGCCCCTCCACCTATTTCCGTATCATCTGCAAACTTGGCCACAAAGCCTTCAATCCCCTCGTCCAAATCATTAATGTACAACGTGAAGAAAAGTGGTGTACAGGAAGGAACTGCGAATACTGGTTTAAACTGAAGATTGACACACAAATCTGGAGTAACTCAGCGCGACAGGCAGCATCTCTGGAGAGAAGGAATGGGTGACGTTTCGGGTCAAGGCCCTTCATCAGACTGAGAGTCAGGGGAGAGAGAAACGAGAGATATGGACGGTGATGTAGAGAGATATAAAACAAATGAATGAAACATATGCAAGATAAGTAACAATGGTAAAGGAAGCAGGCCGTTGTTAGCGGTTTACTATGTGAGAACGAGAAGCTGGTGCAACTTGGGTGGTGAAGGGATGGAGAGAGGGGGAACGCAGGGGTTACTTGAAGTTAGAGAAATCAATATTTATATCATACCGAGAGGCGGCAAGGGAGGTGCAAAAGCATCAACATTAGTCGGCAGGTCCGTCCGACAGAACTAAAATCTATCATAAAGTGGTCTGTTATCACGAGGGTTTACGGTTGAGAGGGTAGATTTAGTTGAAGAATGAACCGCAGATGCTGGCTTAAACCAAGGAGAGACACAAAAAGCTGGAATAACTCAATGGGTCAGTTTAATTTAGTTTAGAGGGTCAGCGCGGAAACAGGCCCTTCAGCCCACCAAGTCCGCAACGACCATCGATCACCTGTTCACACCAGGTATGTGTTTAGTTTAGAGATACATCGTAGAAACAGGCCCTTTGGCCCACCGTGTCTGCGCCGACCAACAAAGATTCTCTGCATTAGTGCGGCGGCATGGTAGCGTAGCGATTGAACTACTGCCTTACCGCGCGAGAGTCCCAGGTTCGATCTTGGCTACGGGCGCTGTCTGTACAGAGTTTGCACGTTCTCCCCGTGACTGCGTGGGATTTCTCCCGGTGCTTGGGTTTCCTCCCACACTCCAAAGACGTACAGGTTTGTGGGTTAATTGGCTTGGTATAAATGTACAATTGTCCCCAGCTCTCTATCTCTAAGCTAAATTAAACTAACAAATAACATAAACAAATTGCTCTCACATTTATACATGAACACCAAAACCCCCCCATATTTAATGTTATAAATTTAGTTTTGTTTAAGGATACAGCGTCGAAACAGGCCCTTCAGCCCACCGAGCCTGCACCGACCATCATACATCCCAGCACTATCCTTTGTATTTATATCAAGCCAATTGTACCAATTTACATTTATACCAAGCCAATTAACCTACAAAACTGGTGTGGGAGGAAACCGAAGATATAGATGGTGATGTAGAGAGAGATAGAACAAATCAATGAAAGACATGCAAAAAAAGTAACGATGATAAAGGAAACAATGTTGGCTGTGTGCTAGCTGGGAACGAGAAGCTGGTGCGACTTGGGTGGGGGAGGGGTGGAGAGGGAGGGAATGCAGGGGTTACTTGAAGTTAGAGAAATCAATATTCATACTGGACTGAGTAGGAATAGGTGACGTTTCGGATCGAGACCCTTCTACATTGACAGCATTGATGTGCAGCGGGATCTAGGAGTCCAGGTTCACAGCTCACTGAAGGAGGCAGCACGAGTAGATAGGGTGCGTGGAATTGAAAGAGAGCCGGGTTCGGCAGTGACCACTCCGACATTCACAGTAACACGGTGAACTCAGGGGCTTTATTCTATTTACAGCGGCAAAAATGTCCAGGACCACATAGGGGCGCTGTCCCTCACCGTCAGAGCGCATGTGTGAAGATGCTGCCGATCTGTGGCTGAGTGGGTTTGCTGATGACACCAAGATTGGAGGAGTTGCAGACAGTGAGGAAGCTGTCGGAAGATACTGTGGGATGAAGATAAGTTGCAGAAAGGGGCGGAGAAATGGCAGACAGAGTTTAATCCGAGCAAGAGTGTGGTGTTGCACTTTGGGAGGTTGAAGGCACAAGGAGAGTGTACAGTTAACGGCAAGTCCATTAACAGCATTGATTTTTTTTTAGCGTGGAAACAGGCCCTTCGGCCCACCTAATCCTGACTGACCATCGATACAATACAATACAATATTGTATTGTACAGCGGAACAGTGTGGTAAAAAGCCACCGAGTCCACGCCGACAAGCGATCCCCGCACTATCCCACACACGTTGGGGACAATTTACATTTAAACCAAGCCAATTAACCTACAAACCCGTACGTTTTGGAGTGTGGGAGGAAACTGAAGATCTTGGGGAAAACACATGCAGGTCACTGGGTGAACGTACAAACTCCGTACAGACAAACACCCGTAGTCGCGATCGAACCTGGGTGTCTGGCGCTGTAAGGCGGCAACTCTACTGCTGCGCCTACGACTACGGGTGCTGTCTGGGGCCTTTTTCCACACTGTATCTCTAAACTAAACATAGAACGAGTGTGTGAACGGGTGATTGCTGGTCGGGACAGACTCGGTGGGCCGAAGGGCCTGTTTCCACGCTGTATCTCTGTAATAAACTAAAACTAAACTAGCCGGGACCCATCCCAATTTGTCTTTTTTTCTCTGTCTTTATTCTGGTCTTCTCCCAGTCTGTCCATCGGGTGAGAATGCCTGGGCTTCTGACAGGGGCACTGATGAGAGAGCACTGTGCTGTGGGAGGGGCAGTGAGGAGGGAGCATTGCGGAAGGAGGGAGCACTGCGCTGTGGGAGGGGAAGTGTGGAGGAAGCGGTGTGGTGAGGAGGGAGCGCTGCACTGTGGTAGGGGCGGTGAGGAGGGAGTGCTGCAGGAGGAGCGGTGAGGAGGGAGTGCTGTGTTGTGGAAGAGATGCTAATGAAAGAAGCGCTGTTGTGTGAGAGGAACTGTTCACCCCTTACCCACAGACACCTCCTGTCCCTCGGTCTCCCTCACTTCCCCTCAAATCCCCCTCCCTCACAACTCAGACCCTTCTCCCCTCGGTTCCTCACAAGTCCCTCCTCCCAGGGACTTAACCCAAATTGTCGCCTATCCATGTCCTCCATAGATGCTGCCTGACCCGCTCAATTACTCCAGCATTTTAAAAAATTTGTAATCCATCACGGTGGCGCGGCGGTAGACTTATAGTGAATGCAGCGCCGGAGACCCGGGTTCCATCCCGACTACAGCTGCTGTCTGTACAGAGTTTGTACATTATCCTCGTGACCTTCGGTTTCCTCCCACAGTCCAAAGACGTACAGGTTTGTAGGTTAATTGACTTGGTAAATGTAAAAATTGTTCCTAGTGGGTGCAGGATAATGTTAATGTGCAGGGATCGCTGGTCGGCCCGGACTCGGTGGGCCGAATGGCCTGTATCTCGAAACTAAAAAAAACCCATCTGCAGTTCCTTGAGTCTCGCCTACATTTCCTGACGCTGCCCTCGCCCTCCCTCCTGCCCGAACTCACCGGGGTCCCACACACACATGCACTCGTTGCCCACCTCGGGAACCTCACGGCGGCCGGAGGAGCAGGGACCACGTTGCAAATGCATCGGATATAGACTGGGGAAACAACTCGCATGAGCGGTGTATTGATGCAGCGCTGCAGAGGGTGAACCCGGCCGGCCTCAGTCACATTCTCAAAATATACCAGAGGAGTGAAATGGAAGGTGGAAGGATCTAACCAAGGACTTGCTCTCAGAAAGCATGTATCTATTTAGAATTCATGAGGGGGAAAAAAAATCATGTCATCATGCATCATTAGAAAAGGGCAAAAAGGAAAAAAAAAGGCAAGTAATATTTTCTACAAACCAATGGCAAGCATGGCTTCATAATTCTTCTCACAGTCACTTATTTCTTCAAACTCTTCCTTGGAAAAATAGCCAGCAATGTCTTTGAAATGGTCAGCATCCTGGAAAAACAAACATTGTACTTGATACACGTTGGTGCATAATCTGTAATCATCAGATATTAATTCCAAAACAGATTTTAAAATATCATTTATTTATTTAATATAGGACAATTCCAGGATATTGAATCACAACTTAAAATTAACAGGTAGACAAAAGTGCTGGAGAAACTCAGCGGGTGCGGCAGTATCTATGGAGCGAAGGCCCGAAACGTTGCCTATTTTCTTCGCTCCATAGATGCTGCCGCACCCACTGAGTTTCTCCAGCAGTTTTGTCTACCTTCGATTTTCCAGCATCTGCAGTTCCTTCTTAAACCTAACAGGTAACATCTTCAGGATAGAAATGAGATATTTCTTCACTCAGAATATAGTGATTTTTTTTCGAGGGTTGAAAGAAATCAGTTGTTAATTGCATTCCAGCAAGATCAAAACATTATTGATTCAAAGAAGTAATAAACCATATCACAGCATGAGAGGAAACTGCATTTAGGATGCAGGTCAGGAGTGATCTGCCTGAAAGGTCCAGACCCAAAATGTTACCTGTCAAGATTCAAGATTGCAGCTTCCAGCCAACAGACATCAGTGCCTACAATTCTGGCAATGAAGACAGTGACTAACATGGGCTTCCCCCCCACACTGAAGTCAGGACCAGCACCCAGTGGCTGCTGCAAAACCACTATTGTAAAAAAGAATAAATTGTCGGTGGTAATCAGCAAGCCAGGCAGCATCTGTGGAGGTAGAAACTGAGTGAATGTTTCAGGTTAATATTCTTTCCTCACAGCTGGGGAAAGTTGCCAGATGGAAACAGACAACTAGAAGGATGAGGGAGATGGTCTGAATGGCCTCCCAGATCAATATTAATGTCAGTGATCCACTCCAGAGCCCAGGGAACTCATCCACTCCTCACTGATACCATTTCCTGGGGTTGTGATGGTCTGAGAAGGAGCAGCAGCATCTTCCCCGTTCCCAGGCCCCTGAGAGGACATTTATCCGGCATCTTCTGCCCGTTCTCCATGTCAAAGCTCCCTGGAGTCTGACCTCTGAGCCCTGTGTCCCAGACATGGTCTCGTCTCCTTCAGCAGCTTCTCGGTCTCCCTTCCTGAGCTCAGACGCCCACTTCTCCTCACCTACACCTCGACTAAACCCGTCGCTTCAATTAAACTCCTCGCCTCAACCAAACCTCACACTTCACTGTTAAAGGTAGACAAAAATGCTGGAGAAACTCAGCAGGTGAGGCAGCATTTAATGGAGCGAAGGAATATGTGACGTCTTTAGTCTGAAGAGGGGTCGCGAACCGAAACGTCACCTATTCCTTCGCTCCATAGATGCTGCCTCACCCGCTGAATTTCTCCAGCATTTTTGTCTACCTTCGATTTTTCCAGCATCTGCAGTTCTTCCTTAAACCTAACTACTAAACCTCGCCTCAACTAAACTTCACCTCACACCTAACCCTCAACTCACTAAACTGCACCTCGACTAAAGTTCACCTCAACTAAACCTCACACCTCGACTAACTCCTCACCTCGACTAAACTTTACCTCACCTCAATTAAACCCCTCAATCACCTCGAACAAACCTCACCTCAGCTAAACTTCACCTCAACTACATTTCACACCTCACTACTAAACTAGTCCTCACACCTAAACCTCGCTTCAACTAAACCCCTCGTCTCGAACCTCACCCTCACTACACCTCACCCCCACTACATCTCGCCCCCACTACACCCCACCCCCACTACACCTCACCCCCACTACATCTCGCCCCCACTACATCTCGCCCCCACTATACCCCACCCCCACTACACCTCACCCCCACTACACCTCACCCCCACCCCCACTACACCCCACCCCCACTACACCTCACCCCCACTAAACATCATCCCCACTACACCTCACCCCCACTAAACCTCCCACCCTCACGTTGACTACACTTCACCTCAACTACACTTCACCTGAACTAAACCTAAACGTCACCTCAATAAACTCCACCTCACGACTAAACTATTTATAGCCCCTCCCGCCATCCTCGCCGGGGGGAGAACACGGAGAAAGGCGCAGGCGCACTGCCCGAGAGAACCGGTGGGGGACGCACGCTCGTTGACGTCGAGCTCGGGGCCTGCCCCTTCCTCCCGGGGCCTGCGCCTGCGCCGCTCTCTGCGTTCACCCCCCCTCCCCCCCCCACCGGCTCCCTCGGGCTGTGCGCCTGCGCCTCTCTCCGCGCTCGCCCGCGAGGATGGCGGGAGACTCGCGACGGCTTTTGGCGCCTTTTCCCGCCGCCGGCTGTAGTTGTCCACGTGACCCGCGCTCTGGTTGGATCCGCTCCGCTCACGTGAGGCGCCGCCAACGGCCGGGGGGGGGGAGGGGCTATAAATAGTTTAGTCGTGAGGTGGAGTTTATTGAGGTGACGTTTAGGTTTAGTTCAGGTGAAGTGTAGTTGAGGTGAAGTTTAGTCAACGTGAGGGTGGGGTGTAGTGGGGGTGAGGTGTAGCGGGGGTGGGGGTGTAGCGGGGGTGAGGTGTAGTGGGGGTGGGGGTGAGGTGTAGTGGGGGTGGGGGTGAGGTGTAGTGGGGGTGAGGTGTAGTGGGGGTGAGGTGTAGTGGGGGTGAGGTGTAGCGGAGGTGAGGTGTAGTGGGGGTGAGGTGTAGTGGGGGTGAGGTGTAGTGGGGGTGAGGTGTAGTGGGGGTGAGGTGTAGCGGAGGTGAGGTGTAGCGGGGGTGAGGTGTAGCGGAGGTGAGGTGTAGTGGGGGTGAGGTGTAGTGGGGGTGAGGTGTAGTGGGGGTGAGGTGTAGTGGGGGTGAGGTGTAGTGGGGGTGAGGTGTAGTGGGGGTGAGGTGTAGTGGGGGTGAGGTGTAGTGGGGGTGGGGGTGAGGTGTAGTGGGGGTGGGGTGTAGTGGGGGTGAGGTGTAGTGGGGGTGAGGTGTAGTGGGGGTGAGGTGTAGTGGGGGTGAGGTGTAGTGGGGGTGAGGTGTAGTGGGGGTGGGGGTGAGGTGTAGTGGGGGTGAGGTGTAGTGGGGGTGAGGTGTAGTGGGGTGAGGTGTAGTGGGGGTGAGGTGTAGTGGGGGTGAGGTGTAGTGGGGGTGAGGTGTAGTGGGGGTGAGGTGTAGTGGGGTGAGGTGTAGTGGGGGTGAGGGTGAGGTGTAGCGGGGGTGAGGTGTAGTGGGGGTGAGGTGTAGTGGGGGTGAGGTGTAGTGGGGTGAGGTGTAGTGGGGGTGAGGTGTAGTGGGGGTGAGGTTTAGTGGAGGTTTAGTTGAGGTGAGCTTTAGCTGAGGTGAAGTTTGTTCAAGGTGATTGAGGGGTTTAGTTGAGGTGAGGTAAACTTTAGTCGAGGTGAGGATTTTGTTGAGGTGTGAGGTTTAGTTGAGGAAGTTTAGTCGAGGAGCAGTTTAGTGAGTTGAGGGTTAGGTGTGAGGTGAAGTTTAGTCCAGGTGAGGTTTAGTAGTGAGGTTTAAGAAAGAACTGCAGATGCTGGAAAAATCGAAGGTAGATAAAAATGTTGAAGATACTCAGCGGGATTATATTAGTTGGAGAGTTAAATGGTGAAAAAGTAATTCTTCTCAATGTATATGGGCCTAACTTTGATAACCCCATGTTTTTTAATAAAACATTTAATAAAATTCCTGAATTTACACAATATAAATTAATAATTGGAGGAGACTTCAACTGTACATTAGATTCATACTTAGATAGATCTTCAAGGCAAAAAAAAGTAAAATCTCAATCAAGTGTATTTTTAAATTCATTTATTAATACCACTAATATTAAGGATGTCTGGAGAATAGAAAACCCAACTGGACGGGAATACTCATTTTACTCACCAGTACATAAAACATACTCAAGAATAGATTATTTTTTGGTTGACTCTAGGTTTATCCCATTTATTTATAATTCAAAATATCATAACATTATAATCTCAGATCACGCACCTGTAACATTCATGATTAAATTAAATGGAATGTCCGAGAAACAAACATATTGGAGATTCAACCCACAAATTTTGAACGAAAGATCATGCCAGGAATATATTATTAAACAGATTCAAATATTTTTTGAGGTAAATGACAACCCTGACACACCTACTTCTCTTATGTGGGAAACGTTTAAAGCGTTTGTTCGTGGTACATTAATTTCCGCTCAAGCATTTTATAATAAAGAGAACAGGATTAAACAACAAACATTGGAAAGTGAAATCAAGCAACTAGATATAGAAAATGCGAGAATGCCATCTATTTTAAAACATAATAAAATTGCTGTATTAAAATATAAATTAAATAAAATGTATTCAGAACAAGTAATAAAACTTTATCAAAAAACCAAACAATTACATTTTGAATTTGGAGACAAACCACAAAAACTATTATCACGTCAGTTACGAAAAATGGAAGGGGAAAAAATAATTCATAAAATTAGAACAGAGACAGGAGAATTATTAAAAATGCCCAAGGACATAAATGATAGATTTCTCCAATACTATCATAACCTTTATTCAACTAAAACCGTAGGACAATCAGAAGGAATAGCAGATTTTTTACTAAAATGTAATTTAAAAGGTTTAGATTCAAACGATAGAGAATTATTAGAAAAGGAGATTACCATAAAAGATATTGAGGAGTCTATCGGCTCTTTAAAAAATGGTAAAGCAGTAGGACCAGATGGTTTAGGCTCCGAATTTTATAAAAAATGTCATGACTTGCTTTGCCCACGTTTACAAAGATTGTATGAGTATATCTATACTCAACAGAAACTTCCAGACACTTTAAATGAATCTATAATAACACTTATTCCTAAAGCTGATAAAGATCCGGAAGACCCGGGATCATATAGAGCAATCGCACTTTTAAATACAGATCAGAAAATATTAACTAAAATACTAGCGAATAGATTAAGTACAGTGATGAATAAATTAATACACCCTGACCAAACAGGCTTTATTCAGAAACGGTACTCATATTATAATCTAAGAAGATTATTTAATATTATATATTCCAAGAGAAATATTAAGGAAGATCTAGCAATAATCTCACTTGACGCTGAAAAAGCATTTGATCAGGTCGAATGGTCTTATTTATTTTCGGTGATGGAAAATATGCAGTTAGGGGAGAAATTCTGTACATGGATAAAACTGTTATATACAAATCCCACGGCTAGAATATTTACAAACCAAAGGTTGTCATCTAAATTTAGTCTATCTAGAGGTTGTAGACAAGGATGCCCGTTATCTCCATTATTATTTGCGCTTGCTATTGAGCCACTTGCAGAAAGAGTCAGGGGGCATCCGGAAATACACGGATATAACACAAAGGACACAGTGAATAACATTTCTTTATACGCAGATGATGTATTAATTTACATTACAAAACCAGAAATTAGTATTCCAAATTTATTAAAGCTAATAACCCAATTTGGTTCACTTTCAGGATACAGAATAAATTGGAATAAAAGTGAAATTATGCCAATAAGGGAACATAACAAACAGATAATACAACAATTTCCATTTAAAATAGTAAAGGAAAAATTTAAATATCTAGGTATTTATATAACTAAGAAATATACATCATTATTTAAAGCAAATTTTCCACCATTACTAAATAAACTACATAAGAATATTCAATACTGGAAAACACTTCCTATCTCAATGGTAGGCAAAATTAATGCCATAAAAATGATTTTTTTACCGCAAATATTATACCTTTTTCAGACAATTCCGATATATCTGGCAAAAACCTTTTTTAAAAAACTGGATTCTATTGTTAATGATTTCATCTGGGATTATAAGAATCATAGGATAAACAAAAGACATTTGTGTAAATCAAAAATGAATGGAGGCTTGGTTTTACCCAACTTTTTGTTTTATTTCTGGGCAGTTAATATTAAAAATATGAATTTCTGGTTGGAAGAAATAGATCATCAGCCAGACTGGTTAAAAATGGAAAAGGAAGATTGTTTACCTTTTGATATCGGTTCGATTTTATTTGCTACGTCTAAATTAAACAAAAAAATGTATAGGGAAAACCCTATAATATTTAGTGCTATACGAATTTGGAAACAATTAAAAAAGACATTAAAATTAGATAATTTATCACTTTTTCTTCCAATTGTGAATAACCCTTTGTTTAAGCCTTCATGGTTGGACGGGGGTTTTACACAATGGAAGAATTATGGAATTAAAAATATGGGACAACTTTACAAGGAAGGCACTTTTCTGACATTTCAGGAGTTGCAACAGACTTACGGACTTCGAGGAAATGATTACTTCAGATATCTTCAACTTAGAGATTATGTAAAATCAAATACTCAAAATTTTCGAATTAGAAATTCAGAAATTCTTGATGAATGTTGGAACAAACATCCTAATACAGAAAAATTAATATCTTATATATATAATATCTTATTAGACAGTGACATTCCATCGACGGACTTACATAGACAAACATGGGAAAAAGAATTAAATCAAATAATAACGAAAGATACTTGGGAAGAAAGTTTGCAACACATACATCAATGTTCATTAAACGCCAGACATTCTCTAATACAATTTAAAGTAATACATAGGTTACATTATTCCAAAACAAAACTACATAAAATTTTTCAACATATCTCACCTATATGTGATAAATGTCAACATTTAGAAGCTACCTTATCTCATATGTTTGCAAACTGTATAAAAATTAAACAATTCTGGGTAAATATTTTCAGTATAATATCTAAAGTAACCAGCACACAATTGGACCCAGATCCAAAATTAATAATACTTGGAATATTAGAATTAAATCAAACATTTAGTATAACACAAAGAAACTTTATTGATTATAGTTTAATAACAGGAAAAAAATTAATTCTAAAATTTTGGAAAGGCCCTACGACCCCCACAATTAAAATGTGGATTATAGAAATGACGGAGACCTTAAATGTGGAAAGAATCAGACTCTCCCTGTTGGACAAACAGGAATTATTCGTTGGAACATGGTCTCCTTTTATTGATTACCTAAAGGGTCAGAACAGTTCAGCACAGGAACCTGACTAACACCCGGGCTAAAGAATGGATGAAACGCTATATCTAGAAATGTACGAATATATCTCGAATGAAGTTTTCTATTTTAATAAATTTTTCCATTCTTCTTTAACTATCTTCTTTCAAATTTTTTTTTTTTTTTTGTTGTTTTAAATTTTTTGTTTTTTTTTTGTTTTGTTTTTGTTTTGTTTTTTTGTTTATTTATTATTATTTTTTTTTTTTTCTTCTCTTTTTTCTCTTTCTTTACTTCATCTTTCTCTTTAGTTCTATTTAGTTTAAAAAAAAAAAAAGCAAAAGGTATTGGAGACATTGTAATAATATTTAACAATATTATCAATTTAATAATGTAAGACTGTAATGATGTAACTAGGTTGTGTACGCATCTCCAATAAAAAAATATTAAAAAAAATAAATAAAAGAAACTCATCAAACTGAAGAAGGGTCTCAACCCGAAACGTCACCTATTCCTAGCAATGTTACAAAATTTTGAAATTTTAAAAATCAAGTCTGTAATTTATCCCAACAGATAAAGCATAAAAAAGACGTTTAATTTGACACCTAATTCACTTTCATATCTTCAGTATTAAAAAAGTTATGGCCATTTTCATACTCGGAAATTAGCATGTTGTTCCCTATTGCTTTTCCATTGACTTAACACAAAAGCTGTGATCGAGGACATTCAAAAGCCCATAACTTTCTTAAAAATTAAGAGAACTGAAATACATTTTCAGTTACTGTAGATTGAAGCATTCTGAAACAAATATGAAACAATCTTACTTAGATGACATGAAATTAAAGCATATAATTAGTTAGTTACCTAATTGTAGCTAATTACAAAATTCAATTACTAGATCTAAACATCTATCAATTTTTTAAGAATAGATTAATATTTTTAAATAGCCTAAGTGTCCAAATAACATTCACACACGAATTCACAATAGAACATAATTTTTAAATCTCATTGTCCTGGATTTATAGGCCAAATGGAAAGAATTTAATGTTTAAAATCTGTAAATTAATGGCCATTTAAATCATCTTGCGAGTGTGTTTTTCTGGAACGCGATCATTTGGAACGTTGCATTTGCAGTGAATTTAACCCCGTGTCGGCATGAAAAATACTGCCGGTTCGTTCGGGGGAAAAAATCACCGTTTCGCAACTTAAAATGTGAATTAAATGCATCTTAAGGAGCACTTTTATACGTAAAATAAACGGCTGTCGTTTACCTGTCCCGTGCGTGAAATCCGTCCCCGTTGTCGGCGTTAACGGCTTTAGAAGCTGATTTTAAAATATCTCCAGCGCCGAACTTGTCGGGCGAATAAAAAAAATTAATACACAGAACGCCCGTCGGAACGATTCTTCAGCAAAAGCTTGCACTCCAACGAAATATAATACAGGACAAGGTAGGAGAAACCCGCGTTTTATCCCCGCCCCCCCCTCAAAGGCGCGAAAATCGCGCACACGGCCAGTGGCAGAATTGCAGCGCCGCTGAAGGTAAGTATTGTAACATACCTACCATACCTACGACTGCAAGGTGACTTGGATAGGCTGGGTGAGTGGGCAAATGTTTGGCAGATGCAGTATAATGTGGATAAATGTGAGGTTATCCACTTTGGTGGCAAAAACGGGAAGGCAGACTATTATATAAATGGTGGCCGATTAGGAAATGGGGAGATGCAGCGAGACCTGGGTGTCATGGTACACCAGTCATTGAAAGTAGGCATGCAGGTGCAGCAGGCAGTGAAGAAAGCGAATGGTATGTTGGCCTTCATAGCAAGAGGATTTGAGTATAGGAGCAGGGAGGTTCTACTGCAGTTGTACAGGGTCTTGGTGAGACCACACCTGGGGTATTGCGTATAGTTTTGGTCTCCAAATCTGAGGAAGGACATTATAGCCATAGGGGGAGTGCAAAGAAGGTTCACCAGACTGATTCCTGGGGTGTCAGGACTTTCATATGAAGAAAGACTGGATAGACTTGGCTTATACTCGCTAGAATTTAGGAGATTGAGAGGGGATCTTATAGAAACGTACAAAATTCTTATGGGGTTGGACAGGCTAGATGCAGGAAGATTGTTCCCGATGTTGGGGAACTCCAGGACAAGGGGTCACAGCTTAAGGATAAGGGGGAAATCCTTTAAGACCGAGATGAGGAAAAACCTTTTCACACAGAGAGTGGTGAATCTCTGGAACTCTCTGCCACAGAGGGTAGTTGAGGCCAGTTCATTGGCTATATTTAAGAGGGAGTTAGATGTGGCCCTTGTGGCTAAAGGGATCAGGGGGTATGTAGAGAAGGCAGGTACGGGATACTGAGTTAGATGATCAGCCATGATCATATTGAATGGCGGTGCAGGCTCGAAGGGCCCAATGGCCTACTCCTGCACCTATTTTCTATGTATCTATATTCCTTCGCTCCATAGATGCTGCCTCACCCGATGAGTTTCACCAGCATTTTTGTCTACGTTTGGAAAGACGTTTTGTCTAGGCTTGGTTGAGGCGAGGGGTCTAAATGAGGCGAGGGGTTTAGTCGAGGTGTAGGTGAGGGTAAGTTAGCGGAGGTGAGGTGAGGAGAAGTGGGTGTCTGAGCTCAGGAAGGGAGAACAAGGTTGTGCTGAAGGAGGCAAGACCATGTCTGGGACGCAGGGCTCAGAGGTGAGAGTCCAAGGAGCTTTGACATGGAGATCGGGCAAAAGATGCCGGATAAATGTCCTCTCAGGAAATTGGGGAGATGCTGCTGCTCCTTCTCAGAGCATCACAACCGCGGGAATTGGTGTCAGTGAGGAGTGGATGAGTTCCCTGGGCTCTGGAGTGGATCACTGACATTAATATTGATCTGGGAGTCCATTGAGACCATCTCCCTCATCCTTCTAGTTGTCTGTCCCCATCTGGCAACTTTCCCCAGCTGTGAGGAAAGACTATTAACCTGAAACATTCACTCAGTTTCTACCTCGACAGATACTGCCTGGCTTGCTGATTATATTGATTCTTTTTTACAATAGTGGTTTTGCAGCAGCCACTGGGTGCTGCTCCTGACTTCAGTGTGGGGGAAGCCCATGATAGTCACTGTCTTCATTGCCAGAAATGTACGCACTGATTGTCTGTTGGCTGGAAGGTGCAATCTTGAATCTTGACAGGCAACATTTTGGGTCTGGACCTTTTGGGCAGATCACTTCTGACCTGCATCCTAAATGCAGTTTCCTCTCATGCTGTAATATGGTTTATTCTATGAATCAATAATGTTTTGATCTTGCTGGAATGCAATTAACAACTGATTTCTTTCAACCCTTGAAAAAAAAATCATTATATTCTGAGTGAAGAAATAGATCATCGATCCTGAAGAAGTTACCTGTTCATTTTAAGTTGTGATTCAATATCCTGGAATTGTCCTATATTAAATAAATAAATAATATTTTAAAATCTGTTTTGGAATTAATATCTGATGATTACAGATTATGCACCAACGTGTATCAAGTACAATGTTTGTTTTTCCAGGATGCTGACCATTTCAAAGACATTGCTGGCTATTTCTCCAAGGAAGAGTTTGAAGAAATAAGTGACTGGGAGAAGCTCCGTTATAAGAACATGAAGCGGAATTATGAAGCCATACTTGCCATTGGTTTGTACAAAATATATCCCTTTTGTTCCCTTTTCTATTGATGCATGCTGAAATGAGTTTCCCCCCCCACATGATAACTAAATAGATATGTGCTTTCTGAGACCAAGTCCTTGGTTAGATCCTCCCATTTCACTCCACGGATATACTTTGACAATATCTCTGAGGATATTGAACATTCCTGTTCTTTGATAATATAACTTCTATTGGCTTCTCCCTGAACACTCACAGCCATGATGACCTGGTGATCTCGGTCTCCGAAGTCAATTTCAGATCTTCCTTCAAGAAGGTGAGTTCACATCAAGCACCCAGTCCAATCAGAGTTCAGGGCTGAGTACTAAAAACCTATGTCGAGTAATTCAAAAATATCCTCAAGCTATTACATCTGTGGTCAAGGTTCAAATCTGCTCCAACGTGGATCTATCGTTCCCATGTTTAAGAAGGCCACTGTGATCTGCCTCGCTGACTACCATCTGGTAGCACTTAGATTCATGGTAATAAAATGCCTACAGAGGTTGATTAGGGTGCAAATCAACTCTTGCCTCACAAATTACTTGGATCCACTTCAGTTTGCTAACTGTCACAGCTGGTCAACAGTAGATGCTATCTCACTGGCTCTGCACTCTGCTCTAGACCATCTACAATACATGTCAGGCAGCTATTCGTCAACTACGGCTCGGCATTCAACACTATCATCCCCTCCAAATTACCAGTAAAGTCCAATACCTGGTACTCTGTACGTTCCTTTGCAATTGGATACTAGAGAGAGAGTTGGATACTAGAGAGAAACGTGTACAGATGCACAGTGGAACGTATCTTGACTAGTTTCATATTGGCCTGCTAAGGCAATCCAATGTATAGGAATGCAAGAGGCTGCATGGTATGGTGAACTCAAACCAGTCCATTACAGGCACACTCATCCCCACCATCAATAACATCTACATGAGAACCCAGCACAAGAAGGCCGCATCGGTCATCAAGTTTCCCATTCATCCGGGCCGTTCTCTCATCTTGCTGCTAAATCAGGTAGGTGGTACTGAAGCCTGAAGTTCCACACCAAGAGGTTCAGGATCTGCTACTTTCCTGCAACTATATTCTTGAAACCATTTGTGCAATCCTAATGCAACCGTGATTCCTCTTGCACTACCATGGACATTTCATAGCAACATGATTTGACTGATGTCTTGTAGATTTATACAGTCCTCTTGTAACAGTCTTACAGATTAACTGTATAATTAATGTTTAATGTGTAACCGTCTCTAAGCCTGTGATGCTTCTGCAAGGTAGTCTTTCATTGTATCTACATCTATAAATATAAACTTGACATAATTTGGAAAAATTGGGATCGGGATCAAACAAACCTAGGTCATCACTTGTGCATGGCTGAGACTGAGTTATTCTAGCACTTTGAGTTTTATCCCTGAAGTTCCTATCTTAACTTGTCAGTGCTCCCTCAAGTGCAGCACACTCCTGCAAAACATTTCCATAATGAGCCTAGGAAAATGGGAATATATTTCCATATGTCTGGAGAAAACCATTGGAGGAAACACAGGAAGTGATTTCTGTTGTTTGAAGGCATGAATAATTGAAGATACAGACTCCAGTCTGAGACTAACTGTTTGGTCCACTGGGCAACTAATTCCTGCCCTCCTTAATGTCTCAGAGACATGTACTTCTTGCAACAGGCTCCACAAATTTGTAGATGCTTAATCAAATGTGTCACTAATGACGTGTCTATACGTTTGCAGATGACACCACTGTCGGATCACGAAAAACGATGAGACAGAGTACAGGAAGGAGAAAGAGTACCTCATAACTTAGTGTCAAATTAACAACATCCCCCTCAATGTCAGCAAGACGAAGAGCTAGTTCTCGACTTCAGGATGAGTGGTGGAATACATGCCCCAATCATAGTGCCGATGTTCAAATGATTCTTTTTTTAATTTAAAAAATATATTTTTATTAGAAGCAGTGTACAAAAGTATAAAACCGCGGCATGTGACATAATACATTTATTGTACAGCTTCCATTTTAATTTTAGCAAAGATGAAATAGAAAAAGAGAGAAAGGGCAAGAAAAAAAGAAAGTGAAAGAGAAAGTGAATGTGTAAGAATAGAACCCCTAAACTACCAAATGAGTGTAGTCAAAGAGCGAGTAAGTAAAAACTTTTTTTTAAAAAAGACAAAAAAGAAAAAAAGAAAAAAAAAGTGTTGATATGCCTGCTTCATTTCTCACATCACCCATCACCCAGTCCGTAAATCGGTTTAATTCCGAAGTTATGTTGCACCATACTATCCTTGAAATGAATCAATGAAAGGAATCCATATCTTTGAAAATTGCTCTGATTTTCCTGCTAAGACAAGTCTCATATCTTCAAGATGTAGCGTCTCAGACATGTTTGTAATCCACATTTTAAGAGTTGGGGGAGATGTATTTTTCCAAAATTTAAGTATACGTTTTTTCGCCATTACAGGCTATAATTAAGGAAACGTCTTTGAAATATTGATAGCTCAGAGCAGGCTTCTACTGTTCCGAAAATAATCAGTTCTGTATGGGGGTCCAGTTTTGTTTTTAATGATTTTGAGAAAATTTCAAAGATTTCTTTCCAAAAGTATGGAGTTTTATGCAAGAGGCAAAGGAGTTGCTTCTTGAAGGAGACATTTGTCACAAATAGGAGATACATTTGACAAAATCTTATTGAGTTTAGTCTTTGAGTAGTAGAGTCTTTGGAGTATTTTGAATTGCATTAAAATGTGTCTAGCATTAATCGAACAATTATGTATATATAAGTAATATTTTTCCCATCTGTCTGGACATTTTTAGGCCCAATTCCTCATCCCATTCTCTTCTAATTGCGTCTGATGACGGAATTTCTATATTTAGAAGGATATTATACAAGTATGTGTTAGATTGTTTGACTCTGAGTTTCTATTCATACCTTCGTCTAATATATCTGGCAGCAGAGTTTGATAATCGTGGGTATATGTTTTCAAATAATCTCGAATTTGAAGATATCTAAAAAATTGATTGCCTTTCAGACTGTATTTCAACTGTAATTTCTGGAATGACAGGAGATTTCCCATCTTTCCCAATAAATAAACGTTTTATCTATCATAGATGGCTTGAACGACGGGTTATTAGCTATTGGTGAAAGAAGAGATAAATTTCTTAGTTTAAAAGTAGATTTTAAGTAAAATTCGTAAAGTGCTGTGAATAATCGGATTTTTCTCATATATTGTGTTCTTCAACTTTATTGGGGAGAGAAGGATCGCGCCTATGTTAAAAGGCGAGCAATCCTCTCTCTCCATTACTAACCAGTCTACCTGTTGGCATGCGTTATCCAGCCAGTAAATTGCATTTTTAATATTCGTTGCCCAATAGTAGTATATGAAATTGGGGAGCGCCAATCCGCCCATTTCTTTGGGTTTACATAGATGTCGTTTATGAATTATATGTGATTTATAATCCCAGATAAAGTTTTTACTCCGGAAATCAAGATTAAAAAAAAAAATTAGGTCGGTATATCGGTATTGATTGAAATAAATTAAGAATTTGTGGGAGAAAAATCATTTTTATGGCATTTATTCTGCCTATTAGAGACATCGGAAGTGTTTTCCAGAATTGAATAAGTGTGTTTAATTTAGTAACTATAAGCGGGAAGTTTGCATTGAATAAAGAATTATATTTTCTGGTTACTTGGATACCCAAATATTTAAATTTTTCTGTAGCAATTCTAAAAGGGAATTTTAAAAGTTGTGTCGGTTCTGGAGGTTTTATTGCCATAATTTCACTTTTGTTCTAGTTTATTCTATATCCTGAGAAGGAACCGAATTCCTCTATAAGATTAATATATTTGGAATACTAACTTGAGAATTGGTGATATATAATAATACACCATCTGCATATAATGATATTTTGTTATTGGAATGTTTAGTATTATAGCCGTGAATGTTCGGATGTACTCTTATACTTTCCGCTAAGAGTTCAATCGCAAAGGAACATAACAGGGCTGATAATGCACAACCCTGTCTATTGCCCTTGGATAGTTGAAATTTCGGAGAAAGTATGTGGTTGGTCAGTATTCTGGCAGACGGCCTATCATATAGTAATTTTATCCATGAAATAAAATTCTCTCCCATTTGAAATTTTTGCAGTACTGTGAAAAGGTATTTCCATTCTACTTGGTCAAATACTTTTTCTGCATCTAATGAAATAATTGATAAGTCTTCAGTTTTGTGTGAGTACATTATGTTAAAAAGACGTCTCAAATTATTAAATGACTGTCCCTTTGGTATGAACCCCATTTGATCCGAATGTATTAATTTATTAACGTATTTACTTAATCTTCTTGCCAGAGTTTTCGCTAATATTTTCCGATCTGTATTTAGCAGGGCTATTGCTCTATGTGAACCGGGGTCTTCTAGATCTTTAACTTTGTTGGGTATAAGTGTGATAGTTGATTCAGCTAGTGTTTGTGGCAATGTCTGTTCTTTAAATGCATATGTATAAAGGTTGTGTAAACGTGGTGAAATTACCTCGTGAAATCTTTTATAAAATTCGTTACTGAACCCGTCTGGTCCAGGTGTTTTACCGTTCTTCAGTGAATTTATTGTCTCTTCTATTTCTTTGATTGAAATCTGCTCCTAATTCCTCTTGTTCCAGCGGGTTAAGTGTTGGGAGATTACAGTTGTCCATAAAGTTTATAATTTTTCTGCTTTCTGTTGATGTTTTGGATGGGTATAAATTTTGATAAAATTGGGCAAATCTTTCGTTAATGTCTTTGGGAAGCATTAACAATTCACCTTTATCTGATTTGATTTTTAGAATAGTCTGATCCTTTTCAAATTTTTTCAGCTGACATGCCAAAAGTTTGTGTGGCTTGTCGCCAAATTCGAAATTTTCCTGTTTTGTAATTTGAAATAATCTAATAACTCTTGCAGATAAAATTTGGTTTAGTTTAAATTTCAATATTGCTATCTTGTTGTGTTTATAGTTGGATCTTTCACATTTTCTAAATCCAGTTGTCTAATCTGTTCTTCTAGTTGCAATTGTTCCATCCCATTCTTTTTATTTTGATAAGCTTGGTATGAAATGATAGAACCTCTAATAGACGCCTTAAAAGATTCCCATAATAGGGAGGGCGAGATGTCTGGGGTATCATTGGTCTCAAAGAAAAGTTCCACCTGTTGTTTTAAATATTTACAACCATCCAGATTGTTTAGTATTTGAGGATTGAACCTCCAAAACAATTTTTTATTGAACATTCCTTCTAGTTTTAAGGAGAAGGTTAGCAGAGAATGATCGGAAATGACACTATTATGGTATTTAGGGTTAGTTGTAAAGGGGATTAATTTCATGTCCACTAGGAAGTAGTCAATACGTGCATAGGTTTTATGTACTGACGAGTAGAAGGAGTATTCTCTTCCGGCAGGGTTTGCAATCCTGTCTGTTATATTTGTATTTTTTATGTATGTATTTAAAAGTTCACTGGATTTTGATTTTATATTAAGTCTCTTTTGTTGGGCAGATTTATCAAGGTATTGATCCAAAACGCAATTGAAATTCACGTTTTGCTGATTGGACTCAGAAATTATATTCAAGATTTTGTTAAAGAATTGTGTGTTATCAAAATTAGGAGCATAAATATTTACCATGGGATTCGGCACAGTAAGATTAGACGTATTACCTCCAGTCTGAGAATGTGACGAATTGTGGATGGTAAATGTAAATATGAAATGGGAAGAGATAACGAAGCTTGTTTACATCTCTGAGAAGTTACAGTAGATCACCCGCGCCCCCGACCGCTAGTAGCATAGATACGTTGCAGTAAATGGGAGGCTTATGATTGGCTCGAAATGGGGATGGTGATGTGGGCCGCTTGAAAGATGTGATAGAATAATGTCAAGATTCCCTTGTTTTGCGTTTGATTTGTGTTAACCATTTCTTGTTGGATAAGATTAACATAAGCAAACGTTATGTTATTGTAGATTGGTTACTTCACACTAACCAATGTAGTGCTTTATTATTAGAACACTGTTAGAATACTACACTGTTCACATTATCATAAGCCAGCTGGTGCTGTCAGTCTATTGCCGCTACACAACTGAAGCAACATGCTGCAGTATATAGTAAGTGCCTTTTAATAAATACTGTTGTACCATGTTTGTGAGAATGATTGGGTCATTTACATGGTGTCAAGAAGTGGTTGGTAACCCACTCCGTGTTTAAGTATATCAGTTTTTATTTCGTCTAGTGATTTTTTTTTGTCTATGCACCATCGCTGCCACGGCCAGCTCACTTCGCCGTCCAGACCCTCTGATCTTTGACTTGGACATCGCTGAACGTTGGCGCATTTTTGAGTGCGACTACAACCATTACATTCGTGCTGCTCATCGCAACGCTGCACCAGATGTGTGTGCCTCTATACAACTCAATGTCGCTGGCCCTGAGGCAATGAAGCGTGCTGAGTGTTTCGACTACGCGCCTGCAGTTCTGGATCACAAGAACCAGATTGTGGTACCTGCTGAAACTATTGATGACCCTGCAGTCCTACTCGCTAAGTTCAGACAGATGTGTGACCTTTGTGCCAACTCCATACTTGAACGTAGTAAGTTTTTTGCTCGCTACCAACGGCAAGGAGAACCTGTAGAAAATTACATTAGTGATCTGAAACACATTGCTGCACGCTGCTGTTTTGGGGATCGGTGTAAGGATCTCATCCGCGACAAACTGGTATGAGGTCTGCTTAGTGATAAGGTATGAGACAAACTGCTCCGCGATACTGAACTGACCTTGTCCCGAGCTGTGCATGATTGCAGGATTGCTGAACTAACTGTTTCCCACACAAAGGCTTTGGGCCCTGGGTCACATTCCTCGTACAGAGTCAATGCTACCGACACCTATTGTAACCGGCGTTCACAACCCCACACACCACCTCGCCAGCCTCAGAGATCTATCGAACGGTGCTCTAACTGTGACGGCTCCCACACTCCAGGTCGCGAGTTCTGCGTTGCTTTCGGAAAAATTTGCTACCACTGTAAAAAGATGTATCACTTCATGAAATGCTGTCGTTCACGCACAGCTCGTTCGTTCCCAAGGCAGTCTGCGCACCTGTTAAAACATAAACCTACTGATAACGAATACCAGGAGCTGGAAGCGCCATCTCCTTTTCGGCTCCCAGAGCATGAAGATAACATGACTCAACTCGCTGTTTGCTTCGACTAACAAGCAACTTGACACTGAAGTTTTTCTGCTCGTTAACAACATTACCGTTACAAAGATGGACACTGGTGCCAAATGCAATGTCATGTCTTTTTCTGAATTTAAATGAATCCGTAATGCCGAAAATATTGCAAACATTTTGACTACTTTACAAGCCTACAGGGGAGGGGAACTGCTCCCACTTGGAGAAACTGAACTGAATTGCCGCCTGGAGTCACAAGCTCACAAACTGAAATTGTTCATTGTCCGTGGGAATTCTGCAACTCTGCTTGACATTAAAACATGCCAGCATCGATGACTGGTTACCTTTCGGCCTACTGTCCATCAAATTTCTCCCACTGATGGCTCCACTCAGCATATACTTTCACAATACAAATAACTATTTGATTGCAAACTTGGAAAGCTGCCCATCAAATACAACATCGCCACTGATCCAAATGTCCTACCTGTGGTTCAAGAACCACACCGTATTCCGCATGCTTTGCGCGACAGAGTATACAATGAGCTCCAGCGGATGGTATCCCTGGGTGTTATTGCTACGGTCACCGACTCGTCCGACTGGGTTTACACCATGATGGTTGCTACAAAGAAGAACAAGAAAGAAACCTGAATCTGCATTAACCCCAGAGACCTAAACACAGCGATCAGACGCCCACACTATCCGGTGCGGACAGTAGAGGAAGTTGCTGCTCAGATGGGCAGTGCATCAGTGTTTTCTGCTCTGGATGCCATAAGTTCGTTTTGGCAGATCCCACTGGATCCTGACTCGTCCAATCTCACCACGTTCGGCACCCCCTTTGGCCGCTATAAATTTCTGCGGGTGCCCTTTGCATCAACTCTGCTAGTGAGGTTCTCCAATGCACAATGGAACAATTATTTACGGGGTACCCGTGCGCCATCATTGTCGATGATATTCTCGTTGCCAGATGCAACACGGCTGAACATGATGCCAATTTGAAAAAAGTACTAAACCGTGCTAAAGACATCCATCTCAAACTCAATCTCAAATGCAAATTTCGTGTCACAGAGGTCAATTATGTCGGACACGTATTCACCAGTGATGGCCTCAGACCGGACCCCTCCAAGACCACTGCCATCAACGAGATGCCAGCTCCCACGACTTTACAGATATTCCTGGGAATGGTCAACTACTTGGGGAAATTAATTCCCAACCTCAGCGATATATCTGCCCCCCTGCGGGAACTGACTCACAAGGACACTGCCTGGTCCTGGTACCCACAACACCCGGAAGCTTTTGAAATCCTTAAGTTGCAATTGGCCAGTGCTCCAACCCTCGGCTACTTTGCTTTTGAGTTGCCAGTGACACTCACAAGTGATGCATCCCAATATGGACTTGGTGCTGCTTGCTTACAGACTTCCACCAAAGGTGACCGCAGACCTGTTGCTAACGCCTCCCGCATACTGTCTGAGACGTTATGCCCAGATCAAAAAATAATTGCTTGCTGTGGTTTTTGCCTGCACGAAATTCAAGGACTTTATTTTCGGCAAGTCTGTGACTATGGAAATAGACCACCAGAATGGTCACCATTCTGAACAAACCCATTCACGCCGCTCCGGCTCGCCTGCAATGGATGATGATGCAGCTACAGTGTTTTGATTTCACTATAGTCTACAAAAAGGGCAAGGACATGCACCTAGCTGACACGCTATGAAGAGCCCCACGCAAAACCTGCGAACAACAGCCCTCAGAACAAGACCAGTTCACAGTAATGATGGTGTTGTACGTGCCTACTGAATGCCGAAGCAGCCTGGCAGAGCACATGGCTGCAGATAAAACTCTACAACTACTGTCCTCAGTCATCCGGCGTGGCTGGCCGGATAAACAACATAGTGCCCCACTTGCGATTCACCCATACTACCTGGTTCGCAACAAACTGGTGTTACAGGACGGGGTCATAATCAAGGGTCACAAAGCAATCATGCCAGCTGTTCGTCCGGACAAGTACTTTGATACCGTCTCCAGGGGCAATCCCGGTGTGGATGCGACCTTAGAGCAATCCTGTGGAGCTTAGACCTGTGGAGCAAAGAGCATGTTTTACTGGCCCGGTATGACCGAGTATATACACAAAAAAGTCGAAGCCTGCGCTGTCTGCAACAGCCTAACGCCACACCAGCAGAAACAACCCTTGCTCTCCAACCCTGTTCCTCCTCTGCCGTGGTCCACGGTCGCTACTGACATATTCGAGTAGCGTGGGAAACACGATCTGGTTCTCGTTCGTATTCGGGATGGTTCGAAATTGACCTACTCCAAAACATCACATCCGGCACAGTCATCCAAAAGCGGTCACGCCACTTCTCCGTACACGGCGCTCCTGCACGCCTCCTGTCTGATAACGGCAGTCAGTTCACCAGCCAGTGTTTCAAAAACTTTGCTCAACGGTGCGATTTTCGCCATGTCTGCAGCAGTCCTGAATTTTCACAGTCCAACGGACTCACAGAATGGGCGGACCGTAGCGCCAAACAATTAATGGAGCGCTCACACCTTGCTGAATCTGATGTATTCTTGGACCTGCTTAACTTACGGAACATTGCCCGCGACACAATACTGGCGTCTCCAGCCCAATTCCTGATGTCTCGGCAGACCTGTGCTGCCCTGCCCATGCCCCAGCAGCTGCTGCAGCCACAGGTCTGTTCACCCCCGGTTGTCCAGAAACGAATCCTACTGAAACGCCATGCACAGACGCGATCTTTCGACAAGTCCAGCAAACCACTTAAACCTCTCTCTAATGGGCAAGTTGTTCGTCTTCAGACCGACAAGGGCTAAGGTGCAAAGGAGCCGCGCTCATACCAGGTGAGCGCTGACGGAGGAATTTACAGACGCAACCGTCAACATCTTCCTGTGAAGGAACCACGGCCTGCGGTCTCGTATACAGAAGCTACGCGTCTGATGTACATTTCTACTGTCGGACTGCCTCTTCCCTCGCACTCTGCTGCTGCAGATCAGCCACTGGCCATGCCCCCTATGCCCCCACCACAACGTTCGGTGCCCCGCTCGCCGGCTGTGCCGTGCCCCCCCCAGTTCTCTCTCCGCATGAGACCCCGGTTACTTCCCCAGCGAAGGGAGGAGACGCAGATCTCTACCGCACGTGCGCGGGACGGGTCTGTAGGCCACCCCTTAGGTCCGGGGATTTTGTTTAAGCCATCTCTACGTCCCTGTATGCGCTATTAGCGTTTCGGGTACTGTATTATTCAGCCATCACATATTACAAGATACAAATTACAAGATACAATTGGTACAGCGAAATATGTGGTCACAATACAGCCATACGAATAAAAAAGAGCACATAACACGATAGTCTTTAACTTAGACATCCCCACAGTGCGGAATCAAAAATTTCCCACTGTGAGGGAAGGCACCAATGTTCAGACATCCTCCTCTGTTGTCCTCTGTTGTTCACCCATGGTCGGGGGGCTCCCAAACCCCTCGCTGTCGCCGCTACAGGTGGCCCGATGTTCAGGCCCTCTCGCCGGGATGATGGAACTCCGACGTCGGAACGGGAGAACATCCTCAGCTGCTTGGAGATCCGAATCGGCCAGTTCCTACCGGAGTCCGCGGCTCCCGAAGTCCACAGGCCTCGCTTGGCGGAGATTCACGCTGGCGGCCCTCGGCAAAGGGATCCCAGGACTCCGCGATGTTGAAGTCAGCGCCGCCCGCGCTGGAAGCTCTCCAAACCACAGCTCCGCAATGTTAAAGCAGCAGGCCCAGCGCTCAGAAGCTTCAAACGGCGATCCCAGGTAAGGCATCGCCCGCTCCGTGGTGAATCCAGTGCTGCGCCGCCGCTGAAGCTTTGGCCGGTCCCCGGCAGGAAAGGCCGCGACAATGCAGTTGGTAGGCCGCGAAGAGGGGGGCGAGGACGCGACTCGGAGAATAGTCGCATCCTCGCCAGGAAATGACTGGGACACGGTTTCCCCCTTACCCTACCCCCTCCCCCACATAGAAATACTAAAGAAACCTCCAAAACATACTTTTAAAACAGACTAAAAATAAAAAATATATAGAAAAACAGACCGACTGTAGGCAGAGGCTGCCATCAATGCGGCGCCCCCTAGTTACTTTAGTTTGTTTATTTTTATAGGTCACCTGCATTTAAATGTGCTTCTCTTTTATTTCCACAAGGAAATATGTAGATTGGTTACTTCACACTAACCAATGTACTGCTTTATTATTAGAAGCTCCGCCTACTACACTTCATATTCTCGTAACCCAGCTGGCGCTTTCAATCTATTGCCACTACACAGCTGAAGCAACATGCTGCAGTGTATTTAAGTGCCTTATAATAAATACTGTTGTACCTTGTTTGTGAGAATGACTGGGTCATTTACAGTTATGAATAATGAAATTATTGGAACCCATGTGGTGCGATAATGATTTTGTAGAATAGTATCTAGCAAAAGTAAACAGAAGTTATTTGCTTATAACTGTAAGTATAACTGTTGGCTAATTCTGCTTGGAAGTCAGAGAACTGGTGAGCAGTTTACTGCAGCAATCACTCCATGATATCATGCAAAAATGTCTCTTGAAGCAAACCTGCAAAGTCTGTAACTTTTCGTTTTTTCTTTAATTTCCCTCTAAATTAATTTCTTCGACAGGTATTAATGATGGAGTGACGCACTGTTGGGCAAAACTAATGGAGTGACACACCCTTGTGTGGTGCAGATGGAATGACACTGTGGGATAGTACTAATTGTGTGACACTGGAATAGTACTGATGGATTTGCACACTGTTCTGTGTTACTGATGGAATGGCACACTGTTGGGTAGGACTGATGGAATGACACACTGTGGGATAGTACAGCAGTAATGGCACACTCTGGCTATTATATATGGCTTGCCACACTTTGTAGTAGTATTGATGAAGTGACACGCGATGGTGTGGCACTGATGAAATGACACACTGCGTGGGTGTACTGGTGGAACGACACACCGTGTGGTAGTAAGGATAGAATGACACACTGGTTGTACTGATGGAATAGCACAGTGTGGGCAAGTTCTGGTGGAATGACACACTGGGTTATTACTGATAGAGTTACATTCCACGTGTCAGTGCTGATGGAGTGACACACTCTGGCGTTAGTACTGGTGTGATGATACACTGCAGTGTTATTCTTATGTAATGACACTGTGGGTTAGCACTGATGGAGGGAAATACTTTGTGTAATACTTACGGAGTGACACGCTTTCCGGTAATCCTGGTAATAATCCTGTGTGGTGGTAATAATGGAGTGGCACTGGGGTAGTACTCACGGAGAGACACGTCGTGGGGTAGTACCAATGGAGTGACACGCTGTGAAGTAGTACTGAGTGTCACAATATGAGGTAATGCTGATGGAGTGATATACTGTGGGGTAGTACTGAGGGAGCGAAACACTATGATGTGGTACCAATCGAGTGCCACACTGGAGAGGAAGTGATGGAGTGACAAAGTGGGAATGTCTGATGGAGTTACACACTGTCGAGGAGAAGTGATGGATGTACACACTATGTAGTAGTACTGATTGACTGACACACTGTGGGGGGAATATTGTTTGAGTGACCCCGGAGGTAGTACTGATGGATTTCAAAACTATGCTGTAGGACAAATGGAATGAAACACTATTGTGTGTACAGAGGAGCGAGACACTGTGGGGTAGTACTGATCGATTAACGCACCCTGGGCTAGTTCTAATGCAATGACACACTATGGAGTGCCACAGTGGGGCAGTACCGATGGAGTGCCACAGTGGGGCAGTACCGATGGAGTGCCACAGTGGGGCAGTACCGATGGAGTGCCACAGTGGGGCAGTACCGATGGAGTGCCACAGTGGGGCAGTACCGATGGAGTGCCACAGTGGGGCAGTACCGATGGAGTGCACACAGTGGGGGTAGTACTGATGGAGTGCCACAGTGGGGCAGTACCGATGGACTGCCACAGTGGGGCAGTACCGATGGAGTGCCACAGTGGGGCAGTACCGATGGACTGCCACAGTGGGGTAGTACCGATGGAGTGCCACAGTGGGGCAGTACTGATGGAGTGCACACAGTGGGGTAGTACCGCTGGAGTGCACACAGTGGGGTAGTACTGATGGAGGGACACAGTGGGGTAGTACGGGGTAGTACAGACAGAAAGACACGCTGTAAGGCGCTACTAATCGACGCTGTGTGGTAGTACTGATAGAATGAAACATCGTGTGACAGTACTGATGGAGTGACACACTGTGGCACAGTACTGACGGATTGACACACAGTGCGGTTTCGCTAATGGATTAACACACTGTGGGGTATTAGCGATGGAGTGACGCACTGTGGGGCAGTACTAATGGACTGACACATTGTTGTGTAGTACTGATGGAGTGATACACTATGGGATAGTACTGATAGCATGACACACGATGGGATATTATTAATGGAGTGACACACTCTTCACCCCTGTGCATGCAGGTGGCGGGCAGTTCTCCACTTAGTAAGCCAAAAGCATCACTGACTGACAGATTCAGTAACAATGTGAAAGGCCATCAGGTAAAATTAACGGAAACCAGACTGACTCAGTAACAAATACAATGGGCGGGATTGAGCTACCTTGAAGATGATTCGGCTCAAAAGAATCCATGGACCAGGATCTCAACTTCGGCAGCTTTGGCAGCCTCGGCCAACCCGGGCCGCGGAGTTTGAACCGGCCCGTCGCGGACGGAGCACGGATTTAGCCGCGGGATTGCCTTACTTACCATCACCCGGTGGGGTCACAACATCAGAAGCCTGGATCACCTCAGCGCAGAGGGAGAACAAGGAGGGAAGAGACAGATACTTTAAGACTTTTGCCTCCATCACAGTGAGGAGGTGCCTGGTGAACTCACTGTGGTGGATGTTAATTTGTGTTTATTGTGTGTTTTGTTATTTATTATTATATGTATGACTGCAGGCAACGAAATTTCGTTCAGACCGAAAGGTCTGAATGACAAATAAAGGAATCTCTAATCTCTAATCTCAACAACTCAGAATGTTCTGTGGGTTCGAACAGAACCGTTTCGTTCGGTCACCTCGTGCTTTGCCATGTAACAAATTATTTACCACATGTTTAATGTGAACTAGACCAAGTGCAGACCCATTGGGTCTGCTACCCCAACGCAAGGTTCCACAACTCACCCGTTCCCCCAATGCAAGCTGTTCCCCCAACGCAATATTACACCACCCACGCATAGCCCACAACTGCGCAGGCGCGGCTCATTTCTCCTCAGCTCCCAGCACTCCCTCCTCCTCTTCAACCCCCTCTCCAATCCATAGAGAGGGAGGGAGGTAGAAAGGGAGGGTGGTAGAGAGGAGCGGGTAGAGAGGGGGTGGAGTAGAGAGGGAGGGGGGTAGAGATGGAGGGGGCAGAGAGGGAGGGTGTGGGAGGGGGAGGGGTTGAGTGGGAGAGGGATAGATAGAGAGGGAGTAGATAGGGAGGGGGTAGATAGGGAGGGGGTAGAGAGGGTGAGTGAGGGTAGAGAGGGAGAGGGCGAGAGAGCGACAGTAGACATGGCAGCTACCCTCCCTACCCCCTCCTCTCCCTCAACCCCCCCCCACTCTCCCTCCTCATCTCCCCAGGATCTTTCCCCTCTCCACCCCACTCCCCACCCCATCTCCCACCTCCACACCTCCCCACCCCGTCTCCCTCCTCCTCGTTTCCATCATCCTCCTCCCCTCACTTCCATTCCCTGCCCCAGCACATACCCAGGTCGTAGAGCAGTGCCAGGAACTCAGCCTGGTTCTCGTACTCGTCCCGACCCTGGTTGTGGACACCAGCCGTCAGCTCACCGCCGCCTGAGCTCCAGTCGGGACCCCGACTTTATCTCCGGGCTCGATCCTGTCCCCAGAACCAGGCGCGTCCTTGGTTCCTGCGGCGGATTATTTCTCGGCCCCAGTCACGCCTCCACCCCAAGCGCCGGGCTCGGCCATCATTCCAGCTCCAGCACCAGGCTCTGCTCCAGCCAAGGCTCAGTCCCTGGGCTCGGCCCGCGCCACTCCTCGTTTAAAGTGAGCGCTGGAGTGTCCCTCCTGCCCGGAGTGTCCCCTCCTGCCTTGCGAATGCATTGTGACGTCACTCGGATTTTTCCCCCCAAAGTAGGTGAGTTTGAAGAAATCGCACTGTTTTCCAAATTTCAAGGACTAATAACTTCGGATATATAGGTGGAAATGTGACGGGAAGATGCTTATCGCTACCACGGGAATAATGTGAGTAGGGTGTGTGAAAATGGGAAGGCTGTGACCTAGCGTTTGGAAGAAGATAGGAATTAGCCGGATTGGCACACACACAGAGACACAAACAAGACGAAGACTTTTAGTTATATAAAGGTAACCTTATGGTTCGAACTGATTTCTGTTGACTATTTCTTAGTTGGTTGCAATTCCCGTTATGTCCAGTGAACCTTCTGAACCTTCTGAATTTTGTAGTTAAAAAGGCAGTACTCTGCATATCGCCAACTTGGACAATTTTACATTTTTATCAAGCCAATTAACCTAAAAACCTGTACATTCTTTGGAGCGTGGGAGGAAACCGAAGTTCTCGAAGAAAACCCACGCAGATTACGGGGAGAATGTACAAACTCCATACAGACAGCACCCGTAGTCGGGATTGAACCCGGGTCTCTGGCGCCGCATTTTGCTGTAAGGCAGCAACTCTACCGCTATGCCACCGTGACTGCCCTTTGCCACGGTGACTGTCCTTACAGTGATGTTGACACTCGGCCAGTGATATTGGCATCCAACAGTCGGTGAGTAAATGCAGCCTGAGATCCTTCCGGTCACACACTGAGTGGTTGGTCCGTCCCAGTCATTCATCCGAACATTGGCGGTGAGTGGATGGATCATGACACTCGGCCAGTCACACGGTGAGCAGCGCATGTCGCAAATTAATTTAAGCGCAGTTGCAAGTCTCAATTCGAAAGTGGCAGAAGCGGAAGGAGAGTTTGGAATTACATTTGAGTTACAAATACTACCATTAATTGTCTTAACAGATTGTAACTATTCATTACTGAGGCGAATCTCTGTCTGTTTTCAGTTGTCGGCTGGGAAAGGTAGGTGCATGCACAGTCTTTCCCTCGGCATTATCTGTCTCCTTGAGCACATTTCAGTTAAAGACCGAGCGTAAATGCGGATAATCTACCACAGAAAGATGCAGAGAATGGGAAGTCGATGCGAGTGAGGGCGAGAGAGACAGCAACCCCATTACATGTAACCAACACTGCGATGTGCAGTTGAAGAGCTGTCACCCGCAGGGGGCATGGACACAGTGCTGGAAGGTCGATTCAGGTGGATTCATATTTTGAACAATTGCACACCGATGTCCAAATGGTCTCGTTCGGTGCTCTTCACGTTCCTTGGTTCCAATATTCCACCACTCGACCTCCACTGGAGAACATCAATTGCACTGTTTTCCTTGTCATATCTCCCACCATGTTGTTAGCGCTCATCATCACTATGCCACTCAGTCTTCAGGTCTGAAGAATGGACTCGACCAGAAACAACACCCATTCCTTCTCACTAGAGATGCTGCCTGTTCCGCTGAGTTGGCTCTGTCTTACGTGTTTGCGGTCATCGGCGGTGAAGCGCGGCTTCGCCTGTAGAGTGGACCGCACGGCAACGGCGAGAGCGCCGAGCCTATCCACGGGAGCGCCGCACGGATGCTGCGCGGGGGCCGAGTGATTCAAATACGGCTGGTCCCACGTGCTTGCGGTAAGTAAAAAAAAGGGCGGACCGACTGCGATGACGTCGGCCCGCCGCACGTGACTCACTAGCGGCAGCTGTGGCGGCGGCAGTCCTGATCGCGGCGCTGTAGCGGCGGCTGTGCTTGCGGCCGTGCCGCACTCGTGCATCACTGGTGGAGGCTGTGAGGTAGGAAAATATTTTTCAACAGTGTAGGTTTTATTTTAGCACCGTGCGGTGTTGGGAACACCGCCGCACGGCCCCGGAATTGTGCGTTCTCACGAGTGAGCGGTCTATGGCGGCAGATTCTTCCCGTTTCGCCGCCAATGACCGCAGACTCGTGAGGCAGGCCTTTTACTCCAGCTTTTTGTGTCCATCTTCGGTTAAAACAGATTACAGATTATCTGGTGTTTTGAGCGTGGGAGCTTGTGTGATTTACGCCGGTATTACTGTGTTAAACAATAAATAAAACGCGCTTCTGGTTATCAAGGGGCGGTGGGGAGTGGGAGGAGATACAATTGTTCGTTGTCATGCACACTTCTCATCGGCCCGCCAGGGAATTTGTGTTCCACCCCCCCCCCCATATCTTAAAGGCGATTTACTATGGCTGGCAATGCCCCGAGCCGTCTGTCCCCGCGGCCGGGGTTGGGGGTGAATCACCCTGGTGTGGGGGTAGGGGTCCGATGGCGGTGCATCGCGGTCAGTGACTCTGGGTGGGCGGAGGGACCAGCCTGTCCCACACCTCTGCCCCACCTGGCGATGCCGACACACAGCCCGTCACGGTGCTGTCGCTCGAGGGAAACGAGGCGGAGGGCGGCCGTGGCCGTGGGAGAGTGGGGGCTGTCCCGAGGGATGCGCTCGTTCGGCCGCTTACAATTTGGTGCTCGGGTTCAGAGTGCCCAGTCACCTATGGCTTGTGTGGGAAAATGACCCCCACCCACTCGTCTCCACCGGCCAGTGACCAATCGCTGACAAGTCCCGCCCCCCGGCGACATCATGAGTGGCCATTCGGTGAGCTGGCTTGTAGGTGACGCAGCCTTTCGGTGAGTTGGTATTTCGGCACAGCGGTCTTTCGATGTGTTTTCTTTTAGGCGTCCCACCCTTTCCGTTAGTTGGCTTTTAGGCGTCCCACCCTTTTAGTTAGTTTGCTTTTAGGCGTCCCACCCTTTCGGTTAGTTGGCGGTTCGGCTTAGTATGCTTTCGATGATTTGGCGTTTCGGCTTCGTTTCCGTTCGGTTATTTGGCTTCCACTTCTTTGCTTCGGATTCCCGTCCTTCGACGTCACGTCCGGGTACCGAATAACAGGGCTGGAGAACTCAAACGGTACTTCACTTATTTCGATTCTTGTTTTCCAGAGGGTTCCCTCAGAGGCCGTGTTCCACTTGCCGACGTGGTGTGCATACTGGAGGTCCCGATTTGAAGCGAAATTAAAAGTCACAATTCGTCACTGGTTGTAGTGGAAGGAATGTTTGGAATAACATTTGAGTTTCAAGTACTATCGTTTTCTTCTTCTACCGAGTGTGTGCCTACTCAGTCTGCAGTGAGCCCAGAATTGTGAGAGAGACCCTCAGGTGTATCTCTGTCCCCTTTGCGTTGTCGGACTGGGGAAGGTTTGCCGTGTGCAGTATTTACTGAGGATGGCTTCCTCCGTAATATGCTCCACCCTCCATCCAGACCACATTCTGGGACTTTGGCATATTGCGCCAATGTTCTGTCCGTTTAATCTAGTGGACTGTAGAGATGCAGCTTGGAGACATCCAAGCACTCCAGGAATGATTTCACAGATGCAATTAACCTAAAAATCCGCTTTAGGACCTGGGAGGAAACCGAGACACCCGGAGGAAACCTACGCGCTTACATGGAGAAAACGCACAGACAGTATCCGCGGTCAGGATCGTTGTTCAGCCTTAATTACAGTGCACTCAATTTGTGTTTAAATTGGCCGAAGAACATGGATTCGGTAACCGCCTTTCCCACACCGTGCCTCATTTGCTGTCTGGTGCATTTACAGTTAATATTGAGAACTCTTGTTCTGAGGAATAAAATACAATAATCGCGGATTATTATTGATAATTATAATCATTGAGGATGATTAGATCGCATTGGAAGTAACATGAGCACAATTTTCCACACAAACGTGGCATTCGACGAGACCTCGACGCCGGAGATGGCGGGAGAGGCAGTAATCCTACCCAATTGACCCAACACTGAGATGTTCACTTGATGAGCTGTCAGCCGTAGCGCCACGGATGTGTGAAAGGTGAATACATATTTTGAAACATTTGTTCATGGGGGATCGAATATCCTTCTATAGTGCTGCACACTTACTTGATTCGAATATTCCGGCCCTCAGTCTGCACTGGAGATCACTAATGGCGCTGCATTCCTTGTCGTACCCCCACTGTGTTTTGTCTATTCATCATCACTGTGCCTACTGCCGTTAGACGCTTCCCCGCTCATTAAATCTCCAGTATCAGTGACTGACAAGTTCAGTATCAATGGCGAATGAATGAATAAAGGAATCAAGTTTATTAGCCAAGTATGTACACAAACAAGGAATTTGCCTTGGTGCTCCGCTCGCAAGTAACAACACGACATACAGTACAATTAAGTATAAAACATAAAACATTAAAACATTAAGAATAAAACATTATAGTTTAAACATGTAAATGAATTAAAATGCCAGAGCAAAACGAAGCTGCAGACTTGGTTATTGAGTAGAGCAACTGCTCGTGGAAAAAAATCAGTTTTTGTGTATGGCTGTGGGGCTTTGACAGTCCGGAGTCGCCTTCCAGAGGGAAGTACTTCAAAGGGTTTGTGGCCAGGATTCAAGTTCACATTTATTGTTACATGCAGCAATTGGTACTGTGAAATTTTAGTAAACATACAGCCATACGAATAAACAGAACACAATACACAATAGAGTTTAACATAAACATCCATCACAGCAGAATCAATGTTTCTCATTGTGATGGAAGGCAATAAAGTTCAGTCATCTTCCTCTTTGTTCTTCCGTGGTGTGGGCCTTTGAACCCTCCGCAATCGCCGTACGGACGGCCGAATGTACAGGCGACGTTTTGGGACGTCGAACAAAGGCAGGGCCTACACGGTAAATGGTAGGCCTCCGGGTCGTGTTGTAGAGCAGAGGGATCTAGGAGTACAGGTGCATGGTTCCTTGATGTACGAGTCGCAGGTAGATAAAGTGGTCAAAAAGGCTTTTGGCACTTTGGCCTTCATCAATCAGAGTATTGAGTTTGGAAGTGGGGAGGTCATGTTACAGTTGTATAAGACGTTGGTGAGATTGCATTTAGAATATGGTGTTCAGTTCTGGGCACCATGTTATAGGAAAGATATTGTCAAGCTTGAAAGGGTTCAGAAAAGATTTAAGAGGATGTTAGAATGACTATTGGGTGTGAGCTCCAGGTAGAGATTGGGTAGGCTGTGTCTCTATTCCACCGAGTGCAGGAGGATGAGAGGAGATCTTATAGAAGTATCTTATAGAATCGAGGACCAGAGGACCAGAGGACATAGGTTTGAGATGAAGGGGAAAAGATTTAATAACTAATCAGCAGGGTAACTTTTCCACACAGAGGGTGGTGGGTGTATGGAACGAGCTGCCAGAGGAGGTAGTTGAGGCTGGGACTATCCCAACGTTTAAGCAACCGTTGGACAGGTACATGGATAGGACAGGGTTGGAGGGTTAAGGCAAGTGGGACTTGTGTAGCTGGGACATTGTTCGCAGGTGTGGGTATTGAGTCGAGGGGACTGTTTGCAGACTGGATTTCGCTATGACTATATGAGATGCACAAAGTATCTTGCCCTGAGTAGGTGAATGAAGGGGAAACGATTTAATATAAATCTAAGGGGTACATTTTCACACAAAGGGTGGCTGTATTGTACAAGCTGCCAGATGAGGTAGTCGAGGCAGGCACTATCCCTACGTTTAACAAATATTTAGAAAGATACGAGGGCAGGATTGGTTTAGCACAGGTGGGACTAGTATAGCGGGGATATGTTGGCCGCTGTAGGCAAGTGGGCCGAAGGGCCTGTTTCTACGTTTTATCACTATATGACTACGTTAGCCATTGCTGGCTGAGACTTAATGGAATAATCTCACGAGTAGACAAAAATGCTGGAGAAACGCAGCGGGTGAGGCAGCATCTAGGGAGAGAACGAATATGCGACGTTTCGGGTCGAGACCCTTCTTCGAGACCCTTCTTTACGTCGCCTATTCCTTATCTCCCTAGATGCTGCCTCACCCGCTGAGTTTCTTCAGCATTTTTGTCTACCTTCCATTTTGCCAGCATCTGCAGTTCTTCCTTAAACGAATAATCTCGTCAGTCGGTCAGTGTTAAACATTATTGCAAAAATATCGATGGAGATCACGTTTAACTATAACAATATAGTCCGACCAAATATATGAATCTCGGTATCGGATTCGGCAATGTTGAGTAAAGGTAAATCAGTGACTGGGCATTTAAAGAACCGCTGATGATGGAATCGTGGGCGTCTCTGGGCTGAAAAATCACCAGGAACGCATTCTTGAATGCGCCGCTTATCATTAATGTGGGTCGTTTTTCATGTTAAAAAAAAGGTGGTGCAAGCAAAGCTGCAACAAAAAAGAGGCCTCGTATCGCAACTTTCCATGTAGATATTGAAGTTTTGATTTAACTTTGATAGGGAAAGTCCAATCGGCTGGGCGTGGAGGGTGAGCGGTTTGCAGATTCACGATGAGGGAGAATACATATGCGGTGAATATTTGTTTTCTCCGACGTGCCCGACCAATTATAAAGCTTTGTGGAGCTTCACCTGAATAACCACGTGGTAGTTACTTCACAATATAATGCAACACTCTGTGTTCAGGCTTGCTCAATGACTGTGATCAACATGGAACTAATGACACCGAACGGTCCCGCAGGGACAATCCCTTTCCTTCAAATAAGGGAACCTTTCCAATGAGCCATTCCACAATAAAATAAGGAATTAACCTAAATGTCATTGGAGGGTAAACGGTGACAAGGAGATGGATGGAATATGGATTGTTAGAGTGGTATATGCGATCCAAAAGATATACTACCCCATCCTGGCTATTCTCGGTGTGCCCGGTAAGTAAGAAGATTTGTCGTTTCTGCTTGAATATTTGAGAAACTGGCTGCATGTCTCTCGAAACTCCGTATATTCATTTCCAGTTCTGTGATCGCGCTCTGTTGACGGATTATTGAGGCGCGAGTAGTTCTTATCGTTACGGCCACGTTGACCAGTGCATTTTACGGGATGAAACCAAGAGAGATCGGTTAGTTCCCGGTATTTGCACTGTTCGATCTCGTGTACAGTGACGTTGTAGTGGGTCCCTTGAGTCACATTGTCTAGTTCCAGCTAAATTGATGGAACACACAAAGTCACAGTGGATAGAAGAAATACAAAATGTTAAAGGAGTTAAGTAAGTGCGGCGGCAACTGGCATGGCCAGTGTTTCATATTAGTGCCCTTTCACTGCGTGATTTCCTGACTTACATTATCATAGCAACTGCAGGAGAATTGCGCAGCGGGTATAGAACTGCAGACCCCATGCGAATGATTAACCAATCATGTATCTGTCGAAATTATCCCCGTCTCCTCTTTGCGTCAACTGAACATCTCTGTGGTTAGCGTGGAATTAAAATCTGCGTTCCAGATACAATTTCATTTTGCCGTTTAGTTAAATTGACTGATTTCCAAAACGTTTATTGAAGAGACAGTTCCACCGCACCGTGTTAATGCGGGGTGCACTTCAGGTTTCCTCCCTCTCTTTATGATATATGTGTGATTTCACATGTGTGCGATCATTTGATATCACACCACTCTTTCCTGAATTACAATTCTACTCCAAGATTAAAGATACCAGTCATCACACCTTCCCGTCACTTTCCAAGTCAAAGATAGGCATAGTCTGGGTGAATTGCAAAAAGGAAGTTAATCGATACTCATCCACCGCCGGGTAAGCGCCAATCTGAGTCACACCAATAAAATCTCGGGTTCCTGCCTGATACAGAACACGTGTCTGTGGTGATCGACGTGCTTTCACACAACATAAAAGGTCTGAAGAATCGTCTCGACCCGAAACGTCACCTGTTCCTTCTCTGCATAGATGCTGCCTCACCCGCTGAGTTTCTCCAGCATTTCTGTCTACCTTCTATTTTTCCTGCATCTGCAGTTCTTTCTTAAACATAAAAGGACCATGTCGTTGCTACGGATGTTTATATTCAGCAGTGTATTACCCATATCGTATTATCAACCCTTATTCGTTGAGACCAATAACACTGATCTTTGTTTTCAGAATCACACAGATGCAATGGTGGAATTGCTGCTGAACGTTATCGAGGTAGTGTGTGTTTGTTCACAAGGCTTAACTCTTGTGAACCACATAGTGCGCTGGTAATTTGTTCATTCTTTTTGCATCATAGTGAACCTGGTGACAATTGTGATCCTGTGTCGAGGAAAGTGTGGTCTCTCCAGCTGTGTGACTCGCTACCTGGTGGCCATGGCAGCGGCGGATCTACTGGTCATTATCTTTGACCTGATATTGAGACAGATTCCGATTGCTCATCAAATGGAATTTGTGAAGTTCATCCCCCTGTGTAATATCCACGCCGTCCTACTTTACGCAGTGACCGACTGTTCTGTGTGGTTCACCGTCTCCTTCACATTTGACCGGTTTGTTGGCATCTGTTGCCAAAAGCTGAAGCATAGATATTGCACCGAGAAAACAGCGGCTGTGGTTCTGGGCACGGTGAGTGCGCTGAGCAGTGTAAAGAATGTTTACTGGTATTTTATGTACACATCTTGGTACACATTGGCGAATACTCCCTGGTTTTGTTACATGGATGTCCGAGTTATGTTTTCAATTACCTGGTCAACGATTGAGTTTCTTCATTATATTCTCACCCCCTGTGTCCCGTTTGTATTGATTCTGCTGCTCAATACTTTAACGGTCAGACATATTTTGGTGGTCAGCAGAGCCCGCAGGAGACTCCGAGATCAGAAAAGTGCGAAGAGCTCCAGTGATCCCGAAATGGAGAATCGAAGGAAATCGGTGATATTGTTGTTCATTATTTCCGGGAATTTCATTTTGTTATGGGCGGTATTTACAATATATTTAATATGGCAACGAATATGGAATTTGGGATATTCAGATTTTTTCCTTCCTACCTTTGTATCGGAAATAGGATTTATGCTGCAGCTGCTTAGTTGTTGCACAAACACGTGCATCTATGCAGTAACACAGACGAAGTTTAGAGAGCAGTATTTGACTGTGTTAATCTATTCGTTTACTCGACTGATAAGAGCAGTTAAACACTGCAGAATGATAAATGCTGAGACAATTACAGTGTCAATGGTTAGAATCGTAGATTCATAGAGAGATGCTGCACGCTCACAGCCTCTGCGCTCATCGAGACCTCGCCGAGCATCAACCTGCTACCTACATTAATCTGACATCGATTGCATTCTCTGTATATCCTATTACCCCCATAATCCCACCACCCCCGCGATTCAAAATTCAGCAGGATACTCGGGGGAATTTACAGTGTGCGCTCCACATCATCATTGAAATATGGGAGGTGCTGGAAACAACCGGGCTAAACCTACGTGGTCGGCGTGAGAAAGCGCAAATTCCGCAGTCAACGGGCAAGATCAGGCAGAGGAGAGGACCAAGTGCAGGAGTAACTCAGCGGGTTAGGCAGCATCGACGGAGAAAATGTATACGTGACGTTTCGTGTCAATAACCTTCTGCTGCCTGATTGTGGGTGGGCTGCAATGAAAGCAAGCAAAGACCAGGACAAACCAGGGCCAGTAACACATTACCTCAATCAGGGTGTTTCCTTGAAAGGCCAAGACTAGAGATTGTGTGATCCCAAGAGAGACACATCGTTGTGAGCTGCCAACTAGTTAACCGACTTTTAATAGAGGAGGGGGGATGTTTTGCCGCTGGGTTGTAGGGAAACAAAATATGAGGTGCTGATGCCGCACCTGCGCGTGGCCTCACTCTGTTAATTGAGGAGCCTCAGGACAGAAATGTATGGTGTGGTAATGGGAAGGGGAGTTAAAATGGTTCGCCACTGGAAGATCCAGTAAGCCTTGATAGATCAAAATATTGAGCCCTCCAACAAAGTGGTTCCTAATTGGATGATTACATTTAATCGTATCGCCCATGGTCAGAGTCGGTCCAATATTGTGGTCAGGTGATCGTAAGTTGTAGAACAAAAAGAACAAATCGGAGAAAAAGAAAGCGTGGCGACTTTGCTGGACAAGAGTTTGAGTGGTAAGATTTTATGGGGAGATGTGATGACATATATTTACTGACAGAGAGTCATAGAGCATGGAGTCATTTGCGTTTTACATTTGTTCAGATTATTGAGTGAATTATATTGTTAATTGAGGAGGCTCAAGAGAAATGAATGGTGTGGTAATGGGAGGGAGAGTTAAAATGGTTAGCCACTGGAAGATCCAGTAGGCATTGACAGATCGAACGTATGTGTTCAGCATAACGGGCGTGTGTCTAAACTTGGTCTCGGCGATTTACAGGAGTCCACATGTGGAACACTAGATGCAGTAGATGAGGTTAGTAGAGGTGCATGTGAACATGTTGTCAATTCGAACTAATGGTCGTCTGTTGATGAGGTGGAACATGATCCAGTTGCATAGGGGTGAGCACAGAGATAGTTCCCTGAGCTTGTTCACATGAGATGGTTCGGATGGGATGCCGATGTTGAACTCGGATCTGCAATCGATGAACATGAAGGAGAGAAAAAAGGTGGGGGAAATAGTCATTAGTGTGAACGTACTGTAACCAAAAAGTCAATTCGGAGAATATATAAACAATTTTAGGAAATGTTTAGATTACGAGGCCTAGTTGGCTGGAGTAAACCGAAACATAGGACTGATCATGAGAAAAGTGGTGTCGCTTTATGACACGCATTTGCCAGATATTCGGGTGAATCAGGAAACAGACTGTTTGAGGTACCCCCAACAGATCTAAAACAAGAATGAAAGACTACAAGGAAACTTAGATCACTGATGATATATTTCAAGAACATGAAATCTTCTTATAACTATTGTGTCTTCAGTTATCAAAAATCTGTAGATAAAAATGCCAGTAAACTCAAAGTTTTGAATCCATTCAAAGTGTTTCCCAATATGTACTGTTCAGTCCTTGAATAAACGGATATGTGTCAGAATCGCACCGCGTCTTGACGAAGATTTGTTTGGTGATCTCCCGATCTGAACAATGATTACAAGGGCGACAGGGCACAATGTAAAGCTAGATTCAACGACAGATCAGTCACACAATTGTGTGTAGGGTAGTGTTAATGTGCAAGGATCGCTGGTCGGTGCGGACTCGAAGGGCTGAAGGGCCTGTTTCCACGCTGCATCTCTAAACCATAAACTAAAAATTACAGAATTAAATTGGTATTTACGATTATTATAATTAGCATACACTAGGAATTTGAAATCGATTATTTCGGAATTGGTGTTTCATAGATATGTTTTTTGTTAACAACAATGCATTTCCAAAGAGTGTAATAATTTTGGTCAAGAACTTTAATTACTGATTTTCAGTTTGAGTTCTCTTGGAAAAGCTTGCTTTGATGTATTCCCAGTGTTTGTCTTGTAAAATGTAAATACACAGGTAGGATTCCTCTCTGCAAAAATCCATATGTTTATTGTCCTTGAAATTCAGCATGTGTCAGATGAGAACCAGATGCGGGTCCATGCAATATATTACGCTAGTCGATTTCGTTCGATCCAAAATGCTTTTGAGGTAATTATTCTGAAATTAATAATATATATGTTTTGAAAGAGTCCCTAGCCTGGACAGCAACTAATCCCAATGGTAAGTGTATTATGAATTGTGCACTATGTGCCCATCAGCGCCTAGCAATAGTAGACTCACTATTCTCTATTTCAGACAAGCAGCGAGTGGAAGATATTTAATGTACCGTGTGGTAGGCAATGTTGGGATAGGATTTAAGTGATTTCCAAGTGGATCATTAAACATTAAGGAAATAAAACACGCTAATCTGAACCTGCCCCAATTGATAACAGTGAAATGTATAAAAGAGTATTGGGTATATTTAATTACGGGAACAATTCTGTGGAAAGTTAATTTGCATTGGCAATACCTCCGCAGGTGAACTAAACGGGAATTCAGCGCACTATGGTGAGAGCACACTTGGGAATTTGCAAATATCAAGTAAGCCCGCTAAAATCTCAAGCTCTGGGCTCACAAATCTACCGAAACCCTTCCATTTGTGCTGTGATATTGAACAAAGTTGATCTACGTCAAAAGTAACATAAAAGCATGGAAGCAATGAGGCCAGTTGCATACTGTTCAACTGAGTAATGTCCAGTGGTGGCTGGGATGCATTGATGTGCTCAAGCTCTCGCCTGCGTGACATGCCGTTATAAGTCTTAGAAGCCATCACACTGAGTGGGACCATAATTTTACAACCTCTGCACAATACAGTGCGGCTGCCAGAAGCAGGTAAGTTAATGGCAGTATCGAATAGTTGATGTGCAGATGGGTGAGTGTGCATTGCCTGTTTACAAATATATGCAGGTAAATTTCACTGGACCTTGCCCTTGTCTCTAAATTAAAGGTGCTGTTTCGTAAATTGTGAACACTTTATCCGCTGGGTGGAGGCATTCCCATGCAGTATCCCAGTTGCAAACGTGCCATGGATCTTAGAAAAATAAACATTATCGGGATGGGGGAGTCCCTCTTCATATAGACTCCAACCGAGGAATGCATTTTGCAGGGGACGGAAGCTTGTATCTTGTTAGGATGAAACGGCAACTTCACATTCACCACCACCCACAGCGTTCTGGATTAGCGGAGGGAATTAACAGGACATTTAAGAATAGTATAATTAAAGTCTTGACCAAGATGAGAAAGGGATAGGTTCAGGTATTCCTGGCCATTGTCATAGACTCATAGTGTGATAGTCATATCGTCGTCGAGCGTGGAATCAGGCCATTCGGCCCAACATGTTCAAACCGACAAACATGTCCCATCTACACCAGAGGCCACCTGCCTCCGATTGCCCCATAACGATTTAAACCTATCCTATCTGTAGTTGTCAAAATGTCTCATAAACTTTATGATAGTACCTGCCTCCACTACTTCCTACGGAAGCACATTTAATATATCCATAACCCTTTGAATATAAATGTTACCCCTCAGGTTTCCATTGAATTTCTCCCCCTTACTTTAACCTTATGTTTTCTGGTTCTCGATTCCCCTCCGCTGTGTAAAATCACGAGAGGAATAGATCGGGTAGGTGCACAGAGTCTCTTGCCCAGAGTAGGGGAATCGAGGACCAGAGGACATAGGTTCAAGGTGAAGGGGAAAAGATTTAATATAAATCTGAGGATTAACTTTTTCACACAAAGGGTGGTGGGTGTATGGAACGAGCTGCCGGAGGAGGTAGTTGAGGCAGGGACTATCCCAACGTTTAAGAAGCAGTTAGACAGGTACATGGATGGGACATGTTTGGAGGGATATGGGCCATACGCAGGCAGGTGGGACTAGTGTAGGTGGGACATGTTGGCCGGTGTGGGCAAGTTGGGCTGAAGGGCCTGTTCCTACACTGTATCACTTTGACTCTATATGCAGTTCAGAGCTTATTTGTAGGTTGTAGTGTTTAATACCTTACGAAAGACAGCCGAATAATTGGGACGGAAAGTTCAAGAAGGGATAAGAGAGTAAAGTCAGGTGAAATAGGACCCAGTGTACGAGGGATGGTGAATACCAAAATAGAAGTGTTATATATGAATGCGCGAATGATAAAAAATAAAGTGGATGAGCTTGAGTCTCAGTTCGAAATTGGTAAGTACGATGTTGTGGGATCAAGGGATATAGGGAGAAGGCAGAAACGGGGTACTGATTGTGGTGGATTATCAATGATCACAGTGAATGGCGGTGCTGACTCGAAGGGTTGAATTGCCTACTCCTGCACCTATTGTCTATTGTCTATTGAATTGTAGAGGCATAACTGCAAGCGGATCAGAGCTGGGAACTGAATATTCCTATCGAAAAGACAGACAATGGGGCAGAAGGGATGGGATGGCAACGTTGGTAAACAATGAAATTCAGTCCTTTGCGAGTGGTGACATAGAATCAGAATATGTAGAGTCATTGTGGATAGAACTGAGAAATTGTAAGCGTAAAAATACCCTAATGGAATATCTGCAGGCCCCCAAACTGTAGCCTAGAGAAGGGTGCAAGTTGCATCAGGAGTTAAAATTATCATGTAACAAAGGTAATGACACGGTGGTTATGGGAGATTTTACCATGCAGGTAGACTGGGAAAGTCACGTTGATACTGGACCCCAAGAAAGGGAGTTTGTAGAGTGCCTCCGCGATGGATTCATAGAATAGCTTGCACTGGAGCCTACCAGGAAGAAGGAAATTCTGAATTTAGGGTTGGGCAGTGAACCGGATTTCATAAGGGAACACAAGGTAAAGGAACTATTAGGAGGTAGTGACCATAATACGATAAGTTTTAACCTGCAATTTCAGAGGGAGAAGGTAAAATCGGAAGTGTTGGTATTGCAGTTCAATAAAGGGGACAATGGACGCACGAGGATGGTTCAGGACCGGTCCAAGTCAGCATGGATTTACGAAGGGGAAATCATACTTGACAAATCTCCTGGAATTTTTTGACGATGTAACAAGTGAAAATGGACGTGAGAGCCAGTGGATGTAGTGCACCTGAACTTTAAGAAAGCCTTTGATAAGGTCCCACACAGGAGATTAGTGGGCAACTTTAGAGCACATGGTATTAGGGGTAAGGTATTGACATGGATATGAAACAGGAAACAAAGTGTAGGGATTCACGGGTCCCTTTCAGAATGGCAGACAATGACCAGTGGGGTGCCGCAAGGCTCGGTGCTGGGACCACAGCTATTTACCACATACAGTAATGATTTAGATGAGGGAATTAAAAGTAACATTGGCAAATTTGCAGATGACACACAGCTGTGTGGCAATGTGAACTGTGAAGAGGATGCTATTTGGATGCAGGGTGGTTTGGACATGTTGGGTGGGTGGGCAGATGCATGGCAAATGCAATATAATGTGGTTAAATAGAAAGATTAAACGAGAACTTACCGTTTGAAGTTTGATCTTTATTTTATGAGAAGTTGAAGTGAGGGATTACGCGAAGAAGCCCGCCAGCCCGCATGCGCGTCAATCTTCAATGTAGCTGTATGAAACCACAGAATAGTTACTGACCTAAGGTATAGGAAGATTAACGAGATTAGAACTACCGAATGATCTTTGTGGGAAGTAGGGTTGGGAGTGGAGGGCACGTAATCCCTCACTTCAACTTCCCATAAAATAAAGATCAAACTTCAAACGGTAAGTTCTCCTTTAATGTTTCTATGTTATTTCGAAGTCACGTGAGTGACAAACGTGAAGATTTCAAAGCTCTGTGGTTTCATGCAGTGAGACAATCTGTGTGTGAAACACTTAAACAGATACACCATTAATGGTAGGAAAACATGAGTTATTAATATCATGATGTTCACTTGCATACATGGCCATTGCTCTAAACTGGCCTTTAGTCCCAATAGACTGTTTAGTTAGACAATAACTTATGCAACAACGTGCATAATTCTATCTGCAAATATCCAGACATATTCCACCAAATTTATAATTTATTAACCCGCATTATGTAAACCTCGTGTTATATGCTGAAAGGGAAATCCATTGGATTGGCTGCTAATGAGCCATCAGCAATATCTTGAGACTATTGAAACAGAAGAACTATCTCCCATTTCAATGACATCCCTGATCTCTGCTCTGGTGGGTATGCTGTCAACCTCAAATGTACGCAATCCTGCTCATTTGGTTATGAGATTATTTCTATAACAAGCTACCCATATGTCAGTATGACGTGGAGACTAAGCCAGAGATTGAGTAAAGGCTGTGTTCTTTATGCTGAGATCAGCTGCTGAAAGCATAACCATCTTAAGATATTGGTCAAATTAGGAAACATTTGAGGAAAATTTGCATAATAATTTACTGATATACATCGCACATTACAATGAGTGTAGGCTATTAGAGTGGTCAAATAAAAGACACCATGCATAACGTTAGAGAATAGTGGGTGAAGAACCAATCATTTATGTCCCACTTCTGGTATTACAGAAATGATAAAGCAGCACAACCAATGTCAATTGTTCTACCCATACATTTTCTCTAGGCTCAAACTGGAAGCCACTCAAACCTCTGTTACTTCCAGATAAAATTTACTCACATATGTTGTTCACAAGCTGCTCATACAATCGTGCAGAGCTAGCTGCCCGAGAAGACAGGCTGTCCCAGCCGTCACTCGTGACGGAGTAAATAAGAGTTGCTTCAGCTTTGTTATTAAACAGAATAATCTGTGCCTTATGTGTATAGATATGACAGAGTATGCAACTACAAGATCGATTCTCTGAGTCAGTTAAATTGCAGACACCAAATCATCCATCTTAAACTGGGTAAGTAAACCCACAATTTGATTAGCCTAATGCTAACCCGATTCGGCCTGCACCATATTTCTGTAATCTTGAGAAATATACCCCTCTAGTCCTTGGTCAGACCATACATCATCGGATGAGTTGTTACTGATAGCACTTGGAACCGCTGTTCCTCTGTTGATCCTACGGACGGAAATTTGTTGGCTTTCCTACCCGCGGAAGATGCATTATCTAGTTATTCATACATATCGCAGATAATATATAATCAGCAGCTAATGACTAGAGCTGAAACCACAGTCTCCCTTAGATATGGGAATGCTAGTTCCCTTTCAACTCTTGACTAAGAGTCACCATGAATACGTAGCGTTTTCCTTCAGTGCAGATTAGTATAATGCAAGGCTGAATCAGGAAGTCTTTTGACTGAAACCACATGTCGAAGTCGCCAGAGTGCAAAACACAATCTCTGCGACCGGCCACTCAATCAGGAATACTGGTATTGAGAGCCTATGGATTATTATGAATACATTGTTGATTCACAACATGAACCTGCAGGTCAGATAAAGTTATATTATATGCCAGACGAGTTTCCTGCTGGTAATGTCCCAGAGAGGATGGCAATGATGATTCCAATGAACCAGTAACTCTACTAACTTAAGGAGAAATAAACCATACGTTGAGAACACTTCAACTACTTTATTCTGTTGAGCAGTCTGATAACCTCTCATAGATGATGAAGCAATGCTTCCCTGGTCACTATGACTCGAATGGCCAGCCAGTTCCATGATGGTCTACCCCGATCCAGTGTAACCAAACTGTTCCTACTTGGAACTTACAGAGGTTACTGTGTAAGGCACCTTGCCAATGTCTCTACATCAACCTGATCTCATCCCAGAGACAGTGAAAAAACGACTAGACATCCCATGCTGGCGGTAAACCCAACCTGGGCCGACAGACTGTTCAATTTCGGAGTTTACGGAGGTTAATAACGAGACCTTACTTACCAGCGTCTCTAACCCCAGGTCGATTTCTTTTGTTGGAGCTTCAGCGAAGTTCCATTTGCAGACCCTGTCCATCATGCTTGTTATTTATGTTAGATAGGTGATGCGGCTGGCCAACTTCTCTTGTAGTGGCTTGTCCGTCCCGAGGGAACAGCAATTTTAGAGGCAAGAGCACACAGCTGTTCCTCATGCGATTGTCGTATATCATGTATTAAGCATGGGATCCCGGCACATAGTCATGTTCGGGGTCATGTTTGTAGTCAGTCCGTACTGATCTCTGACACTCTCTTAGAGTGGGAGAAAATTTGCACCCTGAACCAGGCGTTGCCATATCCATATGCCTCGGGCTGTCTGTGCATGCTTCCATCATACGGAGCATAATATATGTGGCTCTATCTCCATCACTTCATACACCCGAGTGGGAGGACTTATGCAACCCTGAACCAGGAGCTGCCTCAGGCATGTTTGCATATACTTGGGCACCATCTCCATCACTACGTTCATCCGAGTGCGAGGAAAATAGTAAGATTAAACGAGAACTTACCAGTTTGAAGTTTGATCTATATTTTATGAGGAATTACGAGGAGCGATTACGTGAAGAAGGCCGTCACCACGCATGCGCGTCAGTCTTCAAAGAAGCGGTGTGAAATCACACAAAAGAGTTGTTGAACTAAAATAGTAAGATTAGAGTTGACTAGAACTTACAGAAAGATCTTTATGTTACGAGGGTCGTGAGCGGAGGGCACGTAATCGCTCATCGTAACTCCTCATAAAATAAAGATCAAACTTCTAACTGGTAAGTTCTCGTTTAATCTTACTATTTTACTTCGGAGTCACGTGAGTGACTACGTGAAGATTTTGAAGCTCTGTGATTTCATGCCGAGGAACGAGCCCACGCGTCACAACTGCCTCAATTGACCAGGACGAGTGAGAAAAAAGTAATGCATTCAAACATGACATGGTTAAACAATACTGATGCTGTAAGAACAAAAAAAATTAACAGTGACCCCTCTCACCCAGGGGGAAACTGTGAAACAGAACTTAAAACAGAATCAGCAATAATCCCCGGTCTGGCGATAGGCTTGTTATAAAACCTTTGGTACGTCCGCTCCATCGGACCATCGCGCAGCCGGTAGAATGTGGTCGAGAGGGACGTCCATATCCCTTGCTGCTGATGTCGATGCAGCCCTGGTGGAATGAGGTTTAAAAGTGTCAGTGTCCACTCCTGCACACGCCAGAACCTGTTTAATCCATCTCGAGATGGTCTGCACCCTAACCTTCTTATGAGGTTTGGTATAACTAACAAAGAAGGAGAGTTCCGAGCCTCTCAGGCTCTTAGTGACCTTTATGTATTGAAGTATGTGTGACACCACACACAATCGTGGATCTGAGGGGTATGCCATAAAACTAAATTTGAGCCACAACATCCCTGGCCTGCTCTGCATAATGAGGTCATGAACAAAAAAGGTGATGTTATTTACAAGATGTACACATAATGTCCAGTCTGAGCTTATGTAATGTCTGGACTCGTTGTGCTGAGGCCAGCGCCATGAGCATGACTTCTTTAAGTGTAAGATGGTGCAGAGACAGAGATGAAGCTGGTGCCCACTAACAGAGCAGCGTGAGAACCACGCTCACATCCCATATTTATTTATACCTGGGCCTAGGGGGATTGGAGTTAAAAATGCCCTTCATGAACGTTGTTATTAGAGAGTGAGATCCTACCGTGTGGTTCCCTGACCCCAGCCATAAATAAGATGGCAACGCGCTCCTGGCACTGTTAATGGCACTGTAACTGAGCTTGTGATCATAGAAAAGTGACGAAAGAAACCCCAAAACGTCCGTGATAGAAGCCGTGTCATATGAAATATTAGAGCGGGAACAGTACATCTCCCATTTCCTTATGTGAGTGATGTACTGTTTCTGGCTGCTCTTCCTCCTGGCCGCAGTGATGACATCTATCGTACGATCTGAAAGCCCGAGCCCCAGGAACGGTCTCCTCAGAATCGGCAAACCAATACATTTATATGGTCATGAAGAGGGTGGCATTCCCCTGTCACCGTGTGTACCAGCAGATTTCTGCCCTTGGGCAATGCCATAAAAGGCTGTGTAATTAAAGCTTAAACCAGTGGGAACCAATGCTGAGTAGGCCAGTCTGGTAGTACCAATATGCCAGAGGCGGAGTCTTGCTTTATTTTGGCCAAACATCGACTAATGGGGCAGAATGGTGGAAAAACATACAACAATTTTCCACCACAGTGTAGCGAGAATGCATCTACTGCTACTGCCCATGGGTCTGGCTCCCATGACACGTAAATTGGTAACTGATGATTAAGCCTGGATGCAAACAGATCAATGTCCGGTACACCATAACGAAGGACAATGTCATTAAACACTTCGTGATTCAACATCCATTCTTGGTTGTCATTGAACTCTCGTTACCTGGTGTCTGCCACCGTGTTATATCTACCTGGTAAGTAGATAACTGAAATCCAGATGTTTCTCACAATACACCAGAGCCAGATGAGATTAGACAATTTATCACAGGAGACAGACTTACTTCCACCCATGTGATTAATGTACGCTACTGCTGTAGTGTTGGCATTCTGAAGTTGGACATGCACATGATGCATGTTGGTACAAAAAGCCTTTAACCCATAGAATGCTCCCAAAAACACTAAGTAGTTAATACCGTGTGACTGAAGCATCGATGATTCCTGCAGATCCCCATCAGTTCGAGCTCGAGCCGGTGTCGGTAGCACCCCAACCTAGCGCACTAGCATCAGTCTGCAGGATAACTGATGGTGTATCGACTAAAATAGTACTAGAACAATACTGAATATTGGTAACCCACCATTGTAACTCAGCCAAGGCTTCAGCTGGCAATTGCATGGGTCTATCGAAGCGACCTCTATGAAGCTTGAGTGCCTGTTCCTTTGCACGCTGTAAGTTTTGGTAGTGCAAAGGCCCGAACTGAGCAGCTGGGAAATCAGCCACTAATTTTACAATTATACTAGCCACATGTCTAATAGAAGGTTGATTATTACCAATGAGTTTCCTGCAGGCTTCAATTAACTAATTGCTTGCCCCGAGGCAGAGTCACTGACATGTGTACTGAGGTAATGGTGAATCCCAAATAGTCAATTATCGTAGATGGTGCCAATTTAGACTTAAATGGATGGGTTAAGAACCCCAGTTTCTCAAAAATGAGTTTTGTAGCTGACACAGATAATTCAGCTAATTCCAAAGTCCTCCCAATGACTCAGATGTCGTCCAAATATACCATGACTATATGATTCTGTGCCCTGAGTAGCCCCAGGACTGGTTTTAGCAATTTAGTGAATAGTCTGGGGGCTGAGGTTAATCCATTAGGCAATGCTTTAAACTGCCACAACTGCTCCATCCAGTTAAACTTCAAAAATCTCCTGTGATCTTCATGAATGGCCACTGAATAGTAAGCATCTTTGAGGTCAATGCTTGCCATGTAGCATCCCTTTGAAAGCAGTTGATTGGCAGTGACAAAAGTTTCCATTTTGAAGTGTTTATACTGCACAAATGTGTTAAGCTCTGTTAAATCAAGGATAATTCGACATCTCAATTACCCCTTTCTTGAGCAAAGACTCAATTTCTCCTTGTGCACTCATACACTCCTGTTGTGAAAACACAAAAGTGCGGCTAGGTGTATGCTGAGTGGGTGGAGGCGGGTCAGAAATGAACTCAATTTGGAAACCTTGTATACTGTGCAGTATAAACGGGTCAGATGTTATCCAATGCCATTCATGTAAGAAAAATTGTAATATCCCCCCAACTTGTAACTAATCCATCGCAGCCGCACTTACCTTAGTGGTTACCGGCGGTATGGTCTCTGCTTCTGCCTGCAAAGTCTGGGGGTAGGGCTGTTGGAGGACGCCATCCCAGCATCTTGAACATGGCCCGGCTTGGGCCCTGCCCTAAAAAAGTCTTCTGTGCCTGTAGCTCGGAACCATGTCCACCATATCCGGCGAACCGTCTGGTATGGAGAGGAGGGTAGGGGTACTGTCGCCGGAAAGATGATACCTTGGGAGGTGCCTTGATAAGGCCGACGGTTTTAGCCTCCTCATCCAGCTCCTTTACCTGTTTAGGCAGGTCTTCTCCGAACAGGAGGTTTGGGGGCTGGACATTCCCCGGTTTGCACAGCCCAGGAAATGTTGGGTTTAGAGCAGGACGGATGGCATTCTTCCTGAGGCAAATGATTTCAAAATGTGCATTGCACATTAATGCCATCGCGTCCTGCTGGGTATCAGAGTGGGGCACCCCATCCACTGACCTGGCAAAGGCCGTGATGCCTGAGGCAAGTAGCCTGATAATTTTTTTTAATTTTTAATTTAAACCTCTTGGGCTCTGACGCCCCTTCCAATGTGTCCCCAGATAGATTGGTTTACAACCTGGACACTTAGTGAGGCACAGTTCAGTGGAGTATTATACTTGGTAGTAGTTTCCTCCATAGTTTGGTCTTGGGGTTGATGGAAGGCTAGATAATTTATGCTCATGGCGAGCTCTTCTCCCAATGGCTCCCCTGTTAGGGCAGGGATAGCAAATCTGGATATCATAGGGGGTACCCATAGGGATCATCAAGTAAAAGAAAATTAAAATTTCAGTCAAGTGAATTCCTAAATTCATATATTAATACTACAAACATTAAGGATGTTTGGAGAATTGAAAACCCATCTGGTCGAGAATACTCATTCTACTCACCAGTGCATAAAACTTACTCAAGGATAGACTATTTCTTAGTAGACTCTAAACTTATCCCATTTACCTATAATTCGCAATATCATAATATTATAATATCGGACCATGCTCCACTTACATTTATGATTAAACTAAAAGGAATGACCGAGATAAAGACACAATGGAGACTTAACCACCAAATCTTGAAAGAAAAGTTATGTAATGAATACCTCGTAAAACAGATTAATATGTTTTTCGAGGCTAATGACAGCTCTGGAATCTCCGCCTCCCTACTTTGGGAAACATTTAAAGCATTTGTGCGAGGAGCATTAATATCCTCCCAATCATTTATTAACAAAGAGAATAGGGCCAAACAACAGTCTTTGGAAACGGAAATAAGGCAATTAGACATAGAAAAAGCAATAGCACCATCTATGGTAAAACACAATAAAATTGCAGTACTGAAATATAAGTTAAACAAGTTATACTCAGACCAAGTAATAAAACTATATCAACGTACAAAACAATTACATTTTGAATTTGGAGATAAAGCACAAAAACTATTAACGCGTCAACTTCGTAAACAGGACGGGGAAAAAACAATTTACAAAATTAGATCAGATAAGGGAGAAACATTAACACTACCTAAAGATATTAATGATAGATTTTTACAATATTATCAAAAATTGTATTCATATATTAACCAAAATCCTATCTCATAGATTGAGCTTAGTGATTAATAAATTAATACACCCGGACCAAACAGGTTTTATTCCAAAACGTTACTCATTTTATAATTTGAGAAGACTATTCAATATGATATATACAAATAGAATTCCAAATGCAGATCTAGCAATTATTTAGTTAGATGCTGAAAAGGCATTTGACCAGGTAGAATGGACATATTTATTTTCGGTAATGAAAAAATTTCAATTGGGAGAGAAGTTCTGCACATGGGTTAAATTGTTATACTCGAATCCAACAGCTAGAATATTAACAAATCAAATGTTATCAGCCAAATTTAATCTTTCTAGAGGTTGTAGACAAGGATGTTCACTATCCCCACTATTATTTGCTCTTGCAATTGAACCATTCGCAGAAAGCGTTAGAAACCATCCAGGAATACATGGATACAACACTAGAGATACAAGGAATAAAATTTCCTTATATGCAGATGATGTATTAATATATATTACAAAGTTAGAAACTAGTATTCCAAATCTATTAAATCTAATAACACAATTTGGTCAGTTCTCAGGATATATGATTACTTGGAATAAAAGTGAAATTATGCCAATAACAAAATTCAACTTAAATACAATACAACAATCACCTTTTAAAATAGTTAAAGATAAACTTAAATATTTAGGAATCTATGTAACTAAGACATATACCTCTTTATTTAAACAAAATTTTCCATCCTTACTTAATAAATTACACAAACATATTCAGTACTGGAAAACACTTCCTATTTCAATGCTTGGTAGAATTAATGCTATAAAAATGATTTTCTTACCGCAACTACTATATTTATTTCAATTAATTCCGATATATATTCCAAAAAACGTTTTCAAAATAGTCGACTCCATTGTTACAAGCTTTATTTGGGATTATAAGAATCATAGAATAAGTAAAAAACATTTATGTAAGTCAAAGAGCAACGGAGGTTTGGCTTTGTCAAATTTCTTATTTTATTTTTGGGCAGTCCATATTAAAAACATGAATTTCTGGCTGGAAGAAATGGACCAACAACCAGAATGGTTAAGGATGGAAAAGGAAGACTGTTTACCTTTTGAAATAGGTTCGATTATATTTGCTACCACAAAATTGCATTAAAAAACCTATAAGGAAAACACTATAATACATAGTGGAATACGAATTTGGAAACAATTAAAAAAGGCTTTAAAACTGAATGATATACCACTATGTCTTCCCATTGTAAATAATCCTCTATTCAAGCCATCCATATTGGATAGAGGTTTTATACAATGGAAAAATCATGGAATTAAAAGGATTGGACATCTTTATAGGGAAGGCATCTTTCTGTCATTTCAAGAGTTACAACAGAATCATGGACTACACTCAAATAACTTTTTCAGATATTTACAAATTAGAGATTATGTTAAATCCAATACACAAGTTTATAGGACTAGGGAACCAGAAATTCTTGATGAATGTTTGAATAAGCATCCTAACACTGAAAAATTAATAGCTTATATTTATAACATTCTCTTAAATAATGAGGAACCACCGATGGAACTATATAGACATAAATGGGAAAATAAGTTAGGTTATCCTATTACGAAAGATATTTGGGACGAAAGTTTACAACATATACATCAATGTTCGTTAAATGCCAGACATGCTTTAATAGAATTTAAAGTCTTACACAGATTACATTATCCCAAAATAAAACTAAATAGAATTTTCCCACATATTTCTCCTATATGTGATAAATGCCTGCATCTAGAGGCCAATTTAACACATACCTTTGCAAATTGTATAAAAATTAAAAATTACTGCACTGATATTTTTCAAATAATCTCTGAAGTTGTTAATACCAAACTAGCTCCAGACTCAAAATTAATAATACTTGGGATATCAGAACAAAGTTTCACACTCACAACAAGCCAAAGAAACTTCCTTGACTACAGTATAATAACAGGGAAAAAATTAATATTAAAATTCTGGAAAGGCCCTACAACCCCCACAATTAAAATGTGGATTGTGGAAATGTCGGAGACCCTACATCTAGAAAGAATTAGACTCGTCTTATTCAATTCAACTTTAATGTCATTGTACAAATACTGGTTATGGGTACAACGAAATGCAGTTTTGCGTCAGTCCGTAGTATAGCAATATAGAATTTTTTTTTAAAAGAGGATACAGAATAATAAAAAAAATACAGAATAATAAACAATGGGGACGGAGGGACCGGAGGAATCTATCGGCGGGACTCCGAGTTCAGCAATGCGACGGTATGATTGTAGAAGCTGTTCCTCATCCTACTGGTACGAGACCTGAGGCTCCTGTACCGCCTCCCTGATGGGAGGAGGGCAAACAGTCCATGGTTGGGGTGGGAGGGGTCTTTAATGATCTTCCCAGCCCGTTTCAGACACCGTTTTCGGTGGAGGGCATCCATGGCAGGGAGCGGGGCACCGATGATGTGCTGCGCGGTCTTCACCACCCGTTGTAGTGCCTTCCTGTCCGCAACAGTGCAGCTGCTGTACCATACCGTGAAGCAGGTGGTCAGGATACTCTCGATGGTACACCGGTAGAAGTTGGTCAGGATCCGGGGGGACAGGTGGGCTTTCTTGAGCCTCCTCAGGAAGTAAAGGCGCTGCTGTGCCTTTTTGATCAGCTTGGAGGTGTTGAGGGACCAGGACAATCCTCCGAGATGTGAACCCCGAGGAATTTGTAGCTGGAGACGCGCTCCACCTCAGTCCCGTTTATATGGATGGGGGTATGTCTGCCCCCACTGACCTTCCTGAAGTCGACAATAATTTCCTTCGTCTTCTTGGAGTTGAGGACGAGGTTATTGTTGGCACACCAGGTTGTCAGGTGCTGGACCTCCTCTCTGTAGGCTGACTCATCGTTGTCACTGATCAGTCCTACCACCGTGGTGTCGTCAGCAAACTTAATGATGGCGTTGGATCCGTACTTAGGGATGCAGTCGTGGGTGAAGAGGGAGTAGAGGAGAGGGCTGAGCACACAGCCCTGTGGCACGCCGGTGTTCAGTGTTATAGTGGAGGAGGTGAGGTTGTTGACCCTAACAGACTGTGGTCTGTTGGTGAGGAAATCCAGTGTCCAGTTGCAGAGGGAGGTGGAGATGCCAAGCCCGCTGAGTTTGGTGATCAAGCTGGCGGGGATGACAGTATTAAAAGCGGAGCTGAAATCAATGAACAGCAACCTGATGTAGGAGTTGTTGTTGTCCAGGTGGGTCAGGGCAGAGTGTAGGGCCGCCGATATGGCGTCCTCTGTAGACCTGTTGGCCCGGTAGGCAAACTGATGGGGGTCCAGTGTGGGGGGGAGGCTGGCTTTGAGGTGAGCCAAGATCAGCCGCTCAAAGCACTTAGCAATGACAGGGGTGAGTGCCACTGGGCGGAAATCGTTGAGGCTCCCTGTGGCTGACTGTTTGGGCACTGGCACGATGGTTGATGTCTTGAGGCAAGTTGGTTGATGTAATGGACAAGCAAGAACTTTTTGTTAAAATATGGGCTCCATTCATTGCCTATTTGAAGGGATAGAGTGGCCCAGCGCGAAAGCCCGACTGAAGCTTGAACTCAGGATCAGATGTAATTATATTTCATAACCTACGAACTTATCTCCTATGACGTATTATAAGTTATTCATTCCACCTTTTTTTCTTTTTTGATATTGAAATTCTTCTTTCTCTCTCTTCTTTCTCTCTATTTTTCTTTTTCTATCTATATAAAAAAAAAACACTAGAAGCAGAATTAACTGACAATTGACAAATTTAATAATGTATGAATGATTGATGTATATGAACAGTTTTTTCTTCTATTATAATATGTTACTCTACATTGTAATATGTTTGCTTCTAATAAAAATTTATATCACAAAAAAAGATGTTATCCAATGCCATTCATGTAAGAAAAATTGTAATATCCCCCCAACTTGTAACTAATCCATCGCAGGCGCACTTACCTTAGTGGTTACCGGCGGTATGGTCTCTGCTTCCGCCTGCAAAGTCTGGGGGGTAGGGCTGTTGGAGGACGCCATCCCCGCATCTTGAACATGGCCCGGCTTGGGCCCTGCCCTAAAAAAGGCTTCTGTGCCTGTTGCTCGGAACCATGTCCACCATATCCGGCGAACCGTCTGGTGTGGAGAGGAAGGTAGGGGTACTGTCGCCGGAAAGATGGTACCTTGGGAGGTGCCTTGATAAGGCCGACGGTTTTAGCCTCCTCATCCAGCTCCTTTACCTGTTTAGGCAGGTCTTCTCCGAACAGGAGGTTTGGGGGTTGGACATTCCCCGGTTTGCACAGCCCAGGAAATGTTGGGTTTAGAGCAGGACGGATGGCATTCTTCCTGAGGCAAATGATTTCAAAATGTGCATTGCACATTAATGCCATCGCGTCCTGCTGGGTATCAGAGAGGGGCACCCCATCCACTGACCTGGCAAAGGCCGTGATGCCTGAGGCAAGTAGCCTGATAATTTTTTTAATTTTTTAATTTTAACCTCTTGGGCTCTGACGCCCCTTCCAATGTGTCCCCAGATAGATTGGTTTACAACCTGGATACTTAGTGAGGCACAGTTCAGTGGAGTATTATACTTGGCAGTAGTTTCCTCCATAGTTTGGTCTTGGGGTTGATGGGAGGCCAGATAATTTATGCTCATGGCGAGCTCTTCTCCCAATGGCTCCCCTGTTAGGGCAGGGATAGCAAATCTGGATATCATAGGGGGTACCCATAGGGGGTACATCAGATGTTTGCCCCTCATGCCATGAAGCATGCTGCCCAGCTGTGCCTCCGTAATCTGGGTCAGTATAACTCTGGCCTCGTACGCTCCCCTCATCAGAGACGGAGATATTCTGCCGCCCTGACACAGGTGCCGCTGCCTCGGGTTCTCTGTAATCCCCGGGCTCCGATAGCTCCCTCCTTTGGAGCATATCTCTTTGGATCAACCTCTCCACCAGGTTCTCCATGTGGGTCAGCCTGCCAATAATACTGCCCATAGAAGGAGGGGAAATTTCCACTTCCTGGACTGACTCATCTGAGTCCAGGGCCCTCACAGACTTTCTCGTGGCTTTCCCCCCCGCGGAGTAGCCAAGGCGCTTTCTGGCAGCACCAAGTCTGTAGCCGCTGGCTCCTCTGCCAGCGACACTGAAGGCGAATTTGGCGGCCGCCGGCTGCCCACAGGCCCGCGGTCTTCCGTAACCGGTTTCATCGCGGCCCGCCTCTTTACCTTGGACATGTTCTCCCGAAGTTCGATGCAGAAAGGTAAGCAAAAAAAACCTGAACCGGTGCCACGACCTCAGCTAAGTTATGAACACTTACCTGAGCGTTTTAAACTTTCCGCTGGAAGGAGCAACGCGCCCGCAAGTCAGCCGTTGCGCAATGCGTCAGACGTAATGACGCGCATGCGTGGTGACGGCGTTCTTCACGTAGTCACTCACGTGACTCCGAAGTAAAATTGCATCCCTGAACCAGGTGCTGCTTAAGGCTTTTGTGCATATACTTTGGCACCATCTCCACCACTTCTTTCATCTGAGTGGGTGGAAAATTGCAACCCTGAACCAGGAGGTGCTGCCTGACATGCCTTCGTAACCCGGAGCATTCCTTGTTATAATTTGATTCATCAGATGTTCTAATTGGGACAAACGACCAATGACATCTGTCATAGATGTGCCAAGACTTGGCTATGACTTTGCCCCAACTTGGGGTTGTCAAGCTGCTCCCTTTAGCAGCCAAACCGAGTCTAGCTGCAGCAGATGGAGGAGTGGTTGATTTCCAAACCAGCAAAATTCTCCGACGGGCCAAAAGCGATGTGAATGCCATGATGTCAGACTGGTTTGCATTTAAATCCAAAGCTTCATCTGCTACACCGAATACAGCTACAAGCGGGCAAGCCTCACTGTCACCCCAAGGACTCCACTGATGGTTTTAAAAACCACTGCCTAGTAGTTACCAAGTTTGGGGCATGACCAGAATGCATGAGCTACATTGGCTGGAGAGAAGGAGCACCTGTCACAGCCAGCGTCTGTCCCCGGATATATGTCACCAAGCCTGGCTTTGCTTAAATGAACATGAAGACGAGGAATGGGCTCTTTTCAATGCTTCTCAACAGCATTCCTCAGACAAATCCATACCAAGATCATCCTCCCACCTAGTTTTAACATTGTTCAGGTTTTGATCTCCTAAAGACATCAGTTGAGAATATACTACAGAGATCAGTACTTTATTTGCAAAGGTAAGAGTGAGTTTATCCAACACTGTGAGAGGCGGGAGATCAGGAAAAGAGGGAATGTTTCAGTGGCGAATCTGAAGATATTTAAAGAAATGATTATGTGGGAGGCCATATTTTCTGTACAGGTTATCAAAACTATCAAATATGTCGTCAGTGTAAAAATCCTTAATGCACATAAGGCCATTCAAACCCCATTGTCTAAAGGTTGAGTCAAGTGTAGAGGGGGGAATAAATGGTTACTGTGAATGGAAAGTTCCAAACGGATCTAACAAGGACACAGTTGCAGGGCCGCTATGTGTAGGGTCGCTGACATAAAGAAGGAGGTCATCTGCGTATAGAGACACACGATGTTCCATGTTTCCTCTCCTAATGCCCTGGAGTAATGTGGTTGATCTAAGTGCAATAGAAAGAGGCTCAATTGCAATCGCAAAAAAAAGCGGAGACAATGGGCAGCCTTGGCGAATGCCACGTGTTAATGGAAAATAATCAGATCGCAAATAGTTTGTCTGTATACATGCTAAAGGTGAATGATATAATAGGTTAACCCAGGCTACAAATGTTTTGCCAAATCCAAATCTATCCAAGCTGAACAAGTATGGCCATTCCAATCGATCAAACGCCTTCTCCGCGTCCAAAGAGAAAACAACTTCCGGACGCGGAGAAGCACTGGGCGAATAAACCACACTGGCCAGTCGACGGATATTAGAAAAGGAATGACGATTTTTAATGAAACCTGTTTGATATTCTGAGATTATTTTGGGAAGTTGGCATTCTAAACGGCAAGCGAGCGCCTTAGCCAAAATTTTTACATCTACATTCAAAAGTGAGGGGCGGTATGAAGCACATTGAGTCGGATCCTTGCCTTTTTTGAGAAGAATTGAAATAGATGCCTGTCTAATGGTGGGGGGGGGGGGGGTAAGGAACCATTTTCCAAAGATTCTTGAAACATTTCTAGAAGAACTGGTGTGAGCTTAACCTTAAATTTCTTATACAATTCTAATGGGTAGCCGTCAGGGCCCGGGGTCTTACCACTCTGTATCGCCATAATGCCATTATTATTCTCTTCCTGCCCAAGAGCCTGATCTAGATCGTCTGCCTCTTCTGGTTCCAGAGTGGATATTTCCAAATCATCTAAAAAACGTTCCATATTCGTTGTATCTCAGATGAATTCTGCAGTATAAAGAGAAGAATAAAAGGCTGTGAAAGTATTGTTGATTTCTTTTGGATTGCTTGTTATATCTTGGTGTGTCTCGTATCTGAGGAATAATTCGTGACGCGGCTTGACGCTTCAGCTGGTGAGCAATAAGCCGGCTCGCCTTATCACCATATTCATAACAGAGACAACGAGTCCTGAGAATTAGTTGTTCTGTTTGGTTAGTAGATAGAAGATTGAATTTTGCTTGTAAATCAGCACGGCTTTTATATAATTCAGCAGTGGGTGCCTCAGAGTATTGCCTGTCCAGAACCAAGATGGATTGCGATTGGGTTTGCATTTCCTTCTATGTTCTTTATTGGCCTATGAGGTATAAGATATGATTTGACCTCTCAAGTAAGCTTTTAAAGTTTCCCAAAGTAAAGAGCATGATACCAACTCGGTTTTATTAATATCGAGGAATGTGTCTATGTTAGCCGATACAAAACTGCTGAATTTCTCATTGCAAAGCAAAAGGGAGTTGAGTCTCCAAAGAGGTCGTTCTTTAATATTTAAAGGAAAACCTAGGTCAGCATCACAAGCGAGTTGTCTGATATTACCATAGCAGTAAATTCAATTTTCTTACCCATAGGATTAAAGGAGCTGTCTATAAAGAAGCAGTCTATTCTGGAAAAAGAACGATGAACATGAGAAAAAAAGAGAATTGTCCAGCAGTTGGGTTCAATAATCTTCAAGGGTCCGCAAAGCCATTTTGTTGCATAAACTGCGAGAAGGTATTTGCCATACCAGAAGATATCCCCTTAGAACTAGACCTATCAAGCAGTTAGAACTAGACCTATCAAGCAGTGAACCTACCAACAGTTCAGGTCTCCCGAAAAGATCAGCTGGTGCGTGTTCATGTCAGGTATTAATGACAAAACCTTATTTGCAAAGTAGACATCATCCCAATTAGTGGCATAAACATTCACTAAGACGACAGGTTTTTGAAAAAGAAACCAGGAAACTTGAATAAACCGGCCATTAGGGTCACTGACTACGTCAGATGGTGTAAACGGTATACTTTTGGCGATTAATATTACAACACCCCTGGACCTGCTATTAAGTCTAGAGGAAAAATCTGACTAACCCACGCTTTACACAGTCTGTTATGATCTTCCAATCTTAAGTGAGTTTCTTGTGGAAGTAGTATATCTGTTTTTAATTGTTTTAGATGAGAAAAAACGTTAGCTCTTTTAACAGGACCATTCAGCCCCCTTACGTTCCAAGATATAAACCTCACAGGATGGCCTCCGTCAAAGTCACCAATAGCGATATTTCAAAATACATATTTTAAAAATACATACAGGGCCTGCCATCCAAAACAACGCGAAGGCTGCATATGAGAACAAACAATGGGAAAAAAAAGTCGAGTGCATTCGTGACATTCAAAGAATAAGCTGCCATTACCCAAAACATTTCCCCCATCCCCTTACAATAACAAGAAATAACATTTAACCCCCAAAACCTAGATCTTCTTCCCCAAGTGAGGACGATCGCAGGCATTACAAAACAAAAGACTTCCATAGCGTTCCCTAACTAAAACTTTAAACCCAATTAAGGATGGCTCCCTTCTTCGAAAAGTGTACGGTCGTTTGTTCTACCTTTAAGATATATGGGCTAAAGATAACGCAGGTCAAGCAAAGCATTACGAGAAAGAAATAAACAAAAATTGTATCCCAGAGGGCAATTCTAGACGTTTACATTTTTGCTGGTTGAAAGTCCTCGACTCATTAATCGGATTCAGCAGGATGGCAGTTCAGCTCAGTCGAGTTCCACAATTACAAAACTTAACAGTTTACCGCCGCAGGAGGCCGTGCCAATGCCGCATGAATATCCTAAAAAGTCATTGCTCTTCAATGCCGTCATCTCCCCAGCGCGAGTGGTAAAACTCTTTGGCAGCCTCTGGTGTATTGAAGTAAAGTTTTTCACCTTCATGAGTGACCTGGAGCCGGGCAGGATACAGGAGGCCGAACCGAACCACTTTCTCATAGAGCAGCGATTTTATTTCCCTAAAAGCTGCACGTTTTCTCCCCAGCTCCCCAGCTCCGCGCTGAAATCCTCATGAAAAAACACCCGATGCCCGCGGAAGGACAGTTCCTGCCTCCGTTAAGTGATGATGCAATGTTTGTCCTGAAAGTAGTGAAAGAGAACCAGGAACACTATTGGTCTAGATGGCATGGTATTCGAAACATTCGTTGGTGTGGGTTCAACTCGGTGGGCACGCGAAAGCATGAGAGGTCTTGGGAAGAAATCAACCCCCAGCTCTTCTTCAAAAAACTCGGTCATAAATTTGACAGGGTCCAAACCTTCCAAATTTCCGGAAATCCCGACCACCCTTAGGTTGGATCTCCGCGACCGATTCTCGAGATCATCTAACTTCCCTTTCAGAAGTGCGTTTTCACTCTGTAATGTGGCTATGGCGGCGTCGGCGTTCACCAGTCTGTTACTGTGGTCATTCAGGCCGTCTTCAACCTCGCGAATGCGTTCATCATGTGTTTCGTGGTAGGACTTAAGGCAGCTGCAGCATTCTTGTTTGAGACTTCGCCGTCTTTTCCCCCAGTTTTAGCTCGGCGGTGCATTTTATTTTCCGTTTCGGTGTCTAACAACGCCTCGAGTCGTACACAATGTTCAATAGTGGGTTACCTTAAGCATATGACAAAGATGAACAGGTAGACTTTAAGCAGAAATCGGGAGCCACGCTCACACACACCTGTTCACCGCTTGTCCAACCCGGAAGTCTCCAGCAGTTTCAAACCAAAGGCACACTTTTAGCATTTTCAAACCAAAGGCACACATTTAGCATTTTCAAACCTAAAAACACTTCTAGCATTTCCAAACCAAAAAACACTTTTTGCATTTTCAAACCAAAAACAACTTTTGCATTTTCAAACTATATTTTCAAACTACATTTTCAAACCACATTAAGGGCACTCACAATTTAGTAGACATGCGTTCAGTATTATTCACAGCTCAGAATCAGAGACGTGACCCTCTCGCTCCCCCATCTTGCAGAGACTGACTGAGGCACTCAACACTTCCGGGTTTTATAGTCCTTCCCCCTCCCAACGGAAGGGACGTGGCCTTAATGGCGTGATTGACAGGAGAGAGAATCTCAACATTTTTAAAACATTAATAAGTCTTTTACTTTTCATTGATGGGAAACATCCGCTTGTCCTTCCTAGTGGAGTTTTTTTTTGAGTAAGACGGCCAAAAATCACAGCCGTAAGTGGTAGCGTTTTTTCTAAAATCAATATGCAGTGCAAACAGGAATTGGTCAAGATGAACCTTTTAGTATGTAGATTATGTTGCAATGCCTTCCCGCCATTAATTGTGATTGGTCCAGGAGAGTGACCTCACCAAAAATGTTTCTTTATTCTAGTGATAATGTATCTTTACTTTATGGAATGTTTCCCCCTAAGTGCTATGTGTTGAAACTATGTTGTGTGTTATTGTATGATTGGGCTAAGGAGCTGTCATTCCATGTGCTTTGCAGCCTGTATTGGTAATTGGCTTGCAGGGGTTGCCTTCCCCAAGTACTTTCACGCCTTTAGTTTGGAGGGGTATAAAGGGGAGGGGAGCATATTGTGGTGTGCCGATCGTGTTTGGTCTGTTCTATTTGCGCGAGGCTGTGTTGGGCTGATATAGGTAGCAACGAGGATCGGTCCCGCGGTATTGTGTACAATAAAATAGAGTTGGAATTCCAGTGCTCGTATTCGGTGTTTGACTGAATCAGATTAGGGGTGGGGGTAAGTTTAGATCCAGAATTAACATTGGGGGCTCGTCCGGGATCTCAACATTGCCAACACAAGTTTGCGGTCAAAGGAATCGAGTCGTGTCGGATCGCAGAAGGTGAAATCGGCGCCCGGTGCGACTTTTCGCATCGGTTTTCCCCACTCCGCTAATCTGACGACGAATCGGTCATTCGCTTGCTTGTGCTTGGATTCCCGACGAGATCGATCGAAGGTTAGTAGTCTGGCGAGCACTGAGGTCGAGGGTTTGAGGCCCTAGAGGGTTAAAGTCCCCGTCTAGGTGGGTTCGAGTCCCAGGGGGTGAGGGTCGGGCTCACAAGTTTCGTCCCTATCGGGTTACAGTCCCCACCCCAGAAAGTCAACAGCTGTTGCGGTCAGGTCCATTGGTTTGACCTAAGGATTTGAGGGTTGGTAGACATTGGGGTTTGAGGCCCCACTCAATATTGGGGTATCGAATGGCGAGATATCTTCAAAGACAAGACTGAGTAGGTCAGTACTAAGAGGGGAAGTGCTGAATCGGTGCTGAGAGTGCGATTGGAAAGACGACACTTTAAATATCGACATCGGAAGCCATCACAAAGCGGTGGGTGCTGAAGACCAGTATTTAGCGGGTAGGAGGGATTGAGGCCAAGGGTGTTTAAGACTGCGCCTTTGTGGGTTCAAGTCCCAAACCGTACTGGGAACTTAGTGTTAAAGTAAATTGGCTGGAATACTTCAAAAATTAACACTGAGCTGGTAAGACGCGTCTGTAAAAGTCTTGGACAGAGATCTAAATTCTTCGTTTTCAATTCTGCAAAATTCGGGATGTTCATATTGAAGGCTTCTGTTTATTCAACTAGTTGTTAGTTTCTGATCTTCTAATATAGCGAATATCTCCGTAATTGTAATATCGCGACTTGCTTAGAATTGTGTCATTTACCCTTCTGTTGTAATCGTCATTTAAATCGTAACTTTGTTGAAATTGTGTGATCTAGTATAATTTTATACCTTAGAATTGTATTGTAATTGAATGCTTATATTTAATATTGAAGTGTGGTTGTGTATCACAGTTTTTAACTATATTTTTTCTTGTTTGACAGTAATTTTGCTTTGCGCGTTACAACTTTATTTGCTTTTGTTTGAATCCAAGTGTTTATCTGCTGGTGATTTGCTGCTGCATTGTATTTGCTTGTTCCTTTGAGAAGGTGGTCCCCACTTTGAGTCGAAGTGTGTTTACCGTTTTTAATTTACCGCTTTAAAAGCTTGTGTGATCTCTGTGATTTCTGTGTGTGAGATTTGTGTGTAAGGTTCTTGGGTAAACATTTGAAAGGAGATAAATTTGTCTGAGAGACTTGCTAGGTGTTAGGAATGTTTACCTTTGTTCTGTGAGAGAGTTATCAGTGTGTTGGAAAACATTTTCCATTGGTTTGTGAGTAGACTTGTAAAGTGGTAGGAATTTTGTCATTGCAGTGTGAATAGCCTGGTCTGCTGTCTCTATTGTAGTTGATAATGGGGCACGTAATCGATAAGGCGACAGACCCCGAGAGCCCTCTCCAGATTATTTGCAGCAAGTTCCCTAAAGAGGCGGAAAGATTAAAACATTTTTCAGGAACTTTGAACAAGAAGCTAGGTGAGTTATGGCCCGAGAGAGGGGTAGGAACCCTTGAAGGTGTGAGATTTATCGGGAAAGTAATTTGGCAGTATAGTCAGAGTGACGCTGGTCTGTAGAGACAGCATAATGAGGGATTAAGTGAACAGAGAGAGGCCGCGATACTGGCAAATTGGCAAGAGGTAGCTTTGAAACTAGGGATAAAATTGAAAGATGATGAAGGGAATAAACCCCTGGATACATTGAAAAAAGAATACGGATGTGCCTGTAGAGAATATATTTGGTTTGGATGAGGGAGACGAGGAATACCGGGAAGATTGGGAGAGTATCCGTATTAAAAGGGGGTTGCAGCCTCCACCTTATGCCCCTTGCGCACCCTATATACCACCTCCACCTCCTGCACCTTATGTGCCTCACAGACCTTCTGTACCTGCAGCACCACACACCCCCCTGCTGATAGTGATCCTGTAGCATCACCTGCTTCCCATACAGCAGCACCAGTGCAGAGTTCCTTGACCCCAACAGCTCCAGCACTAATAGATATTCCAGTAGCGCTCGGTACACGGAGCAAGACAAAGAAATTAGCACCCGTATTCCGAGAGAAAGAACAAGTACCAGCACCAGGTTACAAATCACCCTAACCTAGGAGAATAAGACGGCCACCCAGAGAGCGAACACAGTCTTTTAGAAATTATCGCCTTCCCCCTAGTGACGAGGGTGAGACATCGGAGGGTGACCTAATCTCTGGGGACACTGAAAGTGAGTCTGGTATAGGAGCAGGCAGGAAAACTGAGCAACCATCTCTCCGCCAGTTCCCAGTTAGGAAGATAAAGTAAAGTAAAGTAAAGTAAAAGTAAAAGTAAAAGTAAACGTTATTGTCAATTCAAATAATGCAACAAGTAGTTACACAGAGGATTGAAATTGCGTTTCCCCATACTCCAATGTGCAAGTAATATTTATAACACAGACAGACAATATACCAATAAAGATAGACAATGGACATAGATACATAGATACATTAAAATAGGTGCAGGAGTAGGCCATTCGGCCCTTCGAGCCTGCACCGCCATTCAATATGATCATGGCTGATCATCCAACTCGGTATCCCGTACCTGCCTTCTCTCCATACCCCCTGATCCCCTTAGCCACAAGGGCCACATCTAACTCCCTCTTAAATATAGCCAATGAACTGGCCTCAACTACCCTCTGTGGCAGAGAGTTCCAGAGATTCACCACTCTCTGTGTGAAAAGGTTTTTCCTCATCTCGGTCTTAAAGGATTTCCCCCTTATCCTTAAGCTGTGACCCCTTGTCCTGGACTTCCCCAACATCGGGAACAATCTTCCTGCATCTAGCCTGTCCAACCCCATAAGAATTTTGTACGTTTCTATAAGATCCCCTCTCAATCTCCTAAATTCTAGCGAGTATAAGCCAAGTCTATCCAGTCTTTCTTCAGATGAAAGTCCTGACATCCCAGGAATCAGTCTGGTGAACCTTCTCTGCACTCCCTCTATGGCTATAATGTCCTTCCTCAGATTTGGAGACCAAAACTGTATGCAATACTCCAGTTGTGGTCTCACCAAGACCCTGTACAACTGCAGTAGAACCTCCTTGCTCCTATACTCAAATCCTCTTGCTATGAAGGCCAACATACCATTCGCTTTCTTCACTGCCTGCTGCACCTGCATGCCTACTTTCAATGACTGGTGTACCATGACACCCAGGTCTCGCTGCATCTCCCCATTTCCTAATCGGCCACCATTTAGATAATAGTCTGCTTTCCCGTTTTTGCCACCAAAGTGGATAACCTCACATTTATCCACATTATACTGCATCTGCCAAACATTTGCCCACTCACCCAACTTATCCAAGTCACCTTGCAGTCTCCTAGCATCCTCCTCACAGCTAACACTGCCCCCCAGCTTAGTGTCATCCGCCAACTTGGAGATGTTGCTTTCAATTCCCTCGTCCAGATCATTAATATAAATTGTAAATAGCTGGGGTCCCAGCACTGAGCCTTGCGGTACCCCACTAGTCACTGCCTGCCATTGTGAAAAGGACCCGTTTACTCCTACTCTTTGCTTCCTGTTTGCCAGCCAGTTCTCTATCCACATCAATACTGAACCCCCAATACCGTGTGATTTAAGTTTGTATCCTAATCTCTTATGTGGTACCTTGTCGAAAGCCTTCTGAAAGTCCAGATACAACACATCCACTGGTTCTGCCCTATCCACTCTACTAGTTGCATCCTCGAAATATTCTATAAGATTCGTCAGACACGATTTACCTTTCGTAAATCCACGCTGACTTTGTCCAATGATTTCACCACTTTCCAAATGTGCTGCTATCCCATCTTTAATAACTGACTCTAGCAGTTTCCCCACTACCGATGTTAGACTAACTGGTCTGTAATTCCCCGTTTTCTCTCTCCCTCCCTTCTTAAAAAGTGGGGTTACGTTTGCTACCCTCCAATCCTCAGGAACTACTCCAGAATCTAAAGAGTTTTGAAAAATTATCACTAATGCATCCACTATTTCTGGAGCTACTTCCTTAAGTATTCTGGGATGCAGCCTATCTGGCCCTGGTGATTTATCGGCCTTTAATCCATTCAATTTACCCAACACCACTTCCCGACTAACCTGGATTTCACTCAGTTCCTCCATCTCCTTTGACCCGCGGCCCCCTGCTATTTCCGGCAGATTATTTATGTCTTCCTTAGTGAAGACGGACCCAAAGTAGTTATTCAATTGTTCCGCCATATCCTTGTTCCGCATGATCAATTCACCTGTTTCTGACTGCAAGGGACCTACATTTGTTTTAACTAATCTCTTTCTCTTCACATATCTATACAAACTTTTGCAGTCAGTTTTTATGTTCCCTGCCAGTTTGCTTTCATAATCTATTTTCCCTTTCCTAATTACGCCCTTTGTCCTCCTCTGCTGGTCTCTGAATTTCTCCCAGTCCTCTGGTATGCTGCTTTTTCTGGCTAATTTGTACGCATCATCTTTTGCTTTGATACTATCCCTGATTTCCCTTGTTATCCATGGATGCACTACCTTCCCTGAATTATTCTTTTGCCAAACTGGGATGAACACTTTTTGTAGTTCATCCATGCAGTCTTTAAATGCCTTCCATTGCATATCCACCGTCAACCGTTTTAGAACTAATTGCCAGTCAACCTTGGCCAATTCACGTCTCATACCCTCAAAGTTACCTTTCTTTAAGTTCAGAACCGTTGTTTCTGAATTAACAATGTCACTCTCCATCCTAATGAAGAACTCAACCATATTATGGTCACTCTTGCCCAAGGGGGCACGCACAACAAGACTGCTAACTAACCCTTCCTCATTACTCAATACCCAGTCTAGAATAGCCTGCTCTCTCGTTGGTTCCTCTACATGTTGGTTTAGATAACTATCCCGCATACATTCCAAGAAATCCTCTTCCTCAGCACCCCTGCCAATTTGATTCACCCAATCTATATGTAGATTGAAGTCACCCATTATAACTGTTTTGCCTTTGTTGCACGCATTTCTAATTTCCTGTTTGATGCCATCCCCAACTTCACTACTACTGCTAGGTGGCCTACCCACCAGCTTTTTCTGCCCCTTAGTGTTTCGCAGCTCTACCCATACCGATTCCACATCCTCCAAGCTAATGTCCTTCCTTTCCACTGCTTTAATCTCCTCTCTAACCAGCAACGCTACCCCACCTCCTTTTCCTTTCTCTCTATCCCTCCTGAATATTGAATATCCCTGGATGTTCAGCTCCCAGCCTTGGTCACCCTGGAGCCATGTCTCCGTGTTCCCAACTATATCATAATCATTAATTGCTATCTGCACGTTCAACTCATCCACCTTATTGCGAATGCTCCTTGCATTGAGACACAAAGCCTTCAGGCTTGTTTTTAACACGCTCTTACCCCTTATACAATTATGTTGAAAAGTGGCTCTTTTTGATTTTTGCCCTGGATTTGTCTGCCTGCTACTTTTACTTTTCACCTTGCTACCTATTGCTTCCGCCCGCATTTTACTCCCCTCTGTTTCTCTGCTCACCCACTTAAGAACCCCACCACCTCTTATTCTCTGTTTCTTATTGTTTTCTTCTTTCCTTCTCTGCCTCCTGCCTCACACACTGTCCAATAGCATTCTCTATTTGAGTCCCTCCCCCCAACCATTCTAGTTTAAAGTCTCCCCAGTAGCCTTTGCAGATCTCCCCGCCAGGATATCGGTCCCCCTCAGGTTCAACTGCAACCCATCCTTTTTGTACAGGTCGAACCTTCCACAAAAGAGGTCCCAATGATCCAGAAATTTGAATCCCTGCCTTCTGCACCAGTCCTTCAGCCACGCATTTATCCTCCACCTCGCTCTATTCCTACTCTCACTGTCGCGTGGCACAGGCAGTAATCCCGAGATTGTTAGCTTTGCTGTCCTTCTCTTTAACTCCCCTCCTAATTCCCTAAATTCCCCTTTCAGGACCGCTTCTCTCTTTTTACCTATATCATTGGTACCTATATGTACCACGACCTCGGGCTCCTCTCCCTGCCCTTTCAGGATATCTTGGACACGTTGAGACACATCACAGACCCCGGCACCAGGGAGGTAAACTACCATCCGGGTCACCCGACTGCGTCCACAGAATCGCCTGTCTGACCCCCTAACTATAGAGTCCCCTATTAGTATTGCACTCCTCTTCTTTTCCTTCCCCTTCTGAGCAACAGGGCCGGTCTCTATACCGGAGGCCCGGCCGCTGTCGCTACCCCCAGGTAGGCTGTCCACCCCAACAGTGCTCAAACAGGAGTACTTATTGTCAAGGTGTACAGCCACCGGGGTACTCTCTAGTCCCTGCCTGTGCCCCTTGCCTCTCCCAACCGTGATCCACTTGCCTGCCTCCTGTGGTGTTGGAGTGACCACATCCCTGTAACTCCGCTCAATGACTTCCTCGCTCTCCCTGACCAGACGGAGGTCATCGAGCTGCTGCTCCAGGTTCCTAATACGGCCCATTAGGAGCCCCATCTCGATACACCTGGCGCAGATGTGGACATCTGGAGGGCTATCAGACTCCATGACCTCCCACATCTGACATCCATAACAGTAAACTGCCCTGGCCCTCATACTCCCCTTACCTAGGATACAATACAAAACAAACTGCTACAATACAAAAGAAACTGCTACAATACAAAAGAAACTGCTACAATACAAAACAAACTGCTACAATACAGTACAATCAGCAGGGATCTGACTCCCAATCAGCTGCTCCCTCTTGTCTGCTTCCACCAATCAGCGGCTTTCTCGCCCACTTGTTTTTGAAGTGGAACTTGGAACGTTGCCGATTTTGGCCTCTGTAAGGAACAAGCAAGCCCCGCGCTCCACTTTATCCCCTACCTCTCGGGTGTAGCTCGTCCCTCTGCGACCGCTCTCGGGCCTCTGTAAGGAACAAGCAAGCCCCGCGCTCCACTTTATCCCCTACCTCTCGGGTGTAGCTCCTCCCTCTGCGACCGCTCTCGGGCCTCTGTAAGGAACAAGCAAGCCCCGCGCTCCACTTTATCCCCTACCTCTCGGGTGTAGCTCGTCCCTCTGCGACCGCTCTCGGGCCTCTGTAAGGAACAAGCAAGCCCCGCGCTCCACTTTATCCCCTACCTCTCGGGTGTAGCTCGTCCCTCTGCGACCGCTCTCGGGCCTCTGTAAGGAACAAGCAAGCCCCGCGCTCCACTTTATCCCCTACCTCTCGGGTGTAGCTCCTCCCTCTGCGACCGCTCTCGGGCCTCTGTAAGGAACAAGCAAGCCCCGCGCTCCACTTTATCCCCTACCTCTCGTGCGTAGCTCCTCCCTCTGCGACCGCTCTCGGACCTCTGTCAATAATACAATATTCACAGTGTGCCAGAGTGTAGTAAAATTTTGAGGTATGTTATTAAGGTGCAATAATAAAAGGTGCAATATAGAAAAGAGCAAATAGCATATTGCAGACATTGAGTTAAAGTTAATTTGACAGTCAGTTGGTCTTTGTTTGTGTAATGTTCATGGAATTTTCTTGAGTGTGTTGAGTAGTCTGAGGCCTGAGGGAAAAAGCTGTTTTTGAATCTGGTGGTTTTGCTCCGCATGCTGCGGTAGCGCTTGCCGGATGGTAGGAGGGTGAACAGTTTGTGTGCTGGGTGGGTGGTGTCTTTGATGATATTGGTTGCTCTCTTGCGACAGCGAGATGGGTATACGTCCTGGATTGCTGGTTGGGGTGATCTAGTGATCTTCTCCGCTGTCCTCACCACTCTCTGTAGGGCCTTCTGGTCAGCAGCAGAGCAACTGCCATACCAGACTGAGAGACTGCTGGTAAGAATGCTCTCAATGGCACGCCTGTAAAAAGTGGAGAGGGCAGAAGGGGGGAGGTGGGCTCTCCTCATCTGTCGAAGGAAGTGGAGGCGTTGCTGTGCTTTCTTGACTAGGGAGATGGTATTGGTGGACCATGTCTGATCATCTGTGATGTGCACTCCCAGGAACTTGGTGCTTTTCACAGACTCCACTGCACTGCCATTTATGGTGAGTGGGGGTGTGTGCTGTCTGTTCCTTCCTGAAGTCCACAGTTATTTATTTTGTTTTATTGACATTGAGTTGAAGGTTATTGATGTCACACCAGTTGATGAGTTGTTGTACCTCCTCTCTGTAGGCTGAGTCGTCATCGTGGCTGATGAGGCCCACCACTGTTGTGTCATCTGCGAACTTGATGATGTGGTTCGAATTGTGTTTGGCACAACAGTCATGTCTCATCAGCGTGAACAACAGAGGGCTTAGCACACATCCCTCTGGGACCCCGGTGTTCATGATGGTGGTCTCTGATGAGTTTTTGCCAACTCTTACTGTCTGTGGTCTGTCGGATCAAAGGCAAGATGCTTAAACTTGCCTTTGATCCGACAATGCAGTCGGATGCAGACAGCCCAAATGAAATGATGGATGTACTGAGTAAAATACCTGACAGAAAGAAATCACCTGCTTCCTTTGTGGACTATCTCCGGACCACCATGCGTGTGTATCACGCGGATTCGAGAGATTTGTGGGCTGTAATTCAACAAATTATAACTCCTACAAAGCATACGAGGTTCCTGGCTAATTTAGGACACCCAACTCACGAGGCACTGGCTAATGTAATTGTCAATAACAATGCGAGAGAGATAAACATAATAAGATAATACTATTGAAATTTAAACTTAATCGAATTTTATCGGCAAGAGTAATAAGATTATTCCAAATTACAAAACAGGAACATTTTGAATTTGGTGACAAGCCACATAAACTCTTGGCTCGTCAATTGAAAAAACAAGAAAAGGAAAATACTATCACTAAAATTAAATCAGAGAAAGGCGAATTACTAACATTACCTAAGGATATTAACAATAGATTTGCTCAATTTTATCAAAATCTATATACATCTAAAACTAAAATAGAAGATAGTAAAATTATAAATTTTTTAGATAACTGCAATCTTCCAAAACTTGATCTCTCGGAACAAGAGGAATTAGGAGCTCAGATTACACTTGAAGAAATAGGAGAAACAATAAAATCGTTGAAAAATGGTAAGACGCTTGGACCAGATGGTTTTAGTAACGAATTTTATAAAAGATTTCACGAGATAACGCCTCCATGTTTACTTAATTTATATACTCACGCCTTTAAAGAAAATAAACTACCAGATACATTAGCTGAATCAACTATTACGCTTATAACAAAAAGATAAAGATTTAGAAGAACCGGGCTCATATAGAGCTATATCACTTTTAAATACAGATCAGAAAATTTTAGCAAAGACTTTAGCAAGAAGACTGAGTAAATACATTAGTAAATTGATAAATCCAGATCCAACGAGGTTTATACCCAAAAGACATTAATTTAATAATTTGAGACGCCTGTTTAATATAATGTACTCACATAAAATGAAGGAAGAAGATATATCAATTGTTTCTCTGGACGCAGAGAAAGCATTTGATCAGGTAGAGTGGCAGTATTTATATAAAGTACTGCAAAAATTTAATATGGGAGAGAATTTTATTGTATGGGTAAAATTATTATATGATAAACCGACGGCAATAATATTAACTATTAATATGTTATCTCCAAGTTTTCAATTATCGAGGGGCAATAGGCAGAGATGTGCTTTATCAACCCTGCTATTTGCCCTTATGACAGAGCCCTTGGCTGAAAGTATAAGAATTCATCCGAATATTCAGGGATATAATACTAAGGACTCAAATAATAAAATGTCATTATATGCAGACGATATACTTCTATATATTACATATTCACAAACGAGCATACCACACTTATTAAATTTAATAGAGGAATTTGGTTATTTTTCTGGATATGGAATAAATTGGAATAAAAGTGAAATCATGGCGTTAAAACCTCAAGAAGCTACAAACCTATTAAAATTCCCCTTTAAAATTGCAACAGAAAAATTTAAGTATTTGGGTTTTCAAATTACTAGAAAATACAAAGCATTATTTAATGCTAATTTTATGCCTTTATTAAATAAACACAATGCGTTGATTAAATTCTGGAAAACACTTCCGTTGTCAGTTATAGGCAGAATAAACGCTATAAAATGATCTTTTTACCACAAATATTATACCTATTTCAATCTATACCATTATATATACCAAAAAACCTTTTCAAAAAACTAGACTCTAATATTACCAATTTTATTTGGGACTATAGATCACATATAATTCAAAGAAAACACTTGTGCAAACCAAAAGACGTTGGGGGACTTTCACTTCCAAATTTTTGTATTATTATTGGGCAGTGCATATTAAGAATATAATTTATTGGTTGGAAAGTACTACCCAACAGACAGAATGGATAAGAATGGAGAAAGAGGATTGTTCTCCTTGTAACATAGGAGCGATCCTCTTCTCCCCGATAAAACTGAACAACACAATATATAAGAATAACCCAATTATACATAATACAATAAGAATTTGGAAACAAATAAAATTATCTTTAAAATTAAGAAACCTATCATTGTTAATGCCAACAGTGAATAATCCTTCATTTAAACCATCTCTTATTGATAAAACATATAATCAATGGGAAAGAATGGGAATTAAAAGGATCGGTGATATGTATGAAATGGGAAATCTGTTATCATTCCAACAATTACAATTACAATTTAAACTGAAATATAACCAATATTTTAAATATCTTCAGATCTGCGACTTCCTGAAGAAATACATACAAAGATATCAAGATATAACTTTAGACCCACTGGAAGAAGCAATGAATATTAAGGCTGACACAGAAATTAATATCATACTTATATAATAGTATTTTATATATAGAACTACCATCGACAGAGGCACTTATAGAAGATTGGGAACGAGAATTAATGATAAAAATCACGAAGGAAACATGGGAAAAGTATTTGATTAATTTTCGATTAATGTAAGACATAATTTAATTCAATTTAAAATTTTACATAGATTATATTATTCAAAAACTAGACTGAATAAATTATATCCAAATACTTCCCCCATTTGTGATAAATGTCTATCCCAAAATGCCACTATAACACACTCTTTTGTTTCCTGCATAAATCTTTATAAATTCTGGAGTGATATTTTTGAAATATTTACAAAATTATTCAAGATAAAAATGGAACCTAATACTGAAATTATTATATTTGGAGTAACGGAAGACGGGAACAAATTGAACACATTTCAAAATTTATTTTTGAATTATGGGTTAATAACGGCAAAAAAAACGTATACTTAAATTTTGGAAAAATACACCGATACCAACGCTTAAAATGTGGATTTCAAACATGTTGGACACCGCACATCTTGAGAAAATGCGATTCCTCCTAATAGATAAATCAGACCAATTCTTAACGAGTTTGTCTCCATTTATCGACTTTTTGGAAGCATATGGTGCAACAAAATCGTAGACACTAACTGTTTCAGGACTGGGTGAAGGATGGTCAAGAATATAAATAACGATCTCCTTAATTTCTTCCTCTCTACTTTTTCTCTTTCTCTCTTCTTTTCTTTTCTTCACTTTTCCTCTTTCCCCCTTTTTCCAACTAATGTAGCAGAAGCAATCAAGACAAACAATATGGATTGGTCTGAGAATAGTGCAAGTCAAATGGCCCGTTCACTTAGGTAAAATTGGAAATACATTAGAAAGTAAGAGAACCAGCCCCAAATTAAGGCAAAGACTGAATACGTTATAAAGAAAGAAGTGCCAAGATCCAATATAGATTTATGGAGTGGTCCGCAGTCAAGACCTCGGCATGATGCGCCAGAATGGGCAAGGGCGCCAGAACCGGAATATCCAGGTTACCCTGATGAACCACCTCCCTTAGAACCAATTTCCCCAAGACACTGGAGGGGGAATAGCATATTGGGAACAGACCAATGTTATACCTGCGGCCGTCAAGGAAACTGGAGTAGGGAGTGCCCGACATGAACATGACAGGGAGGAGGGGGCAAGAGAGAGAGCAGAGAGGGAACTGTCAAGTACATCAGGGACAGAGAAGACGAACACTCTTCTCTCAAAATAACCCATTCTCACGTTCCTGATTAGCTAACTTGGTGGTGAACGGATGAAGAACCTGTACTGCAAGAACTTGGAAAGGTCATAAATTGATTGAAGAGATGACATGAATGCCCCTTTCTCCACCAAAAAGTTGCATGTCCTGCATTGCGAGGAGAGGGAAGGATATGCAACTTTTGGTGGAGACAGGGGCATTAATGTCATCTCTTCAATCAATTTATGACCTTCCCAAGTCTAGTGAGGTTCAGAGCCTGTCCGGATTTCAGGGACAAGTTTGCTAATATCGCATCTCAAAGCCACTCGAAGTGGTGTACCAAAGCAAGGCAATAAAACATACATTCGTAATAACAACTGGATTGGATTGCAATTTAATGGCTAGAGATTTGCTATGTGCATTTCAATTGAAAATTGAATGCAGCGATGGTGGAATAATAGGCTCCTGAAAGACAATGCTACTCGTCAGTAACACACCAATGGTGGTCACTCCACTTAGAAGATGGGCCCCTGCTTCATATCACATTGGCCTATGTTAGAAGTGACAAAAATAATGAATTGGAAATTTGTTCACGCCTCAAGAAGGCACAAATCGGGACATTAATATTTTAGCACTGGTAACAGGTCAAGAAGGAACTGCAGAGTACGTTGAAATATCCCTGGGGTTATGGAAACGAGCTTCAGAGGTTGCTCCACAAATAAAAAGCAAGGTGAATTTTCCAGCAATGCGAAGGATTTGGGAGCGATGGTTAAGAAAGCAATTGATCTGGCAGATCCGAATATATATCAAGAACAGACCTTGCCTAATAAATGTACGTTGAGTTTTATCAGACCCCGAGGACAGTTGTTGCCTAGTTACACCAGCACCTGGGAAGTGAGGTATGCGAGTATGTGGACCCGCAAGATCGGCATAAGACGCTACTCAGGTAAGATACGTTCGTATTGATCCCATCTAGGTATCGCTCCAGAAAGGGGTAACATTGCCTTCGATACAGCAGTATCCATTGAAATAACAGGCAATTCCGAGTTTAGACAAGCTGATGCAGGGATTGCTGGAACAAGACAGTGTTCTTAGTAGAGTGCCAGTCCATTTGTAACACACCATTCCTTGCAGTGCCCCAGGTATGGGGAAAGGGCCAGTACAGACTGGTTCAAGACTTAAGATCTATCAACGCAATAGTGGAACCGCTCCATGCCATGGTGCCGAACCCGGTTCATATTTTAGCCTTGATTCCAACGGAAGTGACTTTTTTTCAATTGTGGACCTGCAGCATGGCTTCTACTCATTACCTCTGCACCGAAACAGCCAGTAATTATTTGCCTTTACTTCAGGGGACAACGATATACGTGGTCAAGTCTAGCTCATGGAATTATTAATTCGCCTACTTTGTTTTCTCGATGTCTTCAAGGACAGTTAAGCACCTTAAGCTTTAAAAGTAAATCCACACTGGTTCAATATGTGGAGGACTTGTTAGTGTCTAGTTTAGATGAGCAGAGCAACTGTGAGGATACTACTCAATTATTGAACCACTTGGCAACGTTATGCTATGTGGTCTTTCTGTCCAAAGTATTAATGACTCGACAAAAAGTAAAATTCCTGGCAGTGATAATTTCAGACACGGAAAGAAGTCTAGAGAATAGTAGAACTGAACCAATTTGTGAATTTTCTGTACCAAAAGAATCAACGCAGACGAGACAGTGCCTCGGCATTGTGAACTTCTGCCGGCAATGGATCCCTAATATTGCACTAGACACCCATGACTTGACTCCTTATACTAGCCTAGAGAGCGAATTTCAGTTTTCCGAAGAAGCTCAGTATGCTTTCGAGAATTTATTGAGATACTTAATGCAGGCTCCAGCACTAGGAAGACGACACTATGATAGACCCTTCCAACATTTCTGTACCATCCTTTCCGAATGTTCAACTGCAGTCCTCACCCAAAAACATGAGGATAAGAACAGACCAGTGGCTTATTATTCTTCGAAGCTTGACCCAGAATCGAGAGAACACACAATATGCACACAGATATTAACAGCAATCTATAATAGTTTACAGTCTACTGCAAATCTGACCTTACAGCAAGAGATAGTAGTGTTCAGTTCCTCTTCAGTGGCCCGCCTTGTTAGGACAACTACACTCTCAGCATCTGACAATGGCCCGTCAAAACAAATATGAAATCTATCTACTGAAAAATCCAAAACTACAGTTCAGATACTGTACAACTATTAATCCGGCATATTTCCTAATTTCACCACCGGAGGAACAGTCAGAATCAGGACATGACTGTTTATTTGTAATACAGGAAGAGACATCAGTGAGGGAACATCTAAAGGACGCTCCTATAGCCGACCCTGATCTGACATTATACGTAGACTGAGGTGCATCTAATGGGCCCCAGGGCGAGAAGCTTTATGCATACGCTATTGTAGACCAGGATGGGAACAGTGTAGAAGCAGCTGCCTTCGAGTCACCCTTTTCAGCCCAACAGGCTGAGTTGATCGCTTTAATCAGAGCATGTATTATCGGAAGAGATCTTAAAGTAAACATATACACAGATTCTGACTGTGCATTTGGGGTAGTAGACGATATTGGTTAACAATGGAGGAATCGAGTATTCCTGACCACGGCAGGAACTCAAATATCTCACAAGTAATTGGTAACTGATTTCTTACAGGCTCTGCTGCTACCCAAGCAAATTTCGGCAAAGAAATGTAGTGCTCACACAAAGGGCCAGCCCGGATAGACATGGGGAATCATTGTGCTGACCAAGCAGCAAAGGAGGTATCCCGGGAACGCATGGAGGTCATGACAAAGATGATGAGGCAGATACAAAGTTCATGTAGCAAGTCTCCCTCGGAAAGGCCAATGCCAACCATCCAGGAAATTATTCAGTTGCAGGAGGAAGCTGCTGAAGGGGATATAAGATTATGGAAACAGCTTGGATGTACAATAGATTGCATGTCAAGATTGTGGGTTACTCCGGCAGGACAGACTTCTATGCCAGGTCCTCTTGCAGTTTGGGGTGTGGAGTGTATGCATTTTGCGACTCACTGTGGTGCGAGAGCAATTGGTGATGTTCTTCCGGCTACTTGGTGGCATCCAGGATTGCAGACTTTGACCCAGAAAATGAGTAGCAGCGGTATTATTTGTCGGAAATATAATCTTGGGAAAGGAGTGGGTTGTGAGGATGGAAGAACACCTTTACCCAAACTCTTCAAACGGTTTACATCGAGCTGGAGAAGTGCCAAGGATATAGGTATGTACTTGTGATTGTTGATGTATTCAGCACTTGGATTGAGGCCTACCTAACACTTGATAACAAAGCGGCTACTGTTGTCAAGGTGCTTTTGCGAGACATTATCCCCAGATTCGGTATTCGAATTCGGCTTAGCTCTGACAATGGTCCTCATTTCATTGGGCATATTAACAAAGAATTCTGTGAACAGCTGGGCATCCAGCAACAACTGCACTGTGCTTATCGACCACAGGCTGCTGGACTTGTCGAGAGAGAGAATCAGACCCTGAAAACCAAATTGGTTAAATTAAAGGCTGAGACAAGAATTAATTTGATTAAATTGCGCCCTATAGTTTTAATTCAGTCATGTGCCACGCGTGCAGGGAAATCGAGACTAAGCCCAACTGAAATTGTATATGGGCGCCCCTTTAGAACTCCGTGGAATCAAAGTACTCCAAAGGTTGTCAATTTCCATCCCATGACTACAGAGATGATCAATTATGTTTTGACCTTGACTCGGGCATTAAGAGATTTGCATTCGAGGGTTCGAGCAGCAGACAGTGAATTACCCCCCTTGGTTTCTTCCATTAAGGTCAAGCCTGGTGATTTTGTGATGGTGAAGGAAAGGTTCGGAGGCTCGGAGGAAGGGATCTTATCAGGTTCTCCTGACGACCCAGACTGCTGTTAAAGTAGAAGGAAGGAATGCGTGGGTCCATCTTCACCATTCCAAAGGTATTTGTGGGAGAATTTGAGTTGCTAAATGATTTTCTTCCAGGAATTTCTTAGTATAGGGAAATCACAAACATCGAGCTGACGTGGTGGATCAAGAGAATCCTTGACCAGGTAAACTCGGGTGGTGGAGACTCATCAGTCAGGAATCTTCGAAGCTGTGCCCATGAAAACTCGGGAAGTTACTTGGAGTTCAGATGCAGCCACATCACTATAATTGTCGAATTGTATAACGGGAACAGTTGTCATCTTACCTTGTTAGTTATCATATATGATAAAAAGGGGGGAATGTTAATATCAGAAATTGTGGGTACTTGGGAAATGGAGGATGTCTGTTTAAAAGATCTGTAACACCTGTTTGACATCTTGTGCAGAAAGCTGCAGAGCCATGATGGCTCCGGAGAGTCTGACGCCTGGGTAGGGGTTGCAGAGAGGTTTCTGTTCAGATGGCCTGCAATTTGTTAATATATATGGGATTCTGTAAAATGAGCTATGCACTGCTGCAAACGTATGCTTCGAATTGGTTGAAGGAAATGTTATGTGTCAACTATGTTGCAGACTATGTTGCAGTGCCTTACTTCCGTTACTTGTGATTGATTTAGGAGAGTGGGCTCACTAAAGATGTTTCCTTATCTGGTGATAATGTTTCTTTACTTAATGGAAGTGTTTCTCCCCAAGTGCTATGTGTTGAAACTATGTTATGTACTGTTATATGATTGGGCCAAGGAGTTGTCATTCAATATGTCTTGCAGCCGCTATCGGTGATTGGCTTGTCGGGGTTGCCTCCTCCATGTAATGTCACGCCCTTAGTTCGGAAGGGTATTAGAGGGTGTGTAATTCTTTGGGGTGGGTCGGTTGAATGTGACTTATGTTCTGTGTGCACGAGATATTGTTGTCTTGCGTGAGTGGATCGGCAACTGTCCCTGCAGATTGTTCTTCAATAAAGTAAAGTTTTGGAGCCAGAGTTTGATTTAGTGTTTCACTAAATCGGACTGAGGACGGGGGATAAGTCTAGATCTAGAATTCACAGTTTCATGGAAGGAAGCAGAGGGTGATGGTAAAGGATTGTTCTCGAACTGAAGGTCCGTGACTAATGGTGTTCAGTGCCGGGACAATTGCTGCTTGTCATCTATAGCAATGATTTGGGTGAGACGTATATGGCACGATTAGCATGTTTGCAGATGATACAAACGTGGGTGGTACTGCAGATGGAGAGGATGGATGTCAAATACTGCAGCATTATCTTGATCGGTTGGACAGGTGTGCTGAAGAATGGTTGAGGGTATGTATACAGAGAAATACAAGATTTTGCATGTGGGAAGTCCAACATGGCCATGACTTACACTGTGAATGGTAAGGTTCAGGGGTATGTTTTTCTAGCAGAGGGATCCAGAGTGCAGCAACATATTTCCTTGAATGTGGCATCAGAGGTAGATAGGGTGGACAAAAAATATTTCGGTACTTTGGCTTTTATCAGTACGAGAATTCAGTATAGAAGTTGGGAGGCCATGTTGCAGTTATATAAGACATTGGTGAGGAGTATTGTGTTCCGTTCTCAGCACAATGTTACAGGAATGACCTTGTCAAGGTGGAAAGGGTACAGAGAAGGATACGAGGATGTTGCCAGGACTCGAGTGTTTGAGCTATTTGGAGAGGTTGAGCAGGCGAGTTCTCTATTTCATGGAGCGCAAGAAAATGAGTGGTGATTCTATTATTTTATGGGGATACTTTGCGGAATCAGCCCCTTCGGCCCATCGGGTCCGCGCCGACCTGTGATCCCCGCACTTTAACACTATCTTACACCCAAAAGTGACAAATTTGTTTTTTACAGTCACCAAGCCAATTAACCAACAAACCTTTGTTAAAGAAGGAACTGCAGATGCTGGAAAATCGAAGGTACACAAAAATGCTGGAGAAACTCAGCGGGTGCAGCAGCATCTATGGAGCGAAGGAAATAGGTAACGTTTCGGGCCGAAACCCTTCTTCAGACTGATAGGGGGTGGGGAGAAGAAAGGAAAAAAGGAAAAGGCGGAGGAGGAGCCCGAGGGCTGGGGGAGGGGAGGAGACAACCAGATGGCTGATGAAGGGGAGGGGACAGCCAGGGCTAGCAGAATTGGGAGAATTCAACGTTCAGGCCACCAGGATGTAGACTGCCCAAGCGGAATATGAGGTGCATTTCCTCCAATTTACGGTGTTGCTCGCTGTGGCCATGGAGGAGACCCAGGACAGAGAGGTCAAATACCGAATGGGAGGGGGAGTTGAAGTGCTGAGCCACCGGGAGTTCAGGTTGGTTATTGCGGACCGACCGGAGGTGTTCGGCGAAACGATCGCCAAGCCTCCGCTTGGTCTCACCGATGTAGATCAGCTGGCATCTAGAGCAGCGAATGCAATAGATGAGGTTGGAGGAGATGCAGGTGAACCTCTGTCGCACCTGGAACGACTGCTTAGGTCCTTGAATGGAGTGGAGGGGGGAGGTGAAGGGACAAGTGTTGCATCTCTTGCGGTTGCAAGGGAAAGTACCAGGGGAGGGGGTGGTATGGGAGGGAAGGGAAGAATTGACAAGGGAGTTACGGAGGGAGCGGTCTTTGCGGAAGGCAGACATGGGGGGAGATGGGAAGATGTGGCGAGTGGTGGGGTCACGTTGGAGGTGGCGAAACTGACGGAGGATCACTTATTGTATGTGACGGCTGGTGGGGTGAAAGGTGAAGACTAGGGGGACTGCCTTTGCTGTGAGTGGGGGGATGGGGAGAGAGAGCAGTGTTGCGGGGTATGGCAGAGACCCTGGTGCGAGCCTCATCTATGTTCTTCAGGGAACGGGGCTTCCCCTCCTCCACCATAGATGAGGCTCGCACCAGGGTCTCTGCCATACCCCGCAACACTGCTCTCTCTCCCCATCCCCCCACTCACAACAAAGGCAGAGTCCCCATAGTCCTCACCTTTCACCCCACCAGCCGTCACATACAACAAGTGATCCTCCGTCAGTTTCGCCACCTCCAACGTGACCCCACCACTCGCCAAATCTTCCCATCTCCCCCCATGTCTGCCTTCCGCAAACACCGCTCCCTCCGTAACTCCCTTGTCAATTCTTCCCTTCCCTCCCATACCACCCCCTCCCCTGGTACTTTCCCTTGCAACCGCAAGAGATGCAACACTTGTCCCTTCACCTCCCCCTCCACTCCATTCAAGGACCTAAGCAGTCGTTCCAGGTGCGACAGAGGTTCACCTGCATCTCCTCCAACCTCATCTATTGCATTCGCTGCTCTAGATGCCAGCTGATCTACATCGGTGAGACCAAGCGGAGGCTTGGCGATCGTTTCGCCTAACACCTCCGGTCGGTCCGCAATAACCAACCTGAACTCCCGGTGGCTCAGCACTTCAACTCCCCCTCCCATTCCATATCTGACCTCTCTGTCCTGGGTCTCCTCCATGGCCACAGCGAGCAACACCGTAAATTGGAGGAAATGCACCTCATATTCCGCTTCGGCCGTCTACATCCTGGTGGCCTGAACGTTGAATTCTCCCAATTCTGCTAGCCCTGGCTGTCCCCTCCCCTTCATCAGCCATCTGGTTGTCTCCTCCCCTCCCCCAGCCCTCGGGCTCCTCCTCCGCCTTTTCCTTTTTTCCTTTCTTCTCCCCACCCCCTATCAGTCTGAAGAAGGGTTTCGGCCCGAAGCGTTACCTATTTCCTTCGCTCCATAGATGCTGCTGCACCCGCTGAGTTTCTCCAGCATTTTTGTGAACCAACAAACCTTTACGGCTTTGGAATATGTGAGGAAACTGAAAATCTCGGAGAAAACCCACGCGGTCACGGGGAGAACGTACAAACTCCATATAGACAAGACCCGTAGTCAGGATCGAACCCGGTTTTCTAGCGCTGCATTTGCTGTCAGGCACCAACTCTACCACTTTGGAGTTTAGAAGAATGAAGGTTGATGTGTTTGGAACATATAAGGTCCTTAAGAGACTGGACAGGGAAAATGTTGACCAAATATAATACTGTTGAAGAAACTTGATTGGTCAAGCAAACAATCTTGGGGGGGTGGGGGGGGGTGCGGGGAGTACGTGGAGGAGGGAATGGTCTCCGTTTGTGTCATGACACTGCATTAGGTAGATGTAGAGATATATCCATCAATGGGAGAATCTGAATATAGGAAAATTGTTATAGAATTATGGATGGTCATATAAAAAGGTGCGTAGGAACATCTCTTGGAGGGAGATCTCCGAAATTCTCAAAGCTGGATATTGTGTAGGCTAGATCATAAATATTTATAGATGACGTTTTTCATTGAATGTTCCGTGCATTTAAGCCAATGGGGAACTGGTACAAAACAGTAGACGTCCCGAATAAAATGGTGGACGCTGGACCAAGGGTCTGTAAGAAGGAACCAGTGGCCTGAACGTACCCGCACTCAATGTTAGCTGAGGAAGGCATCACGGGGGCATGAAACTTGAAGATGGCCGAGCAAGGACAGAGGAGATGGTTCGCAGGTCGACGATATGGAGGCGGTAGCTGCGACAGATCGTGATGGCCAACAGAATCTGGTGTTTGAAAATGGCGCCAAAAACCCTTGCATATAGACTCAATGTGTCCATGTATTTTGTAATTATGCATGGGAATAATCTCACTCATCTGTAAAAAAAATAACTTCACTGTACCTTATTATACATGATAAAAATAAAGGATCCAATGATTGCCATTAATTGTCGTTATGTTACAATACTTACCTTCAGCGGCGCCGCAGTTCTGCCACTGGCCGTGTGCGCGACTTTGGCGCCTTTAAGGGGTGCGGTGGGGCTGCGGGACTAAAATGCCGTTTTCTCCTGCCTCTCGGAGTCGATCTTTCTCAGGCTGTTAAGCTGCTGAAGAATAATCGATCCGACGCGTTCTCGGAAGTTTAAAAAAAAATCGCGGGACAATTTAATCCCTGGAGTAAAGTAAAAAAAGCTGCTTCTAACGCCGACAACGGAGCGGATCTCACGTAGGGGACAAAACATAAGGTAAGTCGTTTATTTTACATATAAACTTGTTTCTTAGGATTACTTTAATGCAAATTTCATTGGCGAAAATGTGATTATGGCCCCATACGAACCGGAAGTGTTTTTCCTGCCGATATGGGGTTCAAATTCACCGCGATCGCGTTCCACAAAATCTCACTCGCAAGATGATTTAAATGCCCATTAATTTATGGGAATTAAACACTGAATTTCTTCCATTTGGCCTATAAATTCATGACAATGAGATTAAAAAATCATGTTATATTGTGAATTCTTGTGTAAATGTTATTTGGACACTTTGGCTATTTAAAAATGTTCATCTTTTCTTAAGAAATTGATAGATGTTTTTAGATCTAGTAATTGCATTTTGTAATTAGCTACAATTAGGTAACTAACTAATTATATGCTTTAATTTCAAGTCATCCAAGTAAGATTGTTTCATATTTATTTCAGAATGGTTCAATCTATAATAACTGAACATTTCATTCAGTTCTCTTAATTTTTAAGAAAGTTATGGGCTTTTGACTGTCCTCGATCACAGCTTTTGAGTTAAGCCAATGGAAAAGCAATAGGGAACAAAATGCTAATTTCAGAGTATGGCCATACATTTTTTAATACTGAAGATATGAAAGTGAATTAGGTGTCAAATTAAACTTCTTTTTTATGCTTTATCTGATGGGATAAATTGCAGACTTGATTTTAAAAATCTCAAAATGTTGTAACATTGCTATTAATTGTATATTCTCCGCTTACATTCAACTTCCCAAAGGATGGTGGTGGTTTTGTGAGTGATTGTTAGGTATCTCAGGCCCAAATTTATGTTCCACCATTATTGATCCTCCCTCAGAGAATCACCGCACAATCAGGGAGAATCAGAAAGCAGGACACACACTGGAAGTAGCAGGATTACATTCCATTGCCATTGATCTAACTAATTTACCAACGAATCACCATCACACTACAGGAATAGTTCATATAATTAAACTCATGATTAAATTCAATCATGTCATTGAGAAATAATCAATGGTGTAATAAACCGAATGAAAGATGAACTTACTAAATTTAAACTAAACAAACTAATAACAATCAGAAATTATGGACGAATAATCATATGGATATTAATCCAGATATCGCATTGACAGTAGTTGCATTGACAGTATTGCATTGACTCTTCACACCCACCATCCCACTCCACACACATCACCCACACGCCCACCGCCACTCCACACACCCACTCCACCCCATACATTCACCACCCCACACATACCACCACACACGCACTCCACCCCACACACGCACTCCACCCCACACATACCACCACCCCACCTCACACTACACCGTCTCACATACATCACCCACACACCCACCACCACTCCACACGCCCACTCCACCCCACACACTCCCCACACTACTCACTTCACACACACATAATCCCACATACATGCCCGCCACCACACCCATATACCCATTCCACGCCCCCACACACACACTCACCCCCCCCACACACACACAATCCCACACCCACCACACTCACATAACCACTTCACACCCCCCCCACACTCACCACCCCACACACAATCAACTCACACACACACACACACACACACACACACACACACACACACACACACACACACACACACACACACACACATACACACACACACACACACACACACACACACACACACACAATGCCACTGCCACCAGACGCCCATACCCTTTCTACCCACCCCTACCCCCGCACACACACACAACCCCACTCCCGCCACACACTACCCCACAGGCACAAGTGCCATGTATTTGAAACGATGTTCAGAGAGATATTTCTACCTCACGGACATGGTGGATAGAACAGACCATTGTATTATACGCCTTATGGTAAGTCGCGGGAAATTTGATCACCCGGGAAAACGGACGTAGACACAGCATCAGGACGAAACTACCACCTAAGGCAGTGACGGGATGTGTGCATTCAGCAGCGAGAGTGAGAGGATGAGACAGGAGCTCAGTCAGACGCACGAGGTGGGGATGTAATCCGTAAACCAATCAGAGAGAATATGTTTCATTTTACCCTAACCTGACACTTGCAATGAACGACTGCATGCGAATCGGCTCCTATTTCTGACCTCATGCATTCGACTCCGTATCGACTTAGAGGATATTTGGATCAAGTTCAGTCGCATTGGTGCTCAAGCCGAATAACTGAGCATTTTATATTTAGCAACAAACTGTTGGGATTCTCATTTCGAAAGAATGCGACCTGATTTACCATTCGGCAAATGAATGCATTTTACAATCAGAGTAAAGGGCGATTTCACCACTCCTTTGAACTGCTGCCTGAACTTAGTCTGCGTGACGGCGTAAAGAGCAGTGTTTGTGCAACAACTCAGGGTCTGCAGCATGGCGGCCAGTTCGCCAATGTTGTAATCCGGATAATCCCAGCTACGAATTAATCCAGCCAGTCTGAACCACACAACATGTATCGCACGGAGCGCCCACAACAGGATGAAATTCCCCGAGATCACCAGCAGTAAAATGAGAGATTTCCTGCGGCTCTCCATCTCCGGGTCTCTGCCACTCTCCCCACTGCTGGGACCCCGGAGTCTGCTGCGGGCTCTGCTCGCCACTAACACGTATCTGATGGTCGAAGTGTTGAATAAAACAATGAGGACAAATGGGATCGCGGGGGTGATGAGATATTGGAGAAACTCCCCGATTCCCCAGACCAGTGAGGTACGAACATCGCCTGGAATCCCACAAAACCAGGGGGCATTGAATAGCAAGTACCCACCGCGCAACATAAAATACCAGAACGTGTTCTTTAAACAGCTCAGCACGGTCACTGTCCCCAGCACCACAGCCGCCGTTCTCTCGGTGCAATATTTTGTTTTCAGCTTCTGGCAACAAATGGCCACAAATCGATCAAAGGTGAAGGTGACGGTGAACCAGACAGAACAGTCGGTGACGGCGTAAAGCAAGACGGCGTGGATATTACACACTGGGACGTAGCGCAGGAACTGAAATGCACCATAGTAAGCAATGGGAAGCTGCCTCAGTATCAGGTCCAGAACAATGACCAGTAGATCGGCCGTTGCCATGGCGATCAGGTAGCGAGTGACACCTGTGGAGAGACCGCACTTTCCCCGGGACAGGACCACAATCGTCAGCGCGTTCACTGTGAAGAGGGAAGTAAACAGAGACATGACAGCGGACGAATCAGACTCGGCAGATTCATCAAGGGGCAAATAAAATGCACAATCCTGTTCTGGGATTCAGAGCTGTAAAAGATTTTCTAACAAGGTTATCTACAAGTGATAATTCAACGAAATCAATTAGTGATGATAAAATAAACTCATCAACTCGACTACTTAACAGATGAGAAGCTGCTGTTACGAGGGTTCGGATAAAGAACTTGACCGATTTCTGACCATTGCTTACTTCACCATGGGAGTTTAGCTCATTGGTTCAGTGTGAATCTGGTTCAGTGTGGGCTGGAGAACAAACCCTCGTCCTGCTCTTTATGCAGGGACATTGTGTTAGTGTGAATCAATCAGCCCAGGGTTCTATTCATGGCCCAATGCGCCAGTGTCTGTATGTTGGGGACAGTAATGGTTCCGATACGGAGCATTACGCAGACACAGTGATATTGGGCGAAACTGGGCCAGATCCCACCAGGAACCGTTCGCTTCAGTCGCACCTGGGAGGAGGAGGGATGCAAAGAAAAGCGTGTCAGTATCTCAAGATTGAATTTATCCAGTAAAACATGTAAAACATGTAAAACTACAATACAATCCGTATATTGTTTGCAGCGGACAGTTTCCACAGATGCCCATAGATCGCCAGGCGCACGGCAGCAGTGAATTACAGCAGGAGAATGAATTACAGGAAATGGAAAGGCGTTAACGATTGTTTCCCGTTTTAATAACATTAACTGTGGACATGGTAGCAATGTAAAAATAACACGTATAAAGGGTAAGCAACACGCTGATGAATAGCGCGAAACGTTTGATCCCCACAATCAGACAACATCAGCACATTACCCGTTACTCAGTCGAAGATCCCTTAAATAGAACACATCATGAATTGTCCGGACTACAGACATTTATACCGGATCCCGTAACCGCCGCTTCTCACCTGATGTTGCTCGGGAATTTAGACAGAGACTTACCTGGAAGAGCAACAAGAGCTAGGATGGGGTAATAGACAAGCTGAATATTCATGATTAACATATAGATCCGAACACCTAAGCTGTATCCAGACCCAAACATATCGTCTGCCGAATAGAACATACTCTTCTCCATCGCGGTAACTTCCCAGTCTACCGTTTTCAGAGACCGATCCATTTGTGTAACACCGCACTTACTGTTCCTCGATTGCACTCGGTGAGAATCAATTCACTCTCTAATATTCTCGGATTCCTAAACATCCATCTAACATCCCACTTTATTGTTCACAGATTCCGAATGGTTTTCTCCGTCTGTGGAGCTGTTGCTCTGTGTCGGTGACGGACGGGATGCTCTCACGAACACTCTCATATCCTATCAACAGGGATCGTTTTTATTGGAACTGGGAAACCTCCGGGGACACAACCGGGCTCCGTGCGGACTGACGTTAATTACACTCACTGAACAAACATGTACTGTTAACTCTTTTGTGTCCGGGCACAAAGTGCCTCACGGAAAGGGTCCCAGTCATCATGGGTGATGATAGCCATTATTTCTGTTCTGTCGAGTAGACTGTTAGTGCCGGGGAGCAATCTACAGGCCTGATAGAATCCGCACCATCTCTCCGCAATCTCAATAATCGCGAGCAGTAATCTGAAATCAGATTGTTCAGATTAATCGTTTCCATTGACGTGAGCATGGAAGTGGAATGTCGGGAACCTTGAATCATTCCCCAAGTACTTTCACGCCTGTAGTTTGGAGGGGTATAAAGGGGAGGGGAGCATATTGTGGTGTGCCGATCGTGTTTGATCTGTTCCATTTGCGCGAGGCTGTGTTGGGCTGATATAGGTAACAACGAGGATCGGTCCCGCGGTATTGTGTACAATAAAATAGAGTTGTAATTCCAGTGCTCGTATTCGGTGTTTGGCTGAATCAGATTAGGGCGGGGGGGGGGGGGGGTAAGTTCAGATCCAGAATTAACATTGGGGGCTCGTCCGGTATCTCAACGCACTGCCAACACATGTTTGCGGTTAAAGGAATCGAGTCGTGTCGGATCGCAGATGGTGAAATCGGCGCCCGGTGCGACTTTTTGCATCGGTTTTCCCCACTCTGCTAATCTGACGACGAATCGGTCATCCGCTTCCTTGTGCTTGGATTCCCGACGAGATCGATCGAAGGTTAGTAGTCTGGGGAGCACTGAGGTGGAGCGTTTGAGGCCCTAGAGGGTTAAAGTCCCCGTCTAGGTGGGTTCGAGTCCCAGGGGGCGAGGGTCGGGCTCACAAGTTTCGTCCCTTTCGGGTTACAGTCCCCACCCCAGAAAGTCAACAGCTGTTGCGGTCAGGTCCATTGGTTTGGCCTGAGGATTTGAGGGTTGGTGGACATTGGGGTTTGAGGCCCCGCTCAATATTGGTGTATCGAATGCCGAGATATCTTCAAAGACAAGACTGAGTAGGTCAGTACTAAGAGGGGAAGTGCTGAATCGGTGCTGAGAGTGCGATTGGAAAGACGACACTTTAAATATCGACATCGGAAGCCAGCACAAAGCGGTGGGTGCTGAAAACCAGTATTTGACGGGTAGGAGGGATTGAGGCCAAGGGTGTTTGAGGCTGCGCCTTTGTGGGTTCAAGTCCCAAACCGTACTGGGAACTTAGTGTTAAAGTAAATTGGCTGGAATACTTCAAAAATTAACACTGAGCTGGTAAGACGCGTCTGTGAAAAGTCTTGGACAGAGATCTAAATTCTTCGTTTTAAATTATGCAAAATTCGGGGTGTTCATATTGAATGCTTCTGGTTATTCAACTAGTTGTTAGTTTCTGATCTTTTAATATAGCGAATATCTCCGTAATTGTAATATAGCGACTTGCTTAGAATTGTGTCATTTACCCTGCTGTTGTAATCGTCATTTAAATCTTAACTTTGTTGAAATTGTGTGATCTAGTATAATTTTAAATAGTGTGATATACCTTAGAATTGTATTGTAATTGAATGCTTATATTTGATATTGAAGTGCGGTTGTGTATCACAGTTCTTAACTATATTTTTTCTTGTTTGACAGTAATTTTGCTTTGCGTGTTACAACTTTATTTGCTTTCGTTTGAATCCAAGTGTTTATGTGCAGTTGATTTGCTGCTGCATTGTATTCGCTTGTTCCTTTGAGAAGGTGGTCCCCACCTTGAGTCGAAGTGTGTTTTCCGTTTTAACTTACCGCTTTAAAAGCTTGTGTGATCTCTGTGATTTCTTTGTGTGAGATTTGTGTGTAAGGTTCTTGGGTAAACACTTGAAAGGAGATACATTTATCTGAGAGACTTGCTAAGTGTTAGGAATGTTTACCTTTGTTCTGTGAGAGACTTATCAGTGTGTTGGAAAATATTTTCCATTGGTTTGTGAGTAGACTTGTAAAGTGCTAGGATTTTTGTCATTGCAGTGTGAATAGCCTGGTCTGCTGTCTCTATTGTACTTGATAATGGGGCACGTAATCGATAAGGCGACAGACCCCGAGAGCCCTCTCCAGATTATTTGCAGCAAGTTCCCTAAAGAGGCGGAAAGAGTAAAACATTTTTCAGGAACTTTGAACAAGAAGCTAGGTGAGTTATGGCCCGAGAGATGGGTAGGAGCCCTGGAAGGTGTGAGATATATCGGGAAAATAATTTGGCAGTATAGTCAGAGTGACGCTGCTAAGGAACACATTGGTCTGTGGAGACAGCATAATGAGGGATTAAGCGAACGGAGAGAGGCCGCGACACTGGCAAATTGGCAAGAGGTAGCTTTGAAACTAGGGATAGAATTGAAAGACGATGAAGGGAATAAACCCCTGGATACTATGAAAAAAGAATACGGATGTGCCTGTAGAGAATATATTTCGTTTGGATGAGGGAGACGAGGAATACCGGGAAGATTGGGAGAGTATCCGTATTAAAAGGGGGTTGCAGACTCCACCTTATGCCCCTTGCGCACCCTATATACCACCTCCACCTCCTGCACCTAATGTGCCTCACAGACCTTCTGTACCTGCAGCACCACCCACACCGCCTGCTGATAGTGATCCTGTAGCATCACCTGTTTCCCATACAGCAGCACCAGTGCACAGTTCCTTGACCCCAACAGCTCCAGCACTAACAGATATTCCAGTAGCGCTCGGTACACGGAGCAAGACAAAGAAATTAGCACCCGTATTCCGAGAGAAAGAACCAGAACCAGGTAACAAATCATCCAAACCTAGGAGAATTAGACGGCCACTCAGAGACCGAAGACAGTCTTTTAGAAATTATCGCCTTCCCCCTAGTGACGACAGTGAGACATCGGAGGGTGACCAAATCTCTGGGGACACTGAAAGTGAGTCTGATATAGGAGCAGGCAGGAAAACTGAGCAACCATCTCTCCGCCAGTTCCCAGTTAGGAAGATGCCTAACCCAGCCTTTGATCCGACAATGCAGTTGGTGCCAACAATACTCGAACTATTGAAGTGCACTCCCCGTGGAACACAAATGAAATGATGGATGTTCTGAGTAAAATATCTGACAGAAAGAAATCACCTGCTGCCTTTGTGGACTATCTCCGGACCACCATGCGTGTGTATCACGCGGATTCGAGAGATGTGTGGGCCGTAATTCAACACATCATAACTCCTACAGTGCATACCAGGTTCCTGGCTAATTTAGGACACCCAACTCACGAGGCACTGGCTAATGTGATTGTCAATAACAATGCGAGAGGAGATGCGGTTAAAACTGTACTTGGCACTACCGTCCAAAAGCCAATAGACACCGCTAGAATTCTGTATGTTAGACCAAAGAAAGGAGAGGGAGCAAATGACTTTCTAAAGAGGTTCTCAGAATTGTACATGCATCAGTCGGGAGATCTGAATTTTCGAAATGTTGCAAACTCTCCCAGTACTGCGCAATTTTATTAAATTGTTTACGAACTAATGTAGCAGAAGCAATCAAGACAAACAATATGGATTGGTCAGAGAATAGTGCAAGTCAAATGGCCCGTCAGTTAGGTGTCATTGGAAATACATTAGAAAGCAAGAGAACCAGCCCCAAATTAAGGCAAAGACTGAATACGTTATAAAGAAGGAAGTGCCAAGATCGAATCTAGACTTATGGAGTGGTCCGCAGACAAGACCTCGGCATGATGCACCAGAATGGGCAAGGGCGCCAGAACCGGAATATCCAGGTTACCCTGATGAACCACCTCCCTTAGAACCAATTTCCCCAAGACACTGGAGAGGGAATAGAGTGTTGGGAACAGACCAATATTATACCTGCGGCGGACAAGGGAACTGGAGTAGGGAGTGCCCGACATGAACATGACAGGAAGGAGGGGGCAAGAGAGAGAGCAAAGAGGGAACTGTCAAGTACATCAGGGACAGAGAAGACGAACACCCTTCTCTCAAAATAATCCATTCTCACTTTCCTGATTAGCTAACTTGGTGGTGAACGGATGAAGAACCTGCACTATCATTGCGAGTAGAGGGAAGGATATGCAACTTTTTGGTGGAGACAGGGGCATTCGTGTCATCTCTTTAATCAATTAATAACTTTCCCAAGTCTAGTGAAGTTCAGAGCCTGTCCGGATTTCAGGGGCAAGTTTTCTAGTATCGCATCTCTAAGCCACTGGAAGTGGTGTATCAAAGCAAGGCCAAAAATAGTAAGATTCAACGAGAACTTACCAGTTTGAAGTTTGATCTTTATTTTATGAGGAGTTACGATGAGCGATTACGTGCCCACCGCTCCCGGCCCTGAATATTATAAAGGTCAACTGGAAGGTCTGTATTATATTCTTACTATGTTACTTCAGTTACGTTTTATCTGTGATTTCACACCACTGCTTTGAAGATTGACGCGCATGCCGACTGACGGGGTTCTTCACGTAATCGCTCATCGTAACTCCTCATAAAATAAAGATCAAACTTCAAACTGGTAAGTTCTCGTTTAATTGTACTTCCGACAATTGTACTTCCGATCCTCTGAGGCCCTTGGTGACCTCAATATAAGACCACAAGTGCGCCACCACACACAATCGTAAATCCGTGGGATACGGTGACAGTAGAAGCTTGACTCCTGACACCCCTGGTCTGCTCTGTTTTATGAGATCATATATGTTGCACAGAACGTCATTCCCAGATGATACCATCCTGTCCAGTCTCAATTTCTGCAGAGTCTGAACCCTCTGCGCTGACACTAACGCCATGAGCATAACCAACTTCAAGGTAATCTTTACCAAAGACAAGGATGTGGCTGGACCCCACTGTCGAAGCAGCGTGAGTACCACACTGACAACCCAGAGTTATGTATATCTAGGCCTGGGGGGATTGGAATTAAAAAACACCCTTCATAAATCGGGATATGAACGGATGAGATCCTAAAGACTGTAGTTCTGACCCCAAACATAAATACGATGACAGAGCACTCATAGCACTATTGATGGCACTATAAGTTAAAACCTCATCAAAATACAATTTGGACAGAAACTCTAACACATCTGGGATGGAAACTGTGTGGTAGGTAATGTTCCCTTTTAAGCAAAACGCCTCCCACTTCCTCACATGAGAGAGGTACTGCTTTTTTGTACTATCCCTCCAGGATGATGTGATGGGTCCGATCGGATAGTCCCGGACCCAGGATTGTCCTCCTTAAAACCTGCAAATTCACAAATGAATACGATCATACAACGGGTGTTGACCTCCAGTCTCAGGGTTTACCAATAGGTTATGACATTTTGGAACCACCATAATTCGCTGAGTTATAATGTCCGAAATGAGAGGGAACCATGGCTGTGTGGGCCAGTCGGGCACCGCCAAAACTCCTGAAGCGGAGTCCTGCTTGATTTTAGTCAAGCTCCGACTGATGAGGCAGAATGGGGGAAATGCATATATAAACAGTCCTCCCCAATCTAGCGCGAAAGCGTCTACCGCTACTGCCCCCGGGTCTGGTTCCCATGAAACATACTTCGGCACCTGGTGATTGAGTCTAGATGCAAACAAATCGATATCTGGCATCCCATATCGAACAACAATATTATTAAATACTTCATGATTCAACATCCATTCTGTGTTGTCATTGAATTTGCGTGATCTGGTGTCTGCCACCATGTTGAACCTGCCCGGCAAGTAAACAGCTGAAACCCAAATGTTTCTTTTAATGCACCAAAGCCAAATAAGGTTAGCCAACATGTCACAAGATTGCGACTTGATTCCACCCACATAATTTACATACGCCACTGCCGTGGTGTTGTCAATCTGAAGCTGAACATGTAAGTGATGCTTGGTGGTACAATAAGACTTAAGCCCACAAAATGCTCCCAGTAACTCTAAATAATTAATTCCATGTGATTGAAGAATAAATGCCTCATGCACATTCCATCTGCCCCCACAGCTAGAGATGGTATCAGTAGCCCCCCAACCTAGGGCACTAACGTCAGTCTGTAAAACAACTGAAGGTGCTTCAATCAAACTTTTGCTGGAACAATTCGAAATGTTCCTAATCCACCATTGAATTTCAGCAATTGCTTCAATTGGTAATTGCATGGGTCTGCTGTAATGGCCTGCATGATTCCTTAGTACCTGTACCTTTGCTGTAAGTGTTGGTAATGCAAAGGTCCATACTGTGCAGCTGGAAAGGCTGCTACCAATTTGCCAATCAAGCTGGCCACGTGCCTAATTGAAGGTGATTGCTCTGCTATGAGCTTGATACAGCCTTCAATTAAACCTAATCTCTTGCCCTTGGGTAGAGTTACAGACATGTGAGTTGAATTAACTGTGAAGCCCAGAAAATCAATAACTTTAACCGGTATAATTTTTTTATTTAGTTGGATGAATTAGAAACCCCAGACTCTCAAACATTAGTTTAACAGCTGAAACTGTTAACCCAGCTGCTTCCCGAGTTTTTCCAATTATTAAGATATCATCTAAATAAGCCATTACAATATGACCCTGAACCCGGAGTAGCCCCAATGCTGGTTTCATCACTTTGGTAAATAATCTAGGGGCTGAGGTTAACCCATGAGGCAGTGCTTTAAATTGCCACAACTGCCTCATCCAACTAAATTTCAAATACCTCCGATGGTCTCTGTGAACAGGCACTGAGTAATATGCATCCTTAAGATCTATACATGCCATATAACCCCCTCTGGAAACCAATTGCTTGGCAGTGGCAAAAGTTTCCATCTTGAAATGCCTATACTGCACAAACGGATTATGGTCCGTCAGGTCCAAAATGATCCGACTACCACCATCTTTCTTTGGTCTAGGAAAAATTTTAGATACGAATTGGTGAGGTTGCCAAACTGTCTTTTCAATTACACCTTTGTGATATAATTTCTCAATTTCAGCCTGAACCTCCAAATTCTCTTTTTGTGAGAAAACAAGTGCCCTCCTCGGTGAATATTTTGTAGGTGGACACAAATTACAAATGAATTCAATTTTAAACCTCTGTATCGCATGCAGTATAAACAAATCGGATGTTATTCAATACCGTTTTTTCAGAAACCAGTGTAACCTCCCCCCAGCTGGTAGGTAACTCTCACTGAATATGTTTCTACAAGCACCAGACCCACCTACCTCCATTGTTACCCATGCAAGTTCTTTGTCCCCTGGCTCTGGTGCGAAACGGCATAGTTGTTCGTGCTCCTGCAGGAGTGCGCCAGTTGCGCACATTGAATGGCCGACTTGGTCCTTGCCCGGCCCCGGTTTCGGCAAACCGCTTGTAGGAGTGCTGCCTCCGCAGGGTTCTGCCGATCATTGGCACTTTAATGAGCCCCACGGTCTTTGCCTCGTCGTCCAATTCCTTCACCCGCTTCGTGAGGTCTTCTCCAAATAAAAGATTTGGTGGCTGGACGTTGCTGGGCTTACAGAGGTGCAGCGAATTTCGGATTAATCGTTGGGCGGATGGCGCTCTTTCTAAGGCAGTTTATCTCAAAGTGCTCATTGCACGTGAGAGCCAGGGCATCCTGCTGAATGTCAGACAGGTGCCCCCCATCCACCGACCTCCCGAACGCCGTAATGCCGGAAGCCAGTAGCTTCAGTTCCCTCTGCAGCATCATCTCCTGTGCCCTGATGCCTACTCCCATGTGGCCCCAGATGGCATGATTTACTGCCGGCACCTTCAGCAGAATACAATTAGCCGGCGTATCATATTTCCGAGCTATTGCATCCATAGTGAGCTCCTGGAGCTGGTGTGAGGCTAGATAATTTATTGTGGCAGCCAAATCCTCAACCAGCGGCTCTCTCAAATCTGTCGGGACGTCAAATCTCGCTGCCAGGAATGCGACCTCCGGCTCGTGACCGTCGTCCCTTGGGGCAGCCTCCAATGCTAACCCCTCAGAGTCGGCGTCAGATTAATCCTGACCCGGTACGCTCAACTCCTCCTCGAGGGAGACATTAGGCAGCCCTGTAATAGGCGCTGCTGGCGCTGGCTCTTGGAGAGACCTGCGCTCTTGATGGAGCATCCTCTCCAACAGGTGCTCCACCGTGGATAACCGCCTATACACGGTATCCCATCTTGGAGGAGAACCATTCCGACCGGACTCGTCCGAGTCTATCGGCCGTGCAGACGTGCTGGTGGCTTTACTCCCCACTTGCGTAGCCCTGGCGTCCTCAGACCCCACGCCTGCAGTCGCTGGTTTAACAACTGGCGACTCTGTAGATGAGCTAGGCGGCCGCCCTCTACCCGCACTCCCGCGGTCCTTAATTTTAGAAACGACTCGCCTTGCTCACAACGACTTCTCCATGCTTGGCGATTTAACAAGCGCAGAAGAACCCGACCTCACACTAAGTTTAACACTTACCTGCGGCTTTTTAAACTTACCGCTGGAGGAGCTCTGCCCTCCGAGCTGGTCTCTGCGGCATGCGTCAGACGTAATGACGCGCATGCCGACTGACGGGGTTCTTCACGGAATCACTCACGTGACTCCGAAGTAAAACATACATTCGTAATAACAACTGGATTGGATTGCAATTTAATGGCTAGAGATTTGCTATGTGCATTTCAATTGAAAATTGAATGCAGCGATGGTGGAATAATAGGCTCCTGAAAGACAATGCTACTCGTCAGTAACACACCAATGGTGGTCACTCCAGTTAGAAGACGAGCCCCCGGTTCATATCACATTGGCCTATGATAGAAGTGACAAAAATAAAGAATTGGAAACTTTTTCAGGCCCCAAGAAGGAACAAATCGGGTCGTGAATATTTTCGTACTGGTAACAGGACAAGAAGGAACTGCAGAGTACGTTGAAATATCCCTAGAATTATGGAAACGAGCTTTAGAGGTTGCTGTATAAATAAAAACCAACGTGAATTTTCCAGCAATGCGAAGAATTTGGGAGCGATGGTTAACAAAGCAATTGATCTGGCAGTTCCGAATATATATCAAGAACAGACCTTGCCTCACAAATGTACTGTTGAGTTTTCTCAGACCCCGAGGACAGTTGTTGCCCAGCTACGCCAGCACCTGGGGAGTGTGGTATGCGAGTATGTGGACCCGCAAGTGTGGGCAGGAGACGCTGCTCAGCTAAGATACGTTCCTATTGATCCCATCTAGGTAGCGCTCCAGAAAGGGGTAACATTGCCTTCGATACAGCAGTATCCATTGAAATAACAGGCAATTCCGAGATTAGAGCAGCTAATGCAGGGATTGCTGGAACAAGACAGTGTTCTTTCGGTGGGCGGCGCGACTCTCGTCAGCAGCGGCCTCTGCAGTCCGTCTGTCTTTTTATTATTTTTGTCTCGTTTTTATGTAGTTTTATTTTTTTTTTGTCGGGGTATGTGTGTGGGGGTGGGTGGGGGGGGACTTTAAAATCTTTCCCCTGCACGGGAGACCCGACCTTTTCTTTCTCGGGTCTCCGTTGTCGTTGGGGCTGGGCAACGTGGAGCGGCCTCCAGCAGGAACGACCTGGAGCTCCAGTTGCGGAGTTGCGGACTACTCACCGTCACGGGGCTGGCCGAGTCCGGAGCGGGTGGAGCTGTGGTGGAAACAATCGCTGCTGCTACCCGACCGCCGGAGATTCGGAGGCTACAACCGCGGGTCTGGCGGACGGCAACACTGGAAGCCCGCGGGTCCCTGGTGGGAGACCGCTTTTCGGGACTTCCACAGCGGCGACTTATCCCGCCCGAATTGCGGGGTTGAAGAGCACCTGGAGCGGGGCTTTGCATCACCGCCCCGCACGGCTTGGAATGGCCGCGGGAGTTTGCGAGCGCGCGCCGGGGCTCTAACACCAAGACCCGGTGCGCGACCTTGCATCGACCGGCGTGGTTTAATGGCCGCGGGATAATCACCATCGCCGGCCGGGGGCTTTGACTTTGACTCTGACATGGGGGGGGGGGAGTGCAGTGGAGAGATACGTTGTTTTGCCTTCCATCACAGCTCTGTGATGGATGGATGTGTAAATTGTATTGTGTCTCGGGTCTTCTTCGTTTTGTATTGTATGGCTGCAGAAACGACATTTCGTTTGGACCATAACGGATCCAAATGACAAATAAATTGTATTGTATTGTATTGTTCTTAGTAGAGTGCCAGTCCATTTGTAACACACCAATCCTTGCAGTGCCCCAGTTAGGAAAGGGCCAGTACAGACTGGTTCAGGACTTAAGATCTATCAACGCAATAGTGGAACCGCTCCATGCCTTGGTGCTGAACCCGGTTCATATTTTAGCCTTGAATTCAACGGAAGCGATTTTTATTTCAATTGTAGACCTGCAGCATGGCTTCTACTCATTACCTCTGCACCGAAACAGACAGTAATTATTTGCCTTTACTTCGATATACGTGGACAAGACTACCTCATGGATATATTAATTCGCCTGCTTTGTTTTCTCGATGTCTGCAAGGACAGTTAAGCACCTTAAGCTTTAAAATTAAATCCACACTGGTTCAATATGTGGAGGACTTGTTAGTGGCTAGTTTAGATCAGCAGAGCAACTGCGAGGATACTACTCAATTATTGAACCACTTGGCAACGTTATGCTATGTGGTCTTTCTGTCCAAAGTATTAATGACTCGAACAAAAGTAAAATTCCTGGCAGTGATAATTTCAGACACGGAAAGAAGTCTAGAGAATAGTAGAACTGAACCAATTTGTGAATTTCCTGTACCAAAAGAATCAAAGCAGACGAGACAGTGGCTCGGCATTGTGAACTTCTGCCGACCATGGATCCCTAATATTGCACTACACACCAAGGACCTGACTCCTTATTCTAGCCTAGAGAGCGAATTTTAGTTTTAAGAAGAAGGTCAGAAAGCTTTCGAGAATTTAATGAGACACTTAATGCAGGCTCCAGCACTAGGAAGACCACTCTATGATAGACCCTTCCAACATTTCTGTACCATCCTTTCCGAATGTTCAACTGCAGTCCTCACCCAAAAACATGAGGATCAGGACAGACCAGTGGCTTATTATTCTTCGAAGCCTGACCCAGAAGCGAGAGAACACCCAATATGCACACAGATATTAACAGCAATCTATAATAGTTTACAGTCTACTGCAAATCTGACCTTACAGCAAGAGATAGTAGTGTTCAGTTCCTCTTCAGTGGCCCGCCTTGTTAGGACAACTACAAACTCAGCATCTGACAATGGCCCGTCAAAACAAATATGAAATCTATCTACTGAATAAACCAAAACTCCAGTTCAGATACTGTACAACTATTAATCCGGCATCTTTCCTAATTTCACCACCGGAGGAACAGTCAGAATCAGGACATGACTGTTTATTTGTAATACAGGAAGAGACATCAGTGAGGGAAGATCTAAAGGACGCTCCTATAGCAGACCCTGATCTGACATTATACGTAGACGGAGGTGCATCTAATGGGCCCCAGGGAGAGAAGCTTTATGGATACGCTATTGTAGACCAGGATGGGAACAGTGTAGAAGCAGCTGCCTTCGAGTCACTCTTTTCAGCCCAACAGGCTGAGTGGATCGCTTTAATCAGAGCATGTATTATCGGAAGAGATCTTAAAGTAAACATATACACAGATTCTGACTATGCATTTGGGATAGTACACGATATTGGATAACAATGGATGAATCGAGTATTCCTGACCACGGCAGGAACTCAAATATCTCACAAGTAATTGGTAACTGATTTCTTACAGGCTCTGCTGCTGCCCAAGCAAATTTCGGTAATGAAATGTAGTGCTCACACAAAGGGCCAGCCCGGATAGACATAGGGAACCATTGTGCTGACCAAGCAGCAAAGGAGGTATCCCGGGAACGCATGGAGGTAATGCTAAAGATGATGAGGCAGATAAAAAGTTCATGTAGCAAGTCTCCCTCGGAAAAGCCAATGCCAACCATCCAGGAAATTATTCAGTTGCAGGAGGAAGCTGCTGAAGGGGATATAAGATTATGGAAACAGCTTGGATGTACAATAGATTGCATGTCAAGATTGTGGGTTACTCCGGCAGGACAGACTTGTATGCAAGGTCCTCTTGCAGTTTGGGTTGTGGAGTGTATGCATTTTGCGACTCACTGTGGTGCGAGAGCAATTGGTGATGTTCTTCCGGCTACTTGGTGGCATCCAGGATTGCAGACTTTGACACAGAAAATGAGTAGCAGCGGTATTATTTGTCGGAAATATAATCTTGGGAAAGGAGTGGGTTGTGAGGATGGAAGAACACCTTTACCCAAACTCTTCAAACGGTTTACATCGAGCTGGAGAAGTGCCAAGGATATAGGTATGTACTTGTGATTGTTGATGTATTCAGCACTTGGATTGAGGCCTACCCAACACTTGATAACAAAGCGGCTACTGTTGTCAAGGTGCTTTTGCGAGACATTATCCCCAGATTCGGTATTCGAATTCGGCTTAGCTCTGACAATGGTCCTCATTTCATTGGGCATATTAACAAAGAATTCTGTGAACAGCTGGGCATCCAGCAACAACTGCACTGTGCTTATCGACCACAGGCTGCTGGACTTGTCGAGAGAGAGAATCAGACCCTGAAAACCAAATTGGTTAAATTAAAGGCTGAGACAAGAATTAATTTGATTAAATTGCGCCCTATAGTTTTAATTCAGTCATGTGTCACGCGTGCAGGGAAATCGAGACTAAGCCCAACTGAAGTTGTATATGGGCGCCCCTTTAGAACTCCGTGGAATCAAAGTACTCCAAATGTTGTCACCTGACGACCCAGACTGCTGTTAAAGTAGAAGGAAGGAATGCGTGGGACCATCTTCACCATTCCAAAGGTATTTGTGGGAGAATTTGAGCTGCTAACTGATTTTCTTCAAGGAATTTCTTAGTATAGGGAAATCACAAACATCGAGCTGACGTGGTGGATCAAGAGAATCCTTGACCAGGTAAACTCGGGAGGTGGAGACTCATCAGTCAGGAATCTTCGAAGCTGTGCCCATGAAAACTCGGGAAGTTACTTGGAGTTCACATGCAGCCACATCACTATAATTGTCGAATTGTATAACGGGAACAGTTGTCATCTTACCTTGTTAGTTATCACATATCATAAAAAGGGCGGAATGTTAATATCAGAAATTGTGCGTACTTGGGAAATGGAGGATGTCTGTTTAAAAGATCTGTAACACCTGTTTGACATCTTGTGCAGAAAGCTGCAGAGCCATGTTGGCTCCGGAGAGTCTGAAGCCTGGGTAGGGGTTGCAGAGAGGTTTCTGTTCAGATGGCCTGCAAGTTGTTAATATATATGGGATTCTGTAAAATGAGCTATGCACTGCTGCAAACGTATGTTTGAATTGGTTGAGGGAAATGTTATGTGTCAACTATGTTGCAGACTATGTTGCAGTGCCTTACTGCCGTTACTTGTGATTGATTTAGGAGAGTGGGCTCACTAAAGATGTTTCCTTATCTGGTGATAATGTTTATTTACTTAATGGAAGTGTTTCTCCCCAAGTGCTATGTGTTGAAACTATGTTATGTACTGTTATATGATTGGGCCAAGGAGTTGTCATTCAATATGTCTTGCAGCCGGTATCGGTGATTGGCTTGTCGGGTTCCCTCCTCCATGTAATGTCACGCCCTTAGTTCGGAAGGGTATTAGAGGGTGTGTAATTCTTTGGGGTGGGTCGGGTGAATGTGACATCTGTTCTGTGTGCACGAGATATTGTTGTCTTGCGTGAGTGGATCGGCAACTCTCCCTGCAATTTGTTCTTCAATAAAGTAAGGTTTTGGAGCCAGAGTTTGACTTAGTGTTTCACTAAACCGGACTGAGGAGGGGGCATAAGTCTAGAACCGGAATTAACAGCTTCATGGAAGGAAGCAGAGGGTGATGGTGGAGGATTGTTCTCGAACTGGAGGTCCGTGACTAATGGTGTTCAGTGCCGGGACAATTGCTGCGTGTCATCTATAGCAATGATTTGGGTGAGGCGTACATGGCACGATTAGCATGTTTGCAGATGATACAAACGTGGGTGGTACTGCAGATGGAGAGGATGGATGTCAAATACTGCACCATTATCTTGATCGGTTGGACAGGTGGGCTGAAGAATGGTTGAGGGAATTTAATACAGAGAAATGCAAGATTTTGCATTGTGGGAAGTCCAACATGGCCATGACTTACACTGTGAATGGTAGGGTTCAGGGGTATGTTTTTCTAGCAGAGGGATCCAGAGTGCAGCAACATATTTCCTTGAAGGTGGCATCAGAGGTAGATAGGGTGGACAAAAAAGATTTTGGTACATTGGCTTTTATCAGTACGAGAATTCAGTATAGAAGTTGGGAGGCCATGTTGCAGTTATATAAGACATTGGTGAGGAGTATTGTGTTCCGTTCTCAGCACCGTGTTACAGGAATGACCTTGTCACGGTGGAAAGGGTACAGAGAAGGATACGAGGATGTTGCCAGGACTCGAGTGTTTGAGCTATTGGGAGATGTTGAGCAGGCGAGGTCTCTATTCATGGAGCGCAAGAAGATGAGTGGTGATTCTATTATTTTATAGTTATACATTGCGCAATCAGGCCCTTCGGCCCACCGGGTCCGCGCCGACCAGTGATCCCCGCGCTTTAACACTATCTTACACCCAAATGTGACAAATTTGTTTTTTACAGTCACCAAGCCAATTAACCAACAAACCTGTACGTCTTTGGAATGTGTGGAGGAAACCGAAGATCTCGGAGAAAACCCACGCGGTCACGGGAGAACATACAAACTCATATAGACAGCACCCGTAGTCAGGATCTAACCCGGGTTTCCAGCGCTGCATTTGCTATCAGGCAGCAACTCTACCACTTTGGAGTTTAGAAGAATTAGGGTTGATGTGTTTGGAACATATAAGGTCCTTAAGAGACTGGACAGGGAAAATGTTAACCCAAAATAAAACTGTTGAAGAAACTTGATTGGTCAAGCAAACAATCTTGGGGGGTGGGTGGGGGGGTGGGGGAGTACGTGGAGGAGGGAATGGTATCCTTTTGGGTCATGACCCTGCATTAGGTAGATGTAGAGATGTATCCATCAATGGGAGAATCTGAATATAGGAAAATAGTTGTAGGATTATGGATAGTCATATAAAGAGGTGCGTAGTAACATCTCTTGGAGGGAGATCTCCGAAATTCGCAAAAGCTGGATATTGTGTAAGCTAGATCATAAATATTTATAAATGACGTTTTTCATTGAAAGTTCCGTGCATTTAAGCCAATGGGGAACTGGTACAAAACAGTAGAGGCCCCGAATACAACGGTGGACGCTGGACCAAGGGTCTGTAAGAAGGAACCAGTGGCCTCAACTTACACGCACTCAATGTTAGCTGAGGAAGGCATCACGGGGGCATGAATCTTGAAGATGGACGAGCAAGAAGAGGGGCGACGGGTCGCAGATCGACGATATGGAGGCGGCAGCTGCGACAGATCGTGATGGCCAACAGAATTTGGTGTTTGAAAATGGCGCCAAAAACCCTTGCATATAGACTCAATGTGTCCATGTATTTTATAATTATGCATGGGAATAATCTCACTCATCTGTAAAAAAAATAACTTCACTGTACCTTATTATACGTGATAAAAATTAAAGGATTCATTGATTGCCATTAATTGTAGGTATGTTACAATACTTACCTTCAGCGGCGCTGCAGTTCTGCCACTGGCCGTGTGCGTGACTTTGGCGCCTTTGAGGGTGGGGAGGGGGGTGCGGGACTAAAATGCCGTTTTCTCCTGCCTGTCGGAGTCGATCCTTCTCAGGCTGTTAAGCTGCTGAAGAATAATCGACCCGACGCGTTCTCGGAAGTAAAAAAAAAAAATCGCGACCCAATTTAATCCCTGAAGTAAAATAAAAAAGCTACTTCTAACGCCGTCAACGCCGACAACGGGACGGATCTCACGTAGAGGACAAAACATAAGGTAAGTCGTTTATTTTACATATAAACTTGTTTCTTAGGATTACTTTAATCCAAATTTCATTGGCGAAAATGTGATTATGGCCCCATACGAACCGGAAGTGTTTTTCCTGCCGATATGGGGTTCAAATTCACCGCAAACCGCAACGTTCCAAATGACCGCGTTCCACAAAATGTCACTCGCAAGATGATTTAAATGCCCATTAATTTATGGGAATTAAAAACTAAATTTCTTCCATTTGGCCTATAAATTCATGACAATGAGATTAAAAAATCATGTTATATTGTGAATTATTGTGTGAATCTTATTTGGACACTCAGGCTATTTAAAATGTTATCCTTTTCTTAAGAAGTTGATAGATGTTTAGATCTAGTAATTGAATTTTGTAATTAGCTACAATTAGGTAACTAACTAATTATTATGCTTTAATTTCAGGTCATCCAAGTAAGATTGTTTCATATTTGCTTCAGAATTACTTCAATCTATAATAACTGAAAATGTCATTCAGTTCTCTTAATTTTTAAGAAATATATGGGCTTTTGACTGTCCTCGATCACAGCTTTTGAGTTAAACCAATGGAAAAGCAATAGGGAACAAGATGCTAATTTCAGAGTATGGCCATAACTTTTTTTAATACTGAAGATATGAAAGTGAATTAGGTGTCAAATTAAACTTCTTTTTATGCTTTATCTGATGGGTAAATTGCAGACTTGATTTTTTAAATCTCAAAATTTTGTGACATTGCTATTAAGTGTATATTCTCCGCTTACATTGAACTTCCCAAAGGATGGTGGAGGTTTGCGAGTGATTGTTAGTTATCTCAGGCCCAATTTATGTTCTACCATTATTGATCCTCCCTCAGAGAATCACCGCACAATCAGGGTGAACCAGAAAGCAGGACACACATTGGAAGTAGCAGGATTACATTCATTGCCATTGCCATTGCTCTAACTAATTTACCAACGAATCACCATCACACTACAGGAATAGTTCATATAATTAAACTCATGATTACATTCAATCATGTCATTGAGAAATAATCAATGGTGTAATTAACCGAATGAAAGATGAACTTACTAAACTTAAACTAAACAAACTAATAACAATCAGAAATTATGGACGAATAATCAGATGGATATAAATCCAGATATCGGTTGCATTGACAGTATCGCATTGACTCTTCACACCCACCACCCCACTCCACACACATCACCCACACGCCCACCACCACTCCACACACACACTCCACCCCATACATTCACCACCCCACACATACCACCACCCCACCCCACACACGCACTCCACCCCACACATATCATCACCCCACCTCACACTACACCGTCTCACATATATCACCCACACGCCCACCACCACTCCACACACCCACTCCACCCCACACACTCCCCACACCACACACACTCTCCTCACACACACATAATCCCACATACATGTCCGCCACCACACCCATATAACCATTCCACCCCCCATACACACAGTCACCACCCCCCACACACACAATCCCACATCCACCACATCCACCACACTCACATACCCACTTCACACCCCCAACACACACCCACCACCCCACACACTATCACTTCACACACACACACACACACACACACACACACACACACACACACACACACACACACACACACACACACACACACACACACACACACACACACACACACACACACACACACACACACACACACACACAAACACAATGCCACAGCCACCACACGCCCATACCCATTCCACCCCCCCCCCCCGCGCACACATACACAACCCCACTTCCGCCACACACTACCCCACAGGCACAAGTGCCATGTATTTGAAACGATGTTCAGAGAGATATGTTTACCTCACGGACACGGTGGATAGAACAGACTGTATTATACGCCTTATGGTAAGTCGCGGGAAATTTGATAACCCGGGAAAACGGACGTAGACACGGCATCAGGACGAAACTCCCACCTAAGGCAGTGACGGGATGTGTGCATTCAGCAGCAAGAGTGAGAGAATGAGACAGGAGCTCAGTCAGACGCACGGGGTGGGGATGTAATCCGTCAACTAATCAGAGAGAATATATCTCATTTTACCCTGTCCTGACACTTGCTATGAACGACTGCATGCGAATCTGCTCCTGTTTTTGACCTCGTGCATTCCACTCCGTATCGACAGAGGATATTTGGATCGTGTTCAGTCGCATTGGTGCACAGACCGAATGACTGAGCATTTTATATTTAGCAACAAACTGTTGGGATTCTCATTTCGAAAGAATGCGACCTGATTTACCATTGGGCATTCACTGGTCTGACCATGTCAATGGAGCGAGTCTGTGAAGAGACGGACCTGAGTCAGTGTGACAGCAGCGCCGGCGTAACCCCGCTCAACAAAGAGAGGCAGCGGCAGATAGATCGCTCCCCCTCGTGGCTGCCGTGGGAAATGGCAGCTCTGCGTCGGCAGTGGCTGGGGCAGCGAGCGGCTTTGTGGGGCAGTTTGGTGGGGCAGTTTGGTGGGGCAGAAGAAGAGATCCTCTTGTCGGAATCGGAAGACATACCAGGGTCACAAATGTCATCTGTGGATCAGGTCACTGAGGATCCAAAGCGTGTCGGGGAATGAGGGGGGAGGGTGAGCAGATGGGATGGTGAGTGCACGGATTCCTAGGCCCCGCGGCGCTGAATGCATTTTACAATCAGAGTAAAGGGCGATTTCACCACTTCTTTGAACTGCTGCCTGAACTTAGTCTGGGTGACGGCGTAAAGAGCCGTATTTGTGCAACAACTCAGGGTCTGCAGCATGGCGGCCAGTTCGCCCATGATGGAATCCGGATAGTCCCAGCTAGGAATTAATCCAGCCAGTCTGAACCACACAACATGTATCGCACGGAGCGCCCACAACACGATGAAATTCCCCGAGATGACCAGCAGTAAAATGAGGGATTTCCTGCGGCTCTCCATCTCCGGGTCTCTGCCACTCTCCGCACTGCTGGGACCCCGGAGTCTGCTGCGGGCTCTGCTCGCCACTAACACGTATCTGATGGTAGAAGTGTTGAATAAAACAATGAGGACAATTGGGATCACGAGGGTGATGAGATATTGGAGAAACTCCCCGATTCCCCAGATCAGTGAGGTTCGAATACCGACTGTAACCCAACAAAACCAGGGGGCATTAAACAGCAAGTATCTACCGCTCAACATAAAATACCAGAACGTGTTCTTTAAACAGCTCAGCACGGTCACTGTCCCCAGAACCACATCCGCTGTTCTCTCGGTGCAATATTTTGTTTTCAGCTTCTGGCAACAAATGGCCACAAATCGATTAAAGGTGAAGGTGACGGTGAACCAGACAGAACAGTCGGTGACGGCGTAAAGCAAGACGGCGTGGATATTACACACTGGGACGTAGAACAGGAACTGAAATGCATCATAGTAAGCAATCGGAATATGCCTCAGTATCAGGTCCAGAATAATGACCAGTAGATCGGCCGTTGCCATGGCGATCAGGTAGCGAGTGACACCTGTGGAGAGACCGCACTTTCCCCGGGACAGGACCACAATCGTCAGCGCGTTCACTGTGAGGAGGGAAGTAAACAGAGACATGACAGCGGACAAAGCAAACTCGGCAGATTCATCAAGCGGCAAATCAAATGCACAATCCTGTTCTGGGATTCAGAGCTGTAGAAGATTTTCTAACAATATTGTCCACTAGTAACTATTCAACGAAATAAATTACTGATGGTAAAAGTAACTGCATCTACTCGACTACTGAACAAATGAGAAGCTGCTGTTACGAGGGTTCGGATAGAGAATCTGACCGGTTTCTGATCATTGGTCACTTCACCATGGGAGTTTAGCTCATTGGTTCACTGTGAATCTGGTTCAGTGTGGGCTGGAGAACAGACCCTCGTCCTGCTCTTTATGGAAGCTCGTTGCGTTAGTGTGAATCAATCAGCCCAGGGTTCTCCGTCTATTTATTGCCCAATGCGCCAGTGTAAGTCTGTTGGGGACAGTAATGGTTCCTATACGGAGCATTACGCAGACACAGTGACATTGGGCGAAACTGGGCCAGATCCCAGCAGGAACCATTCGCTTCAGTCGCAACTGGGAGGAGGAGGGAGGCAAAGGAAAGCGTGTCAGTATCTCAAGATTGCATTAGATACATAGAAAGTAGGTGCAGGAGTAGGCCATTCGGCCCTTCGAGCCTGCACCGCCATTCAATATGATCGTGGCTGATCATCCAACACAGTATCCCGTACCTGCCTTCTCTACATACCCCCTGATCCCTTTAGCCACAAGGGCCACATCTAACTCCCTCTTAAATATAGCCAATGAACTGGCCTCAACTACCCTCTGTGGCAGAGAGTTCCAGAGATTCACCACTCTCTGTGTGAAAAAGTTTTTCCTCATCTCGGTCTTAAAGGATTTCCCCCTTATCCTTAAGCTGTGACCCCTTGTCCTGGACTTCCCCAACATCGGGAACAATCTTCCTGCATCTAGCCTGTCCAACCCCATAAGATTTTGTACGTTTCTATAAGATCCCCTCTCAATCTCCTAAATTCTAGCGAGTATGAGCCAAGTCTATCCAGTCTTTCTTCATATGAAAATCCTGACATCCCAGGAATCAGTCTGGTGAACCTTCTTTGCACTCCCTCTATGGCTATAATGTCCTTCCTCAGATTTGGAGACCAAAACTGTACGCAATATTCCAGGTGTGGTCTCACCAAGACCCTGTACAACTGTAGTAGAACCTCCCTGCTCCTATACTCAAATCCTCTTGCTATGAAGGCCAACATACCATTCGCTTTCTTCACTGCCTGCTGCACCTGCATGCCTACTTTCAATGACTGGTGTACCATGACACCCAGGTCTCGCTGCATCTCCCCATTCCCTAATCAGCCACCATTTAGATAATAGTCTGCCTTCCCGTTTTTGCCACCAAAGTGGATAACCTCACATTTATCCACATTATACTGCATCTGCCAAACGTTTGCCCACTCACCCAGCCTATCCAAGTCACCTTGCACTCTCCTAGCATCCTCCTCACAGCTAACACTGCCCCCCAGCTTAGTGTCATCCGCAAACTTGGAGATGTTGCTTTCAATTCCCTCGTCCAGATCATTAATATAAATTGTAAATAGCTGGGGTCCCAGCACTGAGCCTTGCGGTAACCCACTAGTCACTGCCTGCCATTGTGAAAAGGACCCGTTTACTCCTACTCTTTGCTTCCTGTTTGCCAGCCAGTTCTCTATCCACATCAATACTGAACCCCCAATACCGTGTGATTTAAGTTTGTATCCTAATCCCTTATGTGGTACCTTGTCGAAAGCCTTCTGAAAGTCCAGATACAACACATCCACTGGTTCTCCCCTATCCACTCTACCAATTCCATTCTCGAAAAATTCTATAAGATTCGTCAGACACGACTTACCTTTCGTAAATCCATGTTGACTTTGTCCAATGATTTCACCACTTTCCAAATGTGCTGCAATCCAATCTTTAATAACTGACTCTAGCAGTTTCCCCACTACCGATGTTAGACTAACTGGTCTGTAATTCCCCGTTTTCTCCCTCCCTCCCTTCTTCAAAAGTGGGGTTACGTTTGCTACCCTCCAGTCCTCAGGAACTACTCCAGAATCTAAAGAGTTTTGAAAAATTATCACTAATGCATCCACTATTTCTGGAGCTACTTCCTTAAGTACTCTAGAATGCAGCCTATCTGGCCCTGGTGATTTATCGGCCTTTAATCCATTCAATTTACCCAACACCACTTCCCGACTAACCTGGATTTCACTCAGTTCCTCCATCTCCTTTGACCCGCGGCCCCCTGCTATTTCCGGCAGATTATTTATGTCTGCCTTAGTGAAGACGGAACCAAAGTAGTTATTCAATTGGTCCGCCATATCCTTGTTCCCCATGATCAATTCACCTGTTTCTGACTGCAAGGGACCTACATTTGTTTTAACTAATCTCTTTCTCTTCACATATCTATAAAAACTTTTGCAGTCAGTTTTTATGTTCCCTGCCAATTTCCTTTCATAATCTATTTTCCCTTTCCTAATTAAGCCCTTTGTCCTACTCTGCCGGTCTCTGAATTTCTCCCAGTCCTCCGGTATGCTGCTTTTTCTGGCTAATTTGTACGCATCATCTTTTGCTTTGATACTATCCCTGATTTCCCTTGTTATCCACGGATGCACTACCTTCCCTGATTTATTCTTTTGCCAAACTGGGATGAACAATTTTTGTAGTTCATCCATGCAGTCTTTAAATGCCTTCCGTTGCATTCCATTAAACCAGTAAAACATGTAAAACATGTAAAACTCCTATAAAATCAGTTTATTATTTGCAGCGGACAGTTTCGACAGCTGCATATAGATCGCCAGGCGCACGGCAGCAGTGAATTACAGCAGGAGAATGAATTACAGCAACTGGAAAAGCGTTAACGATTGTTTCCCGTTTTAATAACATTAACTGTGGACATGGTAGCAATGTAAAAATACAAAGTATAAAGGTTAAGCAACACGGTGATGAATAGCGTGAAACGTCTGATCCCCACAATCAGACAGCATCAGCACATTACCCATTACTCAGTCGAAGATTCCTTAAATAGAACACATCATTAATTGTCCGAGCTACAGACATTTATACCGGATCCCGTAACCACCGCTTCTCACCTGTTGTTGCTCGGGAATGTAGACAGAGACTTACCTGGAATAGCAACAAGAGCTAGGATGGGATAAATGACAAGCTGAATATTTATGATTATCAAATAGATCCGAAGACTTAAGCTGTATCCAGACGCAAATATATCATCTGCCGAATAGAAGATACTCTTCTCCATCGCGGTAACATCCCAGTCTACCGTTTTCAGAGACCGATCCATTTGTGTAACACCGCACTCACTGTTCCTCGATTGCACTCGGTGACAATCACTTCACTCTCTAATATTCTCGGATTCCTAAACATCCATCTAACATCCCACTTTATTGTTCACAGATTCCGAATGGTTTTCTCCGTCTGTGGAGCTGTTGCTCTGTGTCGGTGACGGGCGGGATGCTCTCCCTGACACTCTCATATCCTATCAACAGGGATCGTTTTTATTGGAACTGGGAAACCTCCGGTGACACAACCGGGCTCCGTGCGGACTGACTTTAATTACACTCACTGAACAAACAACTACTGTTAACTCTTTTGTGTCCGGGCACAAAGTGCCTCACGGAAAGGGTCCCAGTCATCATGGGTGATGATAGCCATTATTTATGTTCTGTCGAGTGGACTGTTAGTGCCGGGGAGCAATCTACAGGCCTGATAGAATCCGCACCATCTCTCCGCAATCTCAATAATCGCGAGCAGTAATCTGAAATCAGATTGTTCAGATTAATCGTTTCCATTGACGTGAGCATGGAAGTGTAATGTCGGGAACCTTGAATCATTTAATCTGACATCTTGATATGGAGGACAGGCATTAGAAAATTAGACAAACGGACAGGCACCATGAGTTATATTTATATAAGGGATTTGGGGTCCAGCCAACTATTCTGTAATAAAGGCATCCATCAGATCGCTTTTAAAATATTGTCCTCTTACCTTAAACCGATGTCCTGTTGAAGATGATATTCCGACCATGGACAAAAAAGTCGATCTCTGCTCTCCGTCCCTCGTATCCTGATACATTTCTTTCAGGTGACTTCTCAACGTCCATGGCTGTAGGGAAGATGTCACGTTCGCCAATCTCAAGAGTCAGGAGTGTTTAAGTGTCATTTGTACAGAGAACTCAACAATATTTGTTTATTGTAACAGCGTAACACATCTGTGAAGACAGCGCACACAGATAACACAAAGAACAAAAGAAAGTTCAATAAGCTAAAATAATCAATATTTGAGCAAATCCAAAGCTGGACGTCTCAAGCACAAGCAACACTTTTTGTAGTTAATAGTTTAGTAAGTGTTTGTGGTGGTCAAGAGCCCGGTTGTTATGGAAAGAAACTGTTCCTGAAACTGAGGTTAGCACAGTTTGCAGACTCCGATATTCTTTCTCGGAGTTTGGAAGGAAACAAGACCATGCACAGGGTGGTGAGGGTTCCAGATGATTGCTGGTTGCCATTTCGTGACACTGTCTCTTGCAGATCCGTTAGATGGTGGATAGTTCAGGTGATGGATAGGACCGGTCGATGGCCACCACGTTTTTTAATCTCCTACATTCCTGGGCTTTCGATGCACGGCAAGGAACATAAAGTTGTTGACTCTATCCACCATAGAACCGTCGATGAAGACAGGTTAATCGATTCTCGGCCTTCCTCTTCTAAAATCAGCAATATACCGCATCGCAGCCACTTGCCCGTGGGAAACAAATTGACGAAGAGCGTGTGAGGTGTCTTGGATTGGACCAGGGGGATAGGATGGAGTCCAGATATGTGGAAATTAATTCAGTGTGGCATGAACACGCTGAAACAATGGGTCTACCAGGACAGTCAGAAGAAGCACGTAAGGACTGGATGGCCAATGCTGTGCCTCTTTTCAAGAAGGGCTGTAGGGAAAATACGGGGAACTATAGGCCCGTAAGCTTAACATCTGTAGTTGGTAAGTTGCTGGAGAGTATTCTGTGGGTACCCGGACGTGGCGCCGACAGACAAGAAGCCGAAGCAAAGAAGTCGAAGCCAAAGAACCGAATAGAAACTAGCCGAAATGCCAATGAACCGAAATAGTCCGAAGACGAAACGCCTAGTAACCGAAAGGATGGGACGCCTAAATGCAAACTAACCGAAAGGGACGCCTAAAAGCCAGCGAACCGAAAGGCTGCGTCGCCTAAAAGCGAACTTACCGAATGGCCGCTCTGTCGAAACGCCAACTACCCGAAAGGCGGCGGCGCCTACAAGCCAAAGGACCAACTGCCGCTCAACAGAAACGTCCAATAACGGACTTGACGTTGCCGGGGGGCGGGACTTGTCAGCGATTGGTCCAGACCCCCGCGTCCATCACATCACTGTGAAGGCATGAACAGTGTCCCAAAGCTCCGCTCCACCCGACCCTCAGCCCGCGGAGCGTGGCCGTGGGAGAGTGGAGACTGTCCCGAGGGATGCACACGTTCGGCCGCTTTCAACTTGGTGCTTGGGTTCAGACTGCCCAGTCACCTATGTAAGAACGATTTATACATGCAATACATTATATACATTTTACATGGTTAATTAACTGGTGCATATCATGTATTGTATCATGTGATTTTCTGAAGGACGGTCTGTACCCGCAACGTGACCCATTCCTTCTATTCATAGATGCTTCCTGCCCCGCTGAGTTACTCCACTGGGTTCAGCTGTCAGATGAAGAAGGCGAGAGGCCGCCATTGACCGTCGAAACACTGCTCCAGGACCTCGCCGACTGCGGAGTCCGAGGCATCCACGGTAAGAGCTGTGGGGGCGCCTGTTCGCGGGTGCACCAGCATAACCGCCCCAGCCAGGGCATCCCTTGCCCTTCGAACGCAACGACGGTGTCCAAATGGACCGTCCGCTGCTTGCCAGTTGGAACAGCGGCCGTATGACCTTAGCCGCCGCTGGGACGAACCGGTGGTCAAGAAGGAGGCAAAACCCTAACCTCTGCTCCAGTGTCCACCAGGAACCTACGTCCCGAGCGCCGGACCCAGGCTTACAAACGATGGATTTCGCCGGCCACCGCGGTGCCTACCGGCGGCCGGCTCTGGAGTTTCCCTGAACGGATACGGTTGGCGACAATGGCCGCTGCCCCCAGCGTTGTTGGTAAAATCTCCACATCCTTCTCTCCTGTGCCACCTGTCTGGGTTGTGGCTCTCGTGGGCGTGGGCCTCTTGTGAGCGTGGTCCTGGGTTGCTGGGCCTTCCAGGGCGTTGAATCAATCCGGTCCAGCGACTCCAGCCGTTCCAGGTACTTCAGTCCCTGGTGGGACAGCCACCGCTCGTGGGCGCGTATCGCTAGTCTGAGCCGATCTTCAAAACTCTCCACCGTGCGGATGTCGGCGGATGTCACGTGGCAACTGCTGCAGGTAGGTAAGTTCAAATAGAAGGCAGAGTAAAATAACAAACACAGAATGCTGGAGGAACTCCGCGGGCTAGACGGCATCTGTGGAGGGAATGGGTTAGGAGTTGTTTCGGGCCAGGATTCTTCTTCAATAGGAAGGAACTAGTGATGCAGTTGTCTTTGCAAACGCAGGCAGGCAGGCAGGCAGGCAGGCAGGCAGGCGGGCGATGGAGAGAGAGAGAGAGAAAGAGAGAGAGAGAGTGTGAGAGAGGGAGCGGAGAGAGAGAGAGAGAGAGAGAGAGAGAGAGAGAGAGAGAGAGAGAGAGAGAGAGAGAGAGAGAGAGAGAGAGAGAGAGAGAGAGAGAGAGAGAGAGAGAGAGATATTCCGTGGTAGATCAACGCTTACAAAAATAATCCGCTCTGTGATCTTTGGCGGTCTAAAAGCGGCGAAGGGAAATTAAACCCCCCCCACCCTCCCGTCTCCCCTGGACAGTGATGTGATGGACGCGGGGGTCTGCACCAATCGCTGAGAAGGTCTCGGACGTCATGTCCATTATTTGTCTCCCGACGTGTTCGGTTAGTTGGCTTTTCGGCGTCGCGTCCGTTAGGTTATTTGGTTTTTCGGCGTTTCGCCCGTTCGGTTATTTCGCTTTTCGGCGCTGCATCCCTTCGGTTATTTTGCTTTTCGGCGTCGCGTCCGTTCGGTTATTTGGCTTTTCGGCGTTTATTCCGTTCGGTATCTTGGCTTCCACTTCTTCGCTTCGGCTTCTCGTACTTCGACGCCCCGTTCGGGTACCGTTTAAACCTGCATCTGCAATTCCTTTGGACAGATATATTGACAGGAACGGTTTGGATGGATATGGACCAAACTCGGGCAGGTGGCGCTCGTGTACATGCAGCAGCATGGTCGGCATGTGTAACTTGGGGCGAGGGGTCAGTTTCCGTGATCAATGACTTTATGGCAAACATTAAATGATTAATTTGTCACGTACCTAAGCGGCGACGGGAGGGGACCGGTTCACGATTGATCAGCAGCTCTCCCAGCGGTCACAACATTACCCATCAGTCCATATGAAGATAACATGATAAGAATGGTCCCATTGAGAACTTTAAGTGGAGATGGTCAACAGAACGGATAAATTATCAGAATTAGAGGAACACAGCGATCCAGTCAAAGTAAAGAAACGTATAGTTTAGTTTAGTTTAGTTTAGCTTAGTTTAGCTTGGGTTAGTTTAGATAGACTGCGCGGAAACAGGCGTTTCGGCCCACCGTGTCCGCACCGACCAGCGATCCCCGCTCACGAGCACTAACCTACACACACGAGGGACAATGTTGACATTTATACCGACGCCAATTAACCTGTAAACCTGTACTTCTTTGGAGTGTGGGAGGAAACCAGAGATCTCGGAGATCACACGCGCAGATCAAGGGGAGAACGTACAAACTCCATATAGACAATGACCCGTAGTCAGGATCCATCCCGGTTCTCTGGCGCTCTGCCGCAGCAACTGTACCGGTGCGCCACAATGCCGCCCTCAATGTGTTATTATTTTATTTAGTTGATTGTGGAATCATATAGCTCTCTTGCACGGAATGTTAGCAGCTGAGAACATTCTAAACACATCTAAAAAATCCGTGCCTGTTGTCCATTCCATACAGATAACAAATTAGTTCCTCGCAACTAACATCTCTGGCGGCACTTGTCTTCGTCCTTAGTAACTTTTCTTTAAACTTCTGTCACTTTTTTCAATTCAAATGTGCAGCCATAGCTATTCGTTTAGATCGCACCTATGCCTGGATTTCCGTTTGTTATTTTTCCCCAAATGGTTTATTAATAATCTGAGGGATCACATCGAAACATAGAAACATAGAAAAAAGTTGCATCAGTACGCTATTCGGATCTTCGAGCCAGCACCACCATTCAATATGAACATGGTTGCTCATCCAAAATAAGTACCCCGTTCCTGCTTTCCCCATATCTCTTGATACCGTTAGCTCTAAGAGCTAAATCTAACTCTCTCTTGACTATATCCACTGATTCGGCCTCTACTGCCTTCTCTGGGAGAGAACTCCGCAGATGTTTTCACACACAGTATGGTGGGTGTATGGAACGAGCTGCCGGAGGAGGTCGTTGAGTCAGGGACTATCGCAACGTCTAAGAACCAATTAGACATGTACATGAATAGGACAGATTTGGAGGATTATGGGCCAAATGCAGGCAGATGGGACATGTTGGTTGATGCGGGCACGTTGGGCCCTAGGGCCTGTTTCCACGCTGTATTTCTATCTGACTTGATCTCCGAGCATACCCCGGCACCATTACTCTGCTACGTCGACGTTTGTACCGGCACTTTCTCCAGCACCTGCGAAGAACACGTGGATTTCACCAACCTTACTGCAAACGTCTACTCGACCCTAAAATCTATTTGGACTATCTCTAACACCGGCGGCTCAGTGGCGCAGCGGGTAGAGTTGCTCCCCTTCAGCGCGTGTGCGTTCTCTCCGTGACCTGCGTGGGTTTTTCTCCGAGAGCTTCGGTTTCCTACCACACTACCAAGACGTTCAGGATTGTAGGTTAATTGGCTTGGGTTTGTATACTTGGTATAAATATACATTGTCCCTGTTGTGTGTAGGCTTGTGTTAATGTGCAGGGATCGCTGGACGGTGCGGACACGGTGGGCCGAAGGGCCTGTTTCCGCGCTGTATCTCTAGACTAAACGTAAACTGAACTAAACCTCTCTTCCATTTCTCGATCACTCTGTGTCCAGCAGAGAAGACAGACTATCGACTGACATTTACTACATACCCGCTGACCCTCACGTCTCGCTTGACTACATCTCTTCCCACCCTACTCCATCCTATCATCTCAATTTCTCCTTCTTCATCGCGTCAGCTTCCAAGATGAAGACATCTACTCTGGGAAATCCGAGGAGTCCTCTTTCCACTTTATGGATGGGTCCCTCAGCCCCTACCCACCTACCACAAACGACACAAGGATAGAGTCCCACTGGTTCTGACCATTTGCACCCCTTGTCTACCTGACCAACACATTATTCTCCACAATTCACATCGCCTTCAACGTGATCCCAGCAGGTGTCAAATTTTCCCGTCGCCACCTCCTTCAGCTTACCCGAGAGACAACTCTCGACCTAACTCCAAACTTCGCTCATCCCTTCGCTCCAAACCGCCGCTTCTCTTGCAGCCTCCTCTTGGTTTAGATTAGTTTAGAGATGCAAGGCGGAAACAGGCCCTTCGGCCGTCCGCAGTCAAGTGATCCCCCTATATTAACACTATCCTACACACACTTGGTGCATTGCTTACATTCACCAAGCCAATTCACCTACATACCTCTACGTCGTTGGGGTGTGGGAGGAAACTGAAGATCTCAGAGAAGCTCCACGCGGTTCCCACGGGGAGAAAGTACAAACTCCGTACAGACAGCACTCGTAGTCAGGATCGAACCCGAGTCTCTGGCGCTACAAGCACTGTTAGGCAGCAACTCTACCGCTGCGCCCGCTTCGAACACCGTTTGCTGCATATTGTACAGTGCCCTCAATAATGTTTGGGACAAAGACCCATCATTTATTTATTTGGTTCTGTACCCCACAATTTGGGATTTGTAATAGAAAAAAATCACATGTGGTTAAAGTGCACATTGTCATATTTTATTAAAGGCCATTTTTATACATTTTGGTTTCACCATGTAGAAATTACAGCTGTGTTTATACATAGCTCCCCATTTTGCTTTCCATCCCATCTGACGCTCACCACCCATTTAGCCCTTCTCTAAGTTTTTCTTTTGTCCCCGCTCTTCCCCCTCCCCTCCCCTTCTAATTATATCCCTCCCTTCAGCCTAACATTTCGCCCATTCCCTCCCTTCACCTGATATCCCTTTGACTCGTTTTCACCATCCGTTATCGCTCGCTACACCTATCTGCTAATCAAACCTCTCTCCTGTATCCACCTGTCACTTGCCAGGGGTTTGCTCCTCTGCGTCACTCATTTTGAGCTCCCCTCACTCCATCAGTCTGAAGAATGTGCAGGAAATAACTGCAGATGCTGACTGAAGAAGGGTCTCAACCCGAAACGTCACTCATTCCTTCACTCCAGATGCTGCCTGTCCCGTTGAGTTACTCCAGCATTTTGTGTCTATCTTCAGTCTGAACAAGGATCCCGATCCGAAATGTCTTCTGTCCATTCCATCCACAGATGCCCGCTTAGTTCCACCAGATAACTAATGTGCCCGCCACTGCAGCCCCAGAGTGTCACCGATACGCGTGCTGCAGAAATGCTGCCTGACCCGCTGAGTTACTCCAGCACTTCGTACCAATCCACGTTCACCAGAGATGCTGCCTGACCCAATGAGTTACTCCAGCACTTTGTAACTGTCCACGTTCTCCAGAGATGCTGCCTGACCCGCTGAGTTACTTCAGCACTCCGTTCCTATCCATGTTCACCAGAGATGTTCCCTGGCCTGCTGAATTACTTCTGCACTTTGTACCTATCCACGTTCTCAAGAGATGCTGCCTGACCCGTTGAGTTATTCCAGCACTATGTTACCTATCCAAGTTCTCCAGAGATTCTGCCTGACCCGCTGAGTTGCTCCAGCTCTTTGTGTCCTTCTCTTCTTAAAATATATTTTAATTCAGTTCAAGAGCTCTCAGCAACCATAATCAATTACCGCGACATCAATTTTCGGGGCAATAAGAAAACATAACTTTATTAACTGCCAGTTTCCAACCGCATCTTTAAAACGTGCTGTATGTGTTGTTGATATCCCAGAAATGCGATATTCCGCTGAACATTGGAATATTCCATTCCTACACTTTGATACATTGCCCAGTAGAGTATTCGGTGGGATTTTACGATCAGGAAATTCATATTCAATTTTTGTTTCGTTTCGAGATACAGCGTGGAAACAGGCCCCTCGGCCCACAGAGTTCGCGCCGACCAGCGAACACCCCGTACACGAACACTGTCCAACATACACTAGGAACAATTTACAATTTTACTGAAGCCAATTAACCTCCAAACCTGTACGTCTTTGGAGGGTGGGAGGAAACCGGAGCACCCGGAGGAAAACCCACGCAGGTCACGTGGAGAAAGTAGAAACTCCCGAAGTCAGGATCGGACACGGGTCCTTCGCGCTGTTAGGCATCAACACTACCGCAGCGCCACCTTGCAGTGATGTATCGTTGTGCAGCTTACTAGTTGCGGATATTCACCTTCGATGTTCGACCTTCATTGGAAAATGGCTACGGAGATGCCATTTCGGATGCATATTCTAAATGATCTTACGAAGTCGGCGTACCAGTCTTAAGCTACAATGTCATCTCGTCTTTCTATTGATTATTCTTTTCCAAATAGGATTTAAAGAGAACAAGTCGTTAACTAGACTTCTTGCCTACACATTTAACAATCTGCTGCACTGGAGATTTTACCATCGTCTTCAATTTGTTTCTGAATTTGCTTTGGGTCACCGCATAAATAAATGTGTTAGTGCAGCAGCTCAGAAGAAGAAGCATGTAACCTGTTTCTTGGAGGATAAACAACGGGTCATTATATCCAGAGTAATAATACGTCTCGGTAATCCGAAAGTACAGGTAATTGACCGTGTATGTGAGCCATAGCAATATGAAGTTGCCGGATATACTGAAGAGCAGAATAATGGATTTCCTCCGGTTTTCCATTTCAGGGTCGGGGGAATTTTCCGCGCGAGCATTATCCCGCAACGCCTTGCGGACTCTGCTGGCCACGACGATGTACCTTACGGTCAGCGCATTCAGCAGCAAAATAACAAAGAAGGGCAGGAACGGCGAGATGATGCAGTCGAGGTCCGTAAAAGCTTGCCAGAAGAGTGAGTTGTGAAAATCTGATCTCCCACGGCAGTACCAGGGCAGGTTGTTGCTGAAATAAAGAGGGTCGTAGACAAAATACCAGGGGATGTTTTTCCAACAGCCCAACGCTGCCACGGTGCCCACAATATTAGCTGGAATTCTTTTGGTGCAGTATTTGGTTTTCAGGTTCTGACAGCAGATGGCGACAAAACGATCGAAGGTGAAGGCAACGGTCAACCAGACCGACGTGTCTCTGGATGCATAGACCATCGGGGTCTTTATCCGACAGACCCAGGTGAGCGACAGGTAACTCCCGGGAAGTAAATACCCGTGATGCGATGGAGTAGAACGCCGGTGATGACCACGGTAAGATCGGACGCCGCCATGGCCACGAGGTAATGGGTGATGCACCTAGAAAGACCACACTTCCCCCGCGACAGGATCACAATAGCCACGATGTTAACTGTGTTGAATGCAGAAGCAAACACAAGTTATTGTTACGGGTTGCGTTGGACGGATCTGCAGATTCTGGGTTAAACCGATGATAGACACAAAATGCTGGAGCAACTCAGTGGGATAGGCAGAATCTCTGGAGAGAAGGAATTGGTTACATTTCGGATCGAGGCCCTTCTTCAGTCTTCATCTTCCTCTGAAGAAGTGTCTCGACCCCACACGCTTTACCCAGAAGGCCGAGACCATTGTCCAGACTGAGAGTCAGGGGAAAGGGAAACGAGAGATATAGACGGTGATATCGAGAGATAAAGAACAATGAATGAACTGTACGCAAAAAAAGTTACGATAATAAAGTAATCAGGCCAATCATTGTTAGCTGTGATCTAGGTGGAAACGAGTTACAGTCAATGAGACTCAACAAGACGAAGTTGAAGCTAGTACAACGACTTGGTGGGGGGTGGAGAGAGAGGGGATGCAAGGGTGTTACTTGAGGTAATGCGTGGAAGTAGTAATGTGTCTTCAAAGTGGTATGAGTCAAACTGCTGCCTGTAGACGCTCTATACACTCTTTCCCTGTTGCATTACAGCATAATAATCCTAATCCATTTCATTATTTTCCTGTGAACAATGTAATTCTTTGACGTTAATACATTTCCATCAATTTATTTATGGTCGATCGAAGAACCCAGTCCTAATGACCCAAACAGAACGGAGAAACATAAAAGGAGACAAAGGTTGGATACCAGACGATGGAGCAAGCACCCGGACCTCTACCATGCTTACTCGATCACTGTCCTCGGTGTCCTTAGCTGTCGGTTGCGAAAGATTCGACGTTCCCACAGCCTAAAATATCGTTTGAGACTCAGAATGGCAGTTAAATGTTCTCCACACATTGAGAGAAAATATTTAGTTTAGTTTAGATTCTGTTTAGAGATACAGCGCGAAAACATGCCCTTCGGCCCATCGAGTCACGCTGTGCAGCAGTCCCCGCACACAAACACTATCCTACGGACTAGGGATATTTTACAATTTTACCGAAGCCAATTAGTCTACAAACCTGTACGTCTTTGGAGTGTGGGTGGAATGCGGAGCAGCATCGGAGAAATCTCACGCAGGTGACGGGGAGAACGTAAAACTCCGTACAGACAGCACCTGTACACAGGATCGAACCCGGGAGTCTAGCGCTGTAAGGCAGCAACTTTACCGCTGCGCCACCATGATGCCCTACCTCTATACATCTTCATTGAAAAACACTTACTTTGAAATTATTCCCTCCCCTCAAGTTTCCCCTTCAACAGAGAACCCTCCATTCAATCCACCCATCCCGTGCGAAATCGGAAATAATGTTAAACCCTCTTAGATCTTTAAATGTAAGAAGCACATAAAATGAATATATCATAGATTCGGTCTTGCGTAAACATCATACCGAATGAACGTGATAATCCTTTCATCGTAAAAAAAATCTGAGAAGATTTTGCAATTTCCTTAATCCAATATTCACTTGATGAGAAAAAAAAATCCATAGCATTTCACAGAATATATGCAATAAACTGTCCAGACACTCGGATTATTTAACAAGATAAAGATCAAGATCGCATATTAAATCAGGTTTATATAAAATGGTTTAATACCTGGGATCCCAAGAGCGGCCAAGATCGGATAATATATTGCATACACTGGGCCACTAGGGGGCTCATGCATCTTAAACTGTATTACAGTTCCTCTGCCTGGATGTATGATCTGGAAAGCAGTTTAAATATCTATCATAAAATCCCCAGTGATAACAATGGATTGAATGATTAGTGTCGTCAGTTCTACCCGTTTGCACAATCAAATTGGGAGAGCTAATATTATCACAAGTGCGAGTTGATCAGTTTGTTGGCACGTGATCAATGCCGAATACAACTTTGTTATTTCAAGGGGCAATCAACCCGAAAATGGAAGATGGAAGATGGCGCCATGACGCGCCTAATGTGAGTCTAAGCCTGAATCCGAACTCAGGAGGTACGTGATACCGCCACTGACCTGGTGGCGAGAGGAGGCTGTGAAAATTCGATGATCCGCAGAGCGTTCAATTCCCCTTTACACAGGAAATTCGTGGTGCACAGGAAGAGGCAAGTCAAGTCTGTACCGATTCTAAATATGACCAACACAGCGAGTCATAGAGTCATACGGCGTGGGGGAAAAAAGGCCCTTCGATCCACCTTGCGCACGCCCAGCAACATGTCCCATCAACACTAGTCCCATCTGCCTGTGTTTGGCCCATCTCCTTCCAAACCTGTCCCGTCCATGGACCTGACCAATTGTTTCACGAACGTTGCCATAGTCCGTGCCTCAACTACCTCCTCTGGCAGCTCGTGCCATACACCCACCACAATCTCTGTGAAAAGGTTGCTCCTCATATTTCTAAATCGTTCGCCCTTCACCTTAAAAATGTGTCCTGTGGTTATCGATTCCCGCACTTTGGGCAAGAGATTATATCCGTCTACCGGATCTATTCCTCTCATGACATTGTACATTTCTATAAGATCACCCCTCGTCCTCCTGCCCTCCAAAGAATAGCGTTCTGCTTCTTTCCCTCGCATAACACACAATAAATCATTTCTTCCAAATATCTATCATGCTTCATAGAACATGAACTAGTACAGCGCAAGAACAGGCCACTTGGCCCACAATGTCTCTGGCGAACATAATACCAATTTGAACTATTCCACTCTACCGGCACGTGATGCACATCCGACTGTTCCCTGCCACAGAGGGCAGTGGAGGCCAAATCACTGGATGGATTTAAGAGAGCGTTAGATAGAGCTCTGGGGGCTAGTGGAGTCAAGGGATATGGGGAGAAGGCAGGCACGGGTTATTGATAGGGGACGATCAGCCATGATCACAATGAATGGCGGTGTTGGCTCGAACGGCCGAATGGCCTCCTCCTGCACCTATTTTCTATGTTTCTATGTTTCTATGTTCCCTGCGTATGGATGTGTTTATCTTAAAGACCCTATAATGATGCTTAACGATGCATCTGCTTTCACCACTACCCCTGGCAGTGCATTCCAGGCACCCATTCCTCCCTGTGTAACAAACCTTCCCCTCACACATCCTTTAAACTTTCCCCTTCTGACATTAAAGCAAAATGTCTTTGACATTTCCACCCTAGGGGAAAATCCGTTCTAACAAGCCACCTTATCTATGCTTTTCTTAATGTCCTATACTTGTATCAGGTTCATTTTACAATCTACAATTTCGATATATTATGCACATTTTATACATTAGAGGGATAATGGTGGGGAAAACGGCTCTGAAGCTGCCGTGTAATGACCAGCAAATTGATACGAGAGTTCGATTGCGTGTTCATAATTAACTTCAACGTTATTTGTTAAAATTGAATTGTTTTGCCAGCGAGACTCGGCCATATCCCGACAGGTCATAAGGTCAGAAGTGATAGTAGCAGAATTAGGCCAATCGACTCATCAAGTCGACTCCGTTATTTAATCCTGATTGATCTATCTCTCCCTCCTAGCCCAATTCTCCTACCTTCTCCACATAATCCTTGACACTCATACTAGAATACATCTATCCCTGCCTTAAGAATATCCATTGACTTGTCCTCCACAGCCTTCTGTGGCAAAGAATTCAACTGATTCACCACACTCTGACTAAAGAAATTCCTCCGCATCTCCTTCCTAAAAGAACGTCCTTCAATTCTGAGGCTGTAACCTCTAGTCTTAGACTCACCCACTGGTGGAAACATCCTCTCCACATCCACTCTATCCAAGTCTTTCACTATTTTGTACGTTTCAATGAGGTCCCCCCCTCATTCTTCTAAACTCCAGCGAGTACAGGCCCGGTGCCGTCAAACAGCAGACTTGGCTCGGCCGCTGCGGAAGAAGGGAGCCGTCTGGAGATGTCCGAGGCTCGTCTCCTGCTCGACCCCGAAGACCGGGAACAGATGAGGAGGGTCGAGGGAGTCGGCGACGGCGGCGGACGGTGAACAAAGGGTCGATGACCACCAGGGGCGCCGGGAAGATGCCCAGCCCTGCCGGCAGCTGGTAGCCGCCTCGGACGGTCGTGAGCCCCACCGCGGGGCGCGGACTTAACATCGGAGCTGATCCCTTGCCTGGTATCGCTCCCACCGCGGCCTGCGGACTTACCAACAAGGGCTCGCAGTCTCGGGAGAGGCTAGTCGGGAGCTCCAACGCTGCAGAAGTTTCAACCACCCCCGACGCGAGGTTTGATCGCCCGGAGCGGGGAGCTGACAACCCCCCGATGCGGGAGCTGATCGCCTCGAAGCGGAGGGCCCGGACGCCACCGGCCACCGGAGTCAAGTTCATCCCGTCAACGGGGGCTCGTGGCCCCCGACCAAAGAAGAACACAAGGGAAGGACTTGAACTTTATTTCGCCTTCCATCACAGTGAGGATTGTGTAGGAGTCACTATGGTGGATGTTCATGTTAAAATGTGTTTTTGAGTTTGTTGCTTTTTTAATTGTATGACTGACCTGGCCAGTGAAATTCCTCGTATGTTGCAAAACATACTTGGCGAATAAAATCTGATTCTGATTCTGATTCTGATTTTGATTCTGATTTCAAAATGATGCCCGGCGGATGAGAGGATCGGTGCCTCCAGGACAATCGTTCTTTAAAGCCAAGTTAAGACTGTACTGTTAAGAACTTTGAAACTTTGTTGGCGTCAAAAACTTGGCGACTCTTTGTGTACTGTCTCGGTGAAGTCCACAATTACACAACAATCGTTGCACTTTTGGACTTATCTATGATAGTGCTTATCTATCAGTTTAGTTTAGTTTAGTTTAGTGTAGTTTAGCGTAGCTTAGTTAAATTTAGTTTACAGATACAGCCCAGAAACAGACCCTGCGGCTCACTGAGTCCAAGGCGACCAGCGACCCACGCACACTCATACTATCCTACACACACTAGGGACAATTTACAATTACAATTATACCAAGCCAATTAGCCTACATAGCTGTACGTCTTTGTAGTGTGGGAGGAAAGCGAAGATCTCCGAGAACCCCCACGCAGGTCACGGAGAGAACATGCAAACTCCATACAGACAGCACCCGAGGTCAGGATCGAACCCGGGTCCCTAGAGCTGAAAGAAAGCATCTCTACTGTTTCGCTATACATACATTCGCCCTATTGTTAGATTTTTCCGGGTTGTATCCAAAACAAAGCATTTCACTCTACTTCGGTACGTGTGACAATAAAGTATAATTGAATGATTTTCGATCTACCTGTGGCCACATTTAACAATCTGATGCACCGGAAATTTAAACGTTGTCGTTATCTCTTCCCGTAGTTACCTCCGGGTCACGTCATTAATAAATGTATTTGTGCAACAGCACAGAAGCAAAAACATATATCCGGTTTCCCCAAGGATGAAAATCGTGTCGCCATGACCTGCGTAAGAACGAGTTGTTCGTAATTCTGTAATACAAGTAGTGTATCGTGAAGTTAAACCGAAATAGATTGCGGATATACTGAAGAGTAAAATTATGGATTTCCTCCTGTTCTCCATCTCGGAGTCATACTGTCCTCAGTCCCGGGCTTGCTCTGTAAGTGTTTTGCGGATATTATTCGTCACAAATTTACTGCATGTCTGTTAGAGCATTGAGTGGCAAAATGGTCACAAATGGCACCGAGCGACGGACGGGGACGGAAATGTGGAAGTGTGGAAGTGTGGACGCTGCTGCCGGGGGTAGGAGCAAAGGGGGACCGCGGTGAAGGAGGGGGGACGGCAAGGGGTCGCGGTGTGTGGGGCACCGCCGTGAGGGAGGGGGAAAAGCAAGGAGGACACGGCGTGGGGGAACCGCCGTGAGGGAGGGGGGAAGGGGGGCCTGGCACGGTGGTACTTTCAAACGTTGTAAGCGCCATTTATGGGCGACTATTTGCATACCTTGGGTATCGAAGCAAAGGATTTCACTGTGGGTTGTCACACGAGACATTAAACCATTCAATTCAATTCAAGAAGGCATGACTATGCGCCCGAAGTATGGAAATGCTTGCCAGAATGGTGAGGTGTATTAGACTGATCTTATTCGGCAGTACCAAGGGAAGTCGTTGATTGTATACAGTGGCTCCAACATGAAATATAGGGGGGGGAGGTTGTTTAGGTAGCTCAGAACCAATACGGTGCCGATTTATCTTCCCAAAATCCATTCATCATCATCATCGGCGGTCACTCGAAACGATTATGACTGTCCTCTCATGGAGGACGCCTGTGCGTGACTTTGTTTAACGTGGGAAGACTGGTGCACAGACAGCCACATAGAAACATGGAAACATAGAAAGTAGGTGCAGGAGGAGGCCATTCGCCCCTTCGAGCCAGCACCTCCATTTATTGTGATCATGGCTGATCGTCCCCAATCAATAACCCGTGCCTGCCTTCTCCCCGTATCCCTTGATTCCACTAGCCCCTAGAGATCTATCTAACTCGCTCTTAAATTCGTGCAGTGATTTGGCCTCCACTGCCCTCTGTGGCAGGGAATTCCACAAATTCACAACTCTCTGGGTGAAAACGTGTTTTCTCACCTCAGTCTTAAATGGCCTCCACTTTATTCTAAGACTGTGGCCCCTGGTTCTGCACTCGCCCAACATTGGGAACATTTTTCCTGCATCCAGCCACCACATGGTCCTTGACAGATATGGGTCTGATTCCAGTGGCATGGAATCCAAGACGACCGGAGACCCTTTTCTGCTGCAGTCTTCATCCGCCTTCCCAGACGTTGTGACGCTCCACTAAAGTCAGCCATCATCCTCCGCCTGTTCCACCGTTGAGGTCTTGGTTGGATTGCTCTTTGTCAGAGACCCCTCCTTCGACCTTACCGCCATGGGTGTCCCTACCAGGAGCATAGCTCCAGACGGTATCGCTCTCAGGATTTCTGGACTACACACGCTTCTCCACCACGACAAGGTAACAATCCACGGAGAAGTATATCTATTATCTCACAATTGTCCAGAGTTACATTCTCATAGCCATACCCTTGCCCACGTTCTAAGTTTGATCCACATCCTTTGTGGCCTCAGACAACCTTTGCCATTGTCCACCGCGCCAACAATCCTGGTGTCATCTGCAAAGTTGCTGGCCGCACTGGTAGCGTTAGTCAATTAAAAATAAGAAGAGGTACATTAGAATAAGCCTGCACAAGGTGGCCACATAATTTAATTCAGTGTGTGTGTTTTTTTTAATCTATCATCTGGGCTACCAAGTTATATTAGTTCATTTGGCTCAAATCAGGTGGGTTGAAAAAACAGAATAATCTCAATTGTATGCAATTAATTCATTATAATGTCGTCTGTGGAAACCTTGGTACAGTATTTGGTTGTCAGCTTCTGGCAACAAATGGCGGCAAAGCGATGGCCGCGGTTAAACAGACGGACGAGTACGTGTTTGCTGATTGCCAGGGACATAATTGCCAGGCGGGTAGATCCCAATGAATCGATTGAAGATGACTCCAAAGCGATTGAAGAAGACTCCAAAGATGACGACCAGCTGGTCCTCCGCTGCCATCGCCACGAGGTAGCAGGTGATGCATCTGGAGATGCCGCATTTTCCCCAGAATAGAGCCGCAATCGCCACGATGTTATAGAAACATAGAAACATAGAAAATAGGTGCAGGAGGAGGCCATTCGGCACTTAGAGCCAGCACCGCCATTCATTGTGATCACGGCTGATCAGCCCCTATCAATAACCCGTGCCTGCCTTCTCCCCATATCCCTTGACTCCACTAGCCCCTAGAGCTCTATCTAACTCTCTCTTAAATCCATCCAGTGATTTGGCCTCCACTGCCCTCTGTGGCAGGGAATTCCATAAATTCACAACTCTCAGGGTGAATAAAGTTTGTTCTCACCTCAGTCTTAAATGACCTCCCCATTATTCTAAGACTGTGGCCCCTGGTTCTGGACTCGCCCAACATTGGGAATTTTTTTCCTGCATCTAGCTTGTCCAGTCTTTTTATAATTTTATATGTTTCTATAAGATTCCCCCTCATCCTTCTAAACTCCAGTGAATACAAGCCTAGTCTTTTCAATCTTTCCTCATATGACAGTCCCGCCATCCCAGGGATCAATCTCGTGAACCTACGCCGCACTGCCTCAATCACAAGGATGTCCTTCCTCAAATTAGGAGAACAAAACTGTACACAATACTCCAGATGTGGTCTCACCAGAGCCCTATACAACTGCAGAAGAACCTCTTTACTCCTATACTGAAATCCTCTTGTTATGAAGGCCAACATTCCATTAGCTTTCTTCACTGCCTGCTGTACCTGCATGCCAAATTTCAGTGACCGGTGTACAAGGACACCCAGGTCTCGCTGCAACCCCCCCTTACCTAACCTAACCCCATTGAGATAATAATCCGCCCCTTTGTTTTTTGCCGCCAAAGTGGATAACCTCACATTTATCTATATTATACTGCATCTGCCACGCATCTGCCCACTCACTCAAGCTGTCCAGGTTACCCTGCAACCTCCTAACATCCTCTTCACAATTCACACTGCCACACAGCATTGTGTCATCCGCAAACTTGCTATGTTTGCTCCTAATTCCCTCTTCCAAATCATTAATATATATGGTAAACTGTTGCGGCCCCAACACCGAGCCTTGCGGCACTCCACTCGCCACTGCCTGCCATTCTGAAAAGGTCCCGTTCACTCCTACTCTTTGCTTCCGGTCTGCCAACCAATTTTCTATCCATGGCAACACCCTACCCCCAATGCCATGTGCTCAAATTTTAGTCACCAGTCTCCCGTGCAGGACCTTATCAAATGCTTTCTGAAAGTCTTGATACACTACATCCACTGGCACCCCTTCATCCATTTTACTTGTCACATCCTCAAAAAATTCCAGAAGATTAGTCAAGCATGATTTCCCTTTCATAAATCCATGTTGACTTGGACTAATCCTTTTGCTACTATCCAAATGCCCCATTATTACATCTTTAATAATTGATTCCAGCATCTTTCCCACCACCGAAGTCAGGATAACAGGTCTATAATTCCCCGTTTTCTCTCTCGCTCCTTTCTTGAAAAGTGGGATAACATTAGCTATCCTGATCCTGAATCTATTGAACATTGGAAAATGATCACCAATGCGACCACTATTTCTAGAACCACCCCCCTGAGGACCCTGGGATGCAGACCGTCAGGCCCAGGAGATGTATCATCCTTCAGTCCCATTAGCCTACCCAATACTATTCCTCGCCTAATGAAAATTTCTTTCAGTTCCTCTACCCCCTTAGATCCTCTGTCCTCCAGTACATCTGGGAGATTATTTGTGTCTTCCTTAGTGAAGACAGATCCGAAGTACCTATTCAACTCTTCTGCCATTTCCTTGTTGCCCATAATAATTTCACCCGTGTCTGCCTTCAAGGGACCCACATTTGACTTTGCTACTCTTTTTCCGTTAACATATCTAAAGAAGCTTTTACTGTCCTTCTTTATATTCCTGGCCAGCTTCCCTTCGTACTTCATCTTTTCAGCCCGTATTGCCCGTTTTGTTTCCTTCTGTTGTCCTATGAAAGTTTCCCAATCCTCTGGCTTCCGGCTACTCTTTGCTGTGTTATACATCTTTTATTTTAGTTTTATTGTAGCCCTACCTTCTCTTGTCAGACACGGTTGCCTCCTACTCCTCTTAGAATCTTTCTTCCGTTTTAGAATGAAATGATCCTGCGTCTGCCGGATTATGCCCAGAAATTCCTGCCATTGCTGTTCCACCGTCATTCCTGCTAGGATCCCTTTCCAGTCTACTTTGGCCAGCTCCCCTCTCATGCCTTCATAGTCCCCTTTGTTCAACTGCATCACTGCCACTTCCGATTTAACGTTCTCCTTCTCAAATTGCAGATTAAAACTAATCATATTATGATCACTACCTCCAAGCGGTTCCTTTACCTCGAGTTCTCTTATCATATCTGGTTCATTGGACAACACTAAATCCATAATTGCCTTTTCTCTGGACGGTTCCATTACAAGCTGCTCTAAGAATCCATCTCGGAGGCACTCTACAAACTCTATTTCTTGGGGTCCTGAACCAACCTGATTTTCCCAGTCTACCTGCATATTGAAATCCCCCATCACCACAGTGACATTACCTTTGTTACATGCCAGTTTTAACTCCTGCTGCAAGTTACACCCTACATCCGGGCTACTATTTGGGGGTCTGTAAATAACACCAATTAGTGTCTTCTTGCCTTTAATATTCCTCAACTCAATCCACAGTGACTCTACCCCGTCAGTCCCTATGTCTTCCCTGGCAAAGGACTGAATTCCATCCCTCACCAGCAGAGCTACCCCCCCCCCTCCACTGCCCACCTGGCTGTCCTTTCTATAGGATGTATAACCCTGAATATTAAATTCCCTGGCCAGATCCTCCTGCAGCCACGTCTCAGTAATCCCCACAATGTCAAATCTACCAACATCTAACTGAACCTCAAGCTTATCTACTTTAGTTCTTATACTTCGCGCATTCATATACAATACTTTTAATTCCTTACGCATCTCACCTTTCACATCGATCCCTATTACACTTGGCCATACTCCC